>BLKM01000870.1:254630-333921 GCA_013340265.1 Coptotermes formosanus | reverse complement strand
ACAGGAAATATTCCTGGTGCTCATTTCTGTTAGAGGCTGAGTCGACCGCAGGGCCATAGTGCGGCCAGAAGGGTTATGTCAATGAAAAATTCCGGTGACACCACTGGAAATGGAACTGGCGACCTGCTGGCTTGTAGCGCATTGCCTCAACCAACTGTGCCACTGTGTGCCCGCAAAGTTTGTGCCGTGGCGCCTGATATTTGTGGCTTCTGCCTGTGGAATTTGCTACATGTGACCCTTTTGTCGCCAAGAATTTTGACGTGGCTCCTGGATTTTTGGAAAATTTGTGCACCCGTGCAGTAAAGAAATTCTGTGTTTTGAGAACTTTGAACACAATAGCTCAGTACCTTTACAGCGCTAGACAGACATGATGATGGGCTGTTGTGTAGATGTAGCATGGAATCAAGTTCGCTTTGCGCAACATTGAGGTTGAAATCCTTTAACTTTAACCCCTCTAATGCACACGTACTTACATGTTTTTTATGGATCTCAGAACAATCAGCAATTATTTCCCTGTACAACATTAACTGACCAGTCTTTATAACCGAGACGGAGTGTGTTTACTGCGCGGTACGGGCTGAATCTTTAACATTCAACAATTCTACATTCTGCCCACACAGTGTATTTATGTGTTTTGTGTGGATCTCAGAGCAAACAGTGATTATTTCCCTGTACAGCATTAACTGATTGGTTTTTATAACAGAGGTGGAGAGTGTATACTGCGCGGTACGCACTGTTGTGGGCAAAGTGGCACTGGGACAGGTTCTTCTCCAAGTACGTAGGTTTTGCCCTGTCAGTATCATTCCACCAATGCTTCATATTCGTATTAATTTTAATACTATATTTATCAGGGGGGGGGGGGGAGCAGGCGGGCGAAAGCTGGGGCCCTTTGAACAAAGATATGCACTTTCGGATGTTGGGGAGCATCACATAGAAAGTAATGCCACATGGTTTCCTTGGCTGTTGAAGTCTTAAGGTTGTATGTTGTGTACGTACTACTTGCTCTTTATTAATATTTATGTAATTACTGCATTCTGTTTTTTAATAGTTAATTCTCAAAGTAAATACTGTTTTATGGTAAGAATCAGTGAAGTTCTCCCTGTCCACACCCTAAAGGCTCTGCTCATTTTTAACCATGGCACTGGATGGTAGTGTTCAGCATCACACCCTGGCTGCTCTTCCCTCAGGAACAATTTCCGTACCCATTTAATATGAGGCTGTGTGGACTCCAGAGTTGGTCTGGATGTTTAAGAGAGAAAAGTCTCTTGCCTGTACCCGGATTCGAATCCTGTATCATCCAGTCTGTAGCCTGGTGGCTATACTGACTGAGCTATACCAGCACAATTGTTACTGTTTATACCGCCGGCTTTAACATTTCAAACCGCGTTATTCATGTACATTGCATTTTCGTATCCTAGATGATTCTCACAACAGACGATTGTTTCCCAAAACTGCTTGGTATTGTAATGGACATAGGAATTAAACTTTTAAGTAGTTGCTGGATTAAATTTTTGCTTTGAAATGTGAACTAGGAAAATGTGTATCAGAGTTAGAAGGGTTTTGAATAAAAGCTGTAGAGAAAAGTGAATCATACTTCATGTCCAGCACACCATCCACTTAAGTCTTACTTTCTGAGGCTGGACATACAGCAGTGATGCACCGGAATTGTTATGTTGTGTGCGTGTTTCCTGTTGTTCTGCTTCCTAGTCTATCACTTTCCTGTTCCACTAACCCCTGTCCCTCCTCTACCTGCCTGTATAATCGAGCTTCGTCATTATGCTGATCACTTTCAAACTTGAACCTAATCCTTGAACCCTGAAAATGGAGGCAGCATATTCCTCTGAAACTTTCGTGTCCATCTGCAACGCCACATGGTGTCAAGATCCAGAAGACTACTAAAGTTTCCTAACGTGATTCTTGTTTTGCGTACTGAGATGTTTCTTAAGCCATGGGTCCACAAATCCTGGGTGTCGGGTCACCTGGGCAACTAAATTTTGTGTGGTGGTGCCTAATATTTGTGGGTCCTCAGTGAGGAACTTGTTTCATGTCACCCTCCAGACACCTCGAATTTTGAGGTGGCTCCTCGAACCCCTTTCTTAAGCTAGATTTTTAGGAAATGATGATGCGCTTATGCCTGATAAAGGCAGAATCATTATCAGACTCTCTCTCTCCCTGTTCCAGCCATTGCTGAAGATGACACAGCTGGTCCTGTCTTCATCAAAGAGCCTCCCAACAGGGTAGACTTCTCCAACACGACAGGTGCAGTTGTTGAGTGTTCGGCGCGTGGTAACCCTGTACCGGAGATCATCTGGGTGCGATCTGATGGTACTGCAGTAGGAGATGTGCCAGGCCTGAGACAGGTACAGAGTGGACTGATTAGGCATGTATATTTATCAGTTTTCTGAAGGATTGAACAATATGGTCTTCAGTCCTAGTAGAAAATACTACAGTTAAGATATTTGTGTAGTCATGTTTTGTTATCCACTCTGATAACAAGGTTCTAGGAAGAATGTCAGCGGGGAGGGTGTCTGAATATAAGATGAGAATATTTTCCTAATTTTATCATCTGAAAAATGAAGGTTGCCCTATAATTGTGTGTAAAATGACACATATGTTTTGTACATGTTTTTATGGAAACTGAAGAGTTTGAAGAGGGCAATCTTATATCCTGGGTCATCTTGTATTCATGCACATGTGGTAGTTCCATAGATTTTTGCCACCTGGAAGCCATGAATAGAATAAGTATGAGCCAAGCTCTTATGGTCCCAATGCACGTAGGCCTTACCGGCCCTTTGTGCCCCCTTCCTAGGCCTGAGTCATGAGGGCCCTGTCCTTCTAAAGAAGTTCCACATTGCCCCCAGACTCAGACCTCTAATGTCGTTAGGGTCCATAAAAGAGGATCCCAGATAAATATGCCGGAGTGTCACCATGGCTTCGCACTCATGCAAACACAAGGGCTGAGGTTTCCTCCCCAGCCCCATTATCTTTCAAAGTTCCCAAAAAAGAAGGGCCCCCCCCCAGGTCCCCCTATGGAGCTCCTGCATCGAGAAAGATGCTCCATCACCAGAGCCCTCTCAACATATCTCTTAAAGTCCCCAGAAAAGAAACCTCCCCTCCAGGTTCCCCTTACAGAGCCCCTACATAGAGAAAAATGCTCCATCTCCAGAGCCCTCTACATATCTCTCAAAGTCCCCAATCCAGAGCCCTCTTTACATATCTCTCGAAGTCCCCAGAAAAGAAACACCCCCTCCAGGTTCCCCTTATGGAGCCCCTACATAAAAAAAGATGCTCCATCTCCAGAGCCTTCTTAACATATCTAACACAGTCCCCAGAAAAGAACCCTCCCCCCCCAGGTTCCCCTTACAGAGCCCGTACATAGCGAAAGATGCTCCATCTCCAGAGCCCTCTTTGCGTATCTTTCAGATCCCTCAGGGAAGAAACGGCCCCTCCGGGTTCCCCTTATGGAGCCCCTACATAGAGAGAGATGTTCCATCTCCAGAGCCCTCTTTACATATATTCAAAGTTGGCAGAAAAAGGCGGGGGGGGGGGGGGGGCGCCGGGGGCGGGTCGCAGAGCCCCAGAGAAACAGACGCTCTGTTCCCAGAACCCTCCTCTACCTGTCTCTCGCAGTCCCTGGTGAAAGAGGCCCCCCCCCCCTCCAGGTTCCCTATCAGGGCCCCGATGGAGAGAGATGCTCATCACCAGGGTGTACTATACATACCTCTCAAAATTCCCAATAAAGGAACCTCCCTCCAAGTTCCCCTCGAGGCCCTACGGAGAGAGATGCCCATCACCACGGCCTTCTACAGATATAATTTATAAAACCCAGTAAAGGATCCCCCCTTCCAGGTTCCCCTCTCAGAGCCCTCATAGAGAGGGATGCTCCATTTCCAAAACACACCTTTACTTATCTCTGAAAGGCCGGGGAAAAGAGCCCCCTACCTGGTTCCCCAATGGGGCCCCCATGGAAAGTGATGCCCTTCCCTAGAGCCTTCATACATTAACTCACTCATTTGTGGTGAAAGAACTCAGTCCGCCAAGCAGAGCCCCCATGCTTGGTAAGGCTACAGTACAACTCGGAGGTCGCCTGGTATCCCAGAGGCTACCGTTTGCGACAGACTCACCCACTGCCATTCATCCCATAGGCACGGCACTCACACCGTAGGATTGGGGATTATTTTTCAAGGTTTACTCCTTTAGATCTGCTGTGTTCTGCACAAACAGGGTCACCTCCCTCAGGTTATGTCTCTTCACCACGCACAGACGGTCTTGGGTGAGAAGAGGCTATGTATGACGCATTTATCACCCCTGGGGAAAATGGCAGCACTCCTATTGGACCGGAGTCACCACCCTTCAGCAGTGACCCTGATCGGCTGCCCCATGCCAGGCCCGACCCTGGCCGGTGCCATCACCTCACGGCAATGACCCGACTGGGGCCCGGACCCCGCACTCGTCCCCTTGACCACACCTGGAAGCCATGACACATGATCTTGAAGTCTGTCATTGAGGCCATGCTTGTAATTTGTGTTTCACGTAACACAATGTATATGTATGTTTATTGTGTATTTCTGTACCAAACCATTGTAATAAAACAGTTTCAGGAATTATATTTGGTTTTCAATATGTCTCAGGTTTTAGCGAACGGAAATCTGGTATTCCCACCGTTCCGAGCAGAAGACTATCGACAGGAAGTCCATGCCCAAGTTTACGTATGTTTGGCAAGGAGTTCTGTTGGATCGATTCACTCGAGAGATGTCAACGTGAGAGCTGGTGAGGTTCAGACTGTTCTTGTTGAGGATCTGAGGTGGACGATTTGCGTCATACCCAGCAGATCTCAGTTTTATCCTTCACAGCAGTGTCACACCATCATTTCTAATTGGGCAAATCAATCTTTTAGTGCCAGGTTCCAGTGGTTGTACATGCTGTTAAATATTTTGTATAACATGGAGCAGGATTTTTGAATGTGCTGCTAGGTAAAAGGGGCGTGTTAATTCAGTTCTGAGGCTTCTGCACTGTTTAATGTGTAGACTACTCTCCTCTTGGTCGTAGCACTGTGTAGGTTCGTAGATAGGTACCATTGTTTTGGAGCAACCAGCAGTGTCTGTTGTCTTCCCTGAAGATGGACGCAGTAGTTTGCTTTGAAACACTGTGTGATCTATCAAAATATGCAGTATTATGCCCAGAAAACAATGTTTATAGTGCCTGAGTTTGCTTTGTTATAGTACTGCCTCGAAAGCTTCTCATGGCCATGTAGTGTCATGTAAAAGTTTTGTTCATGGGGACTGTAATTTCGTAAGCTGCTCAGAGTGTGAATGTGACAGGGGGACAGCCACTGGAATAAGCAGGGTGTAGGAAATGTATGCAGTGAATGAGGCCAAGTTCAGATCTGCTGTAATGCCATTAAGAAGCATAAGAATGTGGTTAGGTGTACTGGTTAGTGACAGATGTTGTAATTGGGTGAACTGAGAATTGCTGTCTGTCTGTCTGTCTGTCTGTCTGTCTGACTGACTGACTGACTGACTGACTGCACATAATGGAACCTCTGTAACACTGGCTGAAATATCTGCAGTGAAACCCTGTTAAGAAAATTTTGAAAATTCCAAGAAAATCGTACTTCTTAAGTGGGAAATTTCTTAAAAGGGTAATTTTAACGAAATGGGAGAATTTTGGTGCTTTTTTATCCTGACTTCTTAGGTGGGAAATTTTCTTAACTGGGATTTTCTTAAGTGAGTTTCACTGTACTTTATTTGGAAGGCCTAAATTTTAACATTATTGTAAATTTTTACTTCAATTAGTGGTTGCTCCCTTGGTTAGTCTAACCTTTGAAGTTTGAAATTCATTTAAACAGTGTTTAAAATTTCTGTTCCTACCACACAGAATATGCCGTAAGTCTTCATTACAGTTAATGCTGTGTAGGGAAGTAATCACTGTTTATTCTGAGAATCTTACAAAACACATAAATACACTCTGTGAATACATTGCTGGTGTTTTTAATGTTAAATCAAGTGGTACATATAGTTACCAGTGTGGCTTACTAGGTTAATGACCCCTTTGTGCACGCACGCACGCGCGCGCGTGCACACACACTATCAGAAGAGCCACCTGAAATGGAAAAATACAGTGTTTTTAAAAGTGGCAGTACTGCTAAATAAAGCTGTCTGTGGACAGACTGTATTAGAAATCTCTTATGATTGTCAGTGGGGAAAGGTATCTTATTTCTTGCAGTGTGAATTTAGGGATCACTGCGTTTATCTTAGATATCTTAAGTGCAGGGAAATCCTAATTACTGCCGAGAGATTAATATAATGGGCCTGGGGGTCTCTGATTTGATTTAATCCATCCTGTTATACAGCATGGCAGAGTGGATGGTGTGTCATGACGCAGAAGTTTGCATTTGGAACTCAGGTTATGATTTTGTGAGATGTGATGCTGTGCAGTTCAGGAGACCAGGCTGCATGGCATCGTATCTCAGAAGACTGTTGGTTTAATACTGCTGTAAGAACCTTGAATGCCACACAATCTGTACTATTTCTGAAGGCGCCTTCAGTACCTTCAGGAAACTATGCTGAATTATCAGTACCATGTTAGAGAGGTTTCATTTATCCATATTGTGATAAGAACTCAATTCATTGAAGAGGTGTTACATCTGTTCCTGTTGAAAGCAAATTGTAGTTATTGTGGCATTAGAATTCATTAGAAGATAATCAGTAGCTTTTTGCATATTTCAAAATGTTTAGACACTGAACTGTTGAAAATAAGAACCAAGTATTCATTTCATACATTTTTTTAAAGTAGTGGTTTCCAGTCTCAGATTAGGTTCTTGCAGGGTCTGTGAGTCTCACAAAGGGTAATATCCAGTTTTTAATTTTGGAAAGCCGATATGAACCAGTAATATTCATAGCCACAAGAAAGTTGTACCACACTCAGACATTTGCTGTAGACGTTAAAACCACCTGTTGCTAGGCAGTTTGGGGCTGCGCCAAATTAAGACTGGAAGTCACTGCTTTAAATTGAAGTTACATAGTGATGCCAGTGGCAGTGCAGTTAAAAGTGTTCGTGTTTGAATTTCCTTTTGTTTTATATCAGTGTTAGCTATTTTGATTGTACTGCTGGTTTACTGTCAGCTGGAAGTAACTGCATATGACCCTTGTCCTTGAAATTCTATGATTTATATGTACCATTTTGTTAGCATGATGTTTCAGCTTTCCAAAAGCCATAAGTTGTAATTTCACTTGTGCATATGTTATGGTCTCTGTTGTACTTAAAATCTGTCATTAGTCTGTGATGCAGTCAGTCATGTAACCAAGTTGACAGCTCAGTTGTCTAATTTTTTGCTTCTGAAGTCCTATTCTTCATGAAGGATGTTACAATTGTTAATATTCTCATTTTTCTCATGGTTCATTTGAGATGTCACAAGAACCGTGAGTGCTCTCCCCATTTTGTAGCATTTCACAGTCATCAGTGTTTCTTCCAGTACTCAAGAAGAATATATTTAATTTAAGATGTGTCTGTTCTTTGTATTTATTTGAAGGACTTTGTTCTATGTCACAAGCAAGGTCAGTGCTGATTTGTATTTGTTTATGGTTTATGTAAGAATTCTGTTAGTGGCTCAGGTTATGTGGCATCAAGTAGTAGAATGATCAATGAATAATGAACTGGAAAGGATTCGAAAGGATGCAGTGGTCTAATATGTGGGTAGTATTGTGACATTTGCCTATGGGAAGAGGCAGACTGCAAAACCTCGGTCATTGTAGCCAGTCTCCAGATCTAGATTTTAACCTGGTACTCCCAGACATGAAACAAGTGTTCATCACTTGACCACAGTGTTGCAATGGAAGGTGATGTATATGTGTGGATCCGACAGAGTACGTTTCATCTCTTGACCTGATGATGGAGGCTGAATAATGGTCTTAAGAAAAAATGGTATAATGGAGGAACTTCCAGGAGAGTGGTTTAGTAACACATTTGTGTTACAAAGCTTCAGTCTTGGCATCTATTATTGCTTATCCCATAGCTGATTTATGCAGCTCTGTGGATCTGCAGTGGTGAAGCTTGTGTTTGGTGCTTGCTTTTGTAAAAGACTCTGGACTCTTCTTATTGCGAGTCAAACCTGTTTTCATGCTGACTCTGTCTCTGGCGTGAAAGCAGATGCCTTAACTGTTCACTTTGACACAGAGAACTGTTACTTATGTTATTTATCCCTTTGAGCTTCATTTTGGTGGTGTTCATACCTAGACAGGCCATGTATCAAGCCATCTCTGCATTGTTCTTGGCTTCACTCCTCTATCTAGTGCAAAGTGTAATTTTCTCCTGCATAGGCATCTGGATCAGGGATTGATCAAATGTCACAACAGCATAAGTCTTGGCACAGTGTCATCTGCTTTTCAGTTCCAACACCACATGTTTCTTGTTGTGAATGCTTGCAGTGGTACAGCAGTTCTATGACACGGACGTGAACAAGGAGTATGCCATCCGTGGTAATTCGGCTGTTCTCAAGTGCCAGGTGCCATCGTTTGTGGCAGACTTTGTTAGTGTTGTTTCTTGGCACACCGACCAAGGAGACAGTTTCTATCCTTCATCTTCTGACTATGGTAATTGTGTAAATAAGGCTCGAACCTCCTGATGTAACATGTGTCTGTATTACAGTTGTGCAACAGTTTTACCAGACCGAGGTGAACAATGAGTATGTGATTCGTGGCAACTCTGCAGTCCTCAAGTGCAGTATTCCATCGTTTGTTGCTGATTTTGTGAGCGTGGTGTCATGGCAAGATGATTCAGGCAACATGTATGCAGGGACTGATGCCTCCTCTAATCAGGGTAATGTGATTGATCCCCCACAACCTCCTTGTTTTCAGCTTCATCAGGACGTTACAGCCGTTTCTGTCATGTGAGGGATTGATCAAAGCTGATTGGTAAGGTGAGAGTTCTGCCAGTTCATTTACACTTGTAAAACCCCATTTGTCAACTGTTTTGCTGCCTTCATTATGTTTACGGCTACAAAGAGGCATGTCACTTCATCATGATGCAGTGGGGTGCTCCTTCCAGTGCACATGTAAACAGTTGAAGGCAGTTACAGCCTATATAAATCAAGGATACTGAGCCTTGGGTGTAGGCTTTATGTGTTTCCACATTGGCATGCGGCAGGCACTTACAGTTGCCTGTTTTATCACTATGTGGACTCACAGTAGGCAGTCATAGTGCTACCTTCTTAACTGAGACTGTATCAGAGGTGCAGCTTGTACAGCTTAATTTGATGAGTGGTCTTTGAAAGTCTTGATTTTCACTGGAAAATTGTGTTATGATACTGAGTTTGGAACTTTCACCTTAGCTGGTTTTTCTGATCAGTCCTGATACAATGTGATTGTCGTGTTGGTAATTCCTACTCTCACACTTCCTCAGTTGTTAACCAGTACTATGAAGCAGAAGTGGTCTCAGAGTATGTCATTCGTGGGAATACAGCTGTCCTCAAGTGTAACATTCCATCATTTGTGGCTGACTTTGTGAAAGTGGAATCATGGGTGGGCAGCGAGGGAACCGTTTACCTGCCATCGACTGATTATGGTAAAGTAAAAACCCCACTCCCGTACTGATGTGTTTCTTTACAGGTCTTTCATTAACTTCCCCTCTTTCTTGCAGAAAACATGTTGCGTGACTGACATTTGATTGTTTTTATGTGCAAGTCATTCAGCTTGTATAGATCCTGTTTATTTCACAGTCGTCAATCAGTTTTATGAAGCAGAGATTCTGACAGAGTACGTAATTCGTGGCAACACAGCTGTGCTAAAATGCAGCATCCCCTCATTTGTGGCTGACTTTGTCCAGGTTGAAGCTTGGATAGCTGACGATGGCATCGTGCATGTGCCGTCCACTGAGAACTATGGTATGCTAAAGCATAACTATTGCAAAATTTAATTAACACTTCATTTCCTTCCCATCATTTTGACATTATGTTTCCAGTGGTAGCTCAGTACTATGTTACGGAAGCTGAGAATGAGTACGTTATCCGGGGCAACAGTGCAGTGATGAAATGCAAGATCCCAAGTTTCGTGGCAGATTTCGTCTCTGTAGAATCATGGGTTGCAGATGATGGACAGGTCCATACTTACGCTACGACATCTGATAATTACGGTAATGGTCAATGCTATTACTGGTATTGGAGTTATATGAACCTCTTTCAGTTGTGGCGCAGTCGTATGAAGCAGAAGCTGACAACGAATATGTGATCCGTGGAAACAGTGCTGTGATGAAGTGTGAGGTACCAAGCTTCGTGGCTGACTTTGTAGTAGTGGAGATGTGGCTCGACAGTGCAGGCAACACATACCTTCCTGGCTCTGACTATGGTAATGAATATGATTGCTATTCGCTTTCACTCTGCAGGCCCCTTCCCTCTCCCTATTCTGTGTTGCCATACATTTGCCCTAAGAAGCAGTGATAACTTACACTTGTGATGCTACAGTGGTGCAGCAGTTCTACCAGACCAGAGTCATCGATGAGTTTGTTCTTCGTGGCAACACAGCAACTGTCAAGTGTTTGATTCCGAGTTTCGTCGCAGATTTTGTGCAAGTCGTTGAATGGGTCACAGAGGGTGGCTCATTTTCGGCATCTTCTACGTCCGACACCGATTATGGTAATAAGAAATGTTGCCCTCTGTCTTTTTGTTACCCTTCTGATTTGAAATATGTTTTTATTTACAGTATTCCACCAGCTGACATTCTTTTCCAGGTTGACGTATACAGACAGCAAGCCCCCAATTTCATTTTAGCACTGACAGTGACACTGGCTTGTTTTTACAGTTGTGAACCAGTATTATGAAGCGCAGGTGTATGATGTATTTGTGATAAAGGGTAACGCTGCTGTCTTCAAGTGCAACATACCATCGTTTGTTTCTGACCACGTGGAGATAATTGGTTGGGAAGACACTCAGGGGAATCGCTATCTTCCTCCTGCTGATTATGGTAAACATTTCCACTTTACTGATAGATTATTAATTTCTTACAGTGGTCACACAGCGTTATGAGGTGAATGTAATGGATGAGCATGTTTTACGAGGAAACACAGCGATTATTAAATGTCACATTCCGAGTTTTGTAGCTGATTACGTGTTTGTATCATCGTGGTTGGAGAATGAACACACGGAGATCTTCCAGGATGGTAGCCATTATGGTACTTGGTCTTGTTTTGTTTGCAGGTTTTGGTCACCTCATTCCATTCCATCATGGCCACTCCACATTCCTTCCAGCAGTGTTTATTAATGTTTAGAAGAGATGTATTCTGTGGAATATTGTCGTGTTGATGCTGTATTGAAATTTGCTATAGAGAAACACGTGTTTTAGTTTGGATTCCACGTAAGGAAGCAAGTGCTTGTTGAAGATCCCTGTCTTCTGGAATGTGACACCGTACAGTTTTGTAGATAGATACCAGTAGTTTAGAGAAATTCTGAAATACTGGTGTCTGTCTGCCAACCATATGGTATCATGTCTCTGAAGACTAGGGTCTTCAAGAGTGTATATTGTTTTCAGTAATTCATTTGTATGTGGGTGCAGGTGTCTCTGAGCTAGACTTTAGATTAAACAATGGCAATTACTGGCCCATGCTGAGGAAGGGAATCTGGAAAAATACAGGACTGCAGTTCTTCAGTACACTTCTGAAAAAGTTAAGGCCAGCAGTGGGGCAGGCAGTTGAGTGGGCTGATATTCATCAGTGTGAGTGAGTGAGTGAGTGAGTGAGTGAGTGAGTGAGTGAGTGAGTGAGTGAGTGAGTGAGTGAGTGAGTGACCTGTCAGTGAGGGAGTTTGACCCTTTGCGGGTACTGGGCTGTTTATGTTGGAATATTAAAACTGAATGCCACGTGTGTGTTTACAGGACACACTTTAATAAGTAGTATTTTTTTTGTTACAGAGTGACAGTTCTGTGAAAACAATGTGTATTCTGTTATCACTGACGAAAGCAATATATTTGCTCCCTGTTTTTGAGTTCTGTCCTACCCGTGTAATAATTGGAAGTGGATAAAAGCATCTCTGCAAAACATGTATGGCTCATTTGCAAACAAAACATTTTGTTTTACAAGTGTCACCAAATAATATGTGATTTCATATTTTAATGCAGCTGAAACCTCTCAGGATCACGGATAAAAATGTTTAGAAAAACAAGGTCTGATTTAATCCTTCAGAGGTTATGGGACTAAATTTTTTGTAAATCATCCGGTTAATTAGATTTGAAGAAAGACATTTGATACATTTAACCACAGAATGCATCTTCTGTTTGTGTGATGGAGTTAAAGAAGGCTTTGGAAGTTTGTCATAAGAAACTGTATAATACTTTGTACATAATGTTAATGAGATTTATTGATAATATATAATCACATATTTGTCATGCATTTGAATTGCTTCCATAGGCTTTGTGAACTCATATTAGTGTGTAGAATTAATGGACGCTGGATTTCCTGTACATATATATGTCTATATTGGTTTGTGCATGCCATACTGTAGTTGAGGTTAAATTTGTATAAGCACTAAATAAAAGAGTAGGTATTAAAATAAAAATATCACTTTTAAAAATTTGAAATGCATGAAATGTTTTGAAGACATTACATTTTGTGTTTAACATGACTTGTTTTGTAAGTAAACATAATAATTTTGTGTTTTTTTGGCTAAGCTCCTTTTTGAGTAATTAACTGCTTTATTTAGGTGGCTCCTTTGTTCTGTTTTACTCAAACTAGCAATATGAGACTTCTGCTTATTGTCATAGCCTGTTGATTTTTACTGGGCTGTTTTCCATGATGTCAGGTCATGTACAAGACATTTACTCTTTCTTGGGTGACCATCTGCATCAGTGTGGAAGAGAAGCCTATTGTGGAGACCCTCTGTGTTCCCATTGTCACAGAATGATTTCGGTCTCTGATAATGGGAACAGAGAAGGCACCTGAAACACTGGACATCTGTTCTGAATGTTGCAGCTGGTCAGTGGATAGTTATTGTGAATGCTTTTTGTCTTTCACATACAAAGTGTTTGAAATGTTGCAATAATGTACGAAAAGGAGCCATTACAAATAGCATCATATGTGCATGCAACAATGCAGAATTTCATAGAACACTCTGTCAAAAAGAAAACACATTACTTAACCTTGTTGCAGGTGTTAACATGTTTTGTAGTAATTATTTACCGTGGGTAATTCAGTTGTTCTTGCTGGGGTTGTGTGGAGCCTCCTAAGACAATATGTCATATTTATTTTGTACATTGTCATAAACAGAACAGAAAGGTTTAAGAGAGTAATGATGACTTCTTCTGTATGTGGAATAAGTACAGTTTGTGTTTAAAATGACAAAGTCTTTGTGTGAATGCCCCCTACTTCTCAAACATTTATACACTGGCTCTCATAAATGGAGCCTTCGTTTCAAATTTGGGGCAGTGTGTGGGACCTTGAACAAAAGTGGCACTGGTGCAGGTTTTCCTCCAAGTCGTGTATGTTTGTGCTTTGCCATTCATTATTCTGTCAGTGCTCCATACTCATCTTTTAATGCTTCTAATTTGAGTGACAGCAGTGACTAGCCAATATGTTATCTGCGATCCTATTATTCTGTTCGAGCCTCACTGCTGATCAGACGCTTGGTTGGACTCAAACTGTAGAAGTTCACTTCCATTAATTTTGTGTGGATGTTGTAAAATGTATAATGAACTTGGTATGAAACATCAGCACACAGTTTATTTAGACTACGCAGGGAATCAGAACTTCAAAATTGAGGCAGTATTTGCCTCTGAAATATTTTTACCCCTCTACCAGACCTGATGGCCTCATAATCCATAAGACGACAACATGAATCTTCACAAGTGTGGGAACCTCAGATCTTAAATATGAACAAAAACTGATCATATCTGAACATGTAACATGTTTATTGCCCACAGTTCATATTTTCAGCTTACAAGTCTTCTGCGTGTGACAGTTGTTTGTATGCCATTGTATATTACAGTGTGTGATATAAGGTGGAGGATAAATGACATTACCACCATTACTCACTACATCCTCTTAGTTCATGACAGTTGGAAATGAAAAATTTGTGCAGTAATTACAAGGATGGGAGGGTACCAAGGAACATTCTGAAAGTCGGATGAAAAGCATTAAATTTTTTGACATTTTTTGTATTACCACAGAAGTAATAGACTGATTGTTAGTGCCTCTAGGTGCAGTCTTTTTGACATTTTGGCCTTGGTTATTGTACACAAAGGTGTAACATCAATTTCTCTGATACGGAGTCACCCATATTGTGGATTCTGTTACCCCCAGTGATATAATGATCATGATGGGGCCTACAGATGACATGGGTTCTGAACAACAGATGGGGGTTGAGGGGGTGGTACTCTTTACATTCTTAAATTTTTTTTATATGGATGAATGTCTCAGTCCGTTGCAACAAGACCATCTTTACTACAAAACCTGTTAATCGTACAAACCCCTGCCTTGTGTAGGAAAGGCATGAACAAGCACTGATATGACAAGTATGATAGAGATCAGAGTGTTCATGAAACGTGTAGATATTGTCTGTGGTGTGTTTTATCATGTAAAGTACAATGGTGCTTTATGTTTACAGATGGAAAATACTTGGTGCTCCCATCTGGAGAGCTGCATATCCGTGACGTCGGACCTGAAGATGGTTATAAGTCTTACCAGTGTCGAACAAAACACCGTCTCACTGGAGAAACAAGACTTAGTGCCACCAAGGGTCGTTTGGTCATCACTGGTGAGTCCACAGTACAATTGTTTCGTGTTCATAAGCACAGTGCCCAGAACTGTGACCGTGTATGTTTTCTGAACTGCAGTGCTGAGCAGGCTGAGCAAGCCTTTGATCTGCCTGTCACTCAGTGTAACCAAGTACGTAGTGGTGACACCTGACTGCTGTAAGGGGGATACTCAGTGAGCCTTCATGTGAACTAACTTATTAACTCCATGGAGGAGAACGAAAGAAAAGCCAACAGTTGCTCATCTAGTCAAGAAATTTCATGCATTTTGTGGTATCTAATAGTGCATTACCATGTTGACTGCTGCCCAGTGGTCCCTGTCCTGAGCCAAAGTACGGGGTGTACCATGTCACTAGAATCTTATCCTAACATCCCTGCAGTTTTATCACCTAGTTTCTCTCCTACCTCTCTTACCAATTGATGATGAGTAACAAGCAAAAGTTTTGAAAATAATCAGTTAAAACACCAAGAAGTAATTTTGCAGTTATTAACTAACTGAAGCAGTTCAGAAAATGTGTGGGTTATAACCATTTGTTCAAATAACTGTTGAGTCTATGATCAGTAGCTAAATTTTATAGCAATTTATGAACAGATGGTACTGTCTCTGCATAGCTGAATGTTCAGAAAGGGCATTATGCTTGTTAATGTTGTTTCAAATTGGCCATAATTTGTTCTTTCATAAAATTTGATCCCCATGAAAGCAGTTTATATTTAGTCCACAAATGAAATACAACCTAAAGATTCAGTTGTATTTTACTGACCAGAATGGACAATTTGAAATAACAAATAAGTATTCTTGTGATAAAGAGATACTCCTATAATGAACAGTTCTGGAAGTAACTGGTAAATACAGTTGTCAGCAGGGCTTGCAACGCAGGAATGAATATTAGAGCTCAAGACATGGCTGGATAAATGCTTGTATATTAAGAGTGTGATGTACTGTATGGTGACTGTGATTTGAAATAAATGGAAACAAGTGGCACTGCAGAGTAATACACAGACAAATCTGGAAGCACGCCATTGCTACTGTCAGGCTTTTATTAGACAAAAACACAAAATATTTGTTCAGGAATATAGCTGTGGGGGCACTAAAGTGTGACATGCATACTGTGTCGGGTGCACGATCTTGAGCTGTCTACAGATGATGCACCAGTTGTGTTTGAGCTTCCAGTGTGTGAGTACAGCCCTGGCACAGTCAGAATTTTACATTGGAGTTTTGTGGGTTATGACACTGTCTATTCTGGCAGGTTGGTACCAGTGTTTAGGAGGAATGTACCACCTCTCTCTTAAGCATAGAGACTCCCATGTGAAGATGGAGGTGGGTGGTATGCATGACACCCATCAGCCAACACAATTTTGCTGGATATTTATGTCATAAAATGGAAAATTTGTTGCATGGCAGCTTGGTAGCAAGAATAAGCAATGCTGCTACATACAGGTAACATGTTTATTAACCAAGGTCTAGGCTGCAAGGCAGATTGAAGCATAGGATCACTTGACTTTCATAATGACCGATTGCTTTCAGCAGTGATTGCTACCTGATCAAGTAAAGAAAATGAGATAAGCAGTGCATGTAGCATGAATAGGGGCGGAGTGAGGTGCGTGCATAGTTCTGGTGGGGAAATCTGATTGAAATGAACCACTTGGAAGGACAGTATTAAAACTGATCTTCAAGAAGTGGAGTAGGGGGGCGTGGACTTGAATTATTCTGGCTCAGGATACAGACAGGTGGCAGGCTCTTGTGAATGCGGTAATGAACCTTGGGTTTCCAGGGAATGCAGGGAATTTCTTGACTAGCTGAAGACCTGTTAGCTTTTCAAAATGGACACTGCTCCATCAAGTCAGTCAGTCAGTAAGTCAGTCAGTCAGTAAGTCAGTCAGTCAGTCAGTCAGTCAGATATATATATATATATATAGATAGATAGATAGATAGATAGATAGATAGATATATAGATAGATAGTCAATCAGTCAGTCAGTCAGTCAGTTAGTTAGTTAGTTAGTGCCACCTGATGTATAAGCACGTACTAGTAATGATAAGAATAACTGCATGGGAACAGAATAAGGACGTAATTTCAAGGATAGATATTTCCAGGAGGACAACAAGCAAATATCTTTTTGAAGTGAAAGGGAAATGTGGGAGAGACATGTAGGGAGTGCTAATCTGTTAAGTTCAGTAGGAAGTGGTGATGTTAGTAGGTGGCTGTTGTATAGATAATGTTGTGCTGCATGAGTTTGTTAAGGACAGACACAGTGATGAGAGGTTCTGCAGGAGGAACCACTTCTGTGGCATGACACATGCAGTACACAATAACAGAAGAAACAGGAGTATCTCTTTATGACAGGCTTGCTGCACGCAAGATCATTTAACGAAGTGAGTTTAAGGCTATTTTAGTGTCACAGTCATCTGTCTCATATTCACTGTCATGAGAACCTCATATCTCCTAAAGTTGATTTGTTTTGGAGAATTTTTTGTGTGGAAATTGATGGCTTCTAATGATCTTGCGTGGATATTACGAGATATCTACTTTCAGTAATGTGTGTGTGTGTGTATATAAATTTGTCACAAATAGTTTTGTATAAGTGCAGTGTGAGGGTTCCATATTGCATGTGACAGTTGAGTATGTACTGAAAATGTTTTCAGAACATGTTCAGCTCAACAAAATGTTGCCTGAATGTTGGGATAGGGTACCCCTGCTGAACGGATGGGCACTCTTCAAAATTTAATGCGTCAAATTCTAAATTGAGTGTTGCTAATATTATTGTGGCAACAGTGGCTATGTTACTTGATTTTGCTCCAAAATATGATCCACTTTCCAAATCTTGACAGTCCAAAGGTAAGTTCTAGCTCATAAGCATTAATGCTATCAGTAACAGAGCTCTGGTGTTGCACGGTGAGTTGTGTGTAGGAGTGGCGACATGGTATTTTGTACACATTCTTGATCATTCAGACTGTCACAATTATAAACAGAGGAATTTGCAGTCTCTACACAAGCTGGTTTGTTGTCTACAATCTGCATTGACTTATCACTCTCTTGTATTTTGTATATAAGAATGGGCTCACCAGAACTAGGTTCTGCACTCAGTAAGGGACTGGGCTGTGGGCTGGGTGGCCTGAGAACTCCCCATTCCTGATGGAGCAGAGACTTTTCTCTTTGTGTCTGATACCCACCATCCTGTCCATAGTCAACCAGGGGCTCTTTCTGCAGGTGTAAGGTGGTGAGGGCATGATGTAAACCACTCACTTTCTGGTGCTGAAGGTTAAGATTGGAGCCATATCTGTGTGAGATGGCCAAGACTCATTGTGGGCTGTGGTATAATTACTTAGATGAGGAATAGGCTGTAACACATGAGATGATGCGTTACGCTGCTGCATAATATCTGTTGCTTGAATGTAAATGATGATCAGTTGGTGCATGGATAATCAGTTATTCTGCCCTGGTTATCTGTGACTGTCACAACATCAAATAAATTACAAAGAAAATTAAAAGCTATCTTCATCTAACTTAATTTTTATTAACATTAAATGCTGTAATGTAATGTCATCCATTCCTCAGGGAGGTGAACCTTGTCGCTGGTGAAGATACAATAGGATGATTATTAACATGTCATTCCTGCATCTTGTGCCTCCCCTTCCCACTGTCATGAGCAGATCCTAATGTTTGTATAGCTTTATGATGTCAAATATGGGATTTGAGGTTTTCATTGCACTGATTTGGTCTTCTGTGATGTGACAATTTTAATTTAGTATGTGGTTACCAAAGCTGCCCAGGAACCTGATGCCTGCATCCTCAGGGTAGAAGTGAGCTGAACTTTTTCCACGTCTGACATGTGTCAGAATTAACTCAATTCCTTGTTTCATTTTGTCAGAACCAGTTGGCAGTTCTGTGCCCAAATTTCCTACCGTGGACAAAAGTCGGGGGTTTGAAGCTAAAGTGAACGAAAGTTTCACATTGCTCTGTCCTGCCCAGGGATTCCCTGTGCCAGCATTCAGGTGAGGCAGCACTGTATTCTGATTGGCATAACTTTAATTTCATAGAGCCAGTAGGCAGTTCCATACCAAAATTTCCTACCATGGATAATGTCCGGGGTTTCCAAGTTATGAGAGATCAAAGTTTTACGTTGCTGTGCCCAGCGCAGGGTTTTCCAGTCCCAACTTACAGGTAAGCACCGTGCTGTTGCCAGTTGGAAGTGACGTCTTTAAATGTTTGATGCAATATATGCTCCTTATAAAGCCTTGACCTGTCCATCATACGCTGCAGTGTAGTGGTAAGCACTCCTGTTTCGTGAAGGTTATGCACATCTGGGATGTGACACCTTGTAGCTGATGGTGGAGGCAGCAGGCTCCTTCGTAAAACTGATGTATATGTACCAAACTACTTAGCACCACACGTCAAAAGACCATAATCTTAGTATTCACTGTCACAGGAACCTCAAATCTCGCACATCTGCTCCATATTTGGGAGATGCTGTGTAATTCTTGCAGTTTGTCTGGGTGAATGTTGGTATTATACCTTCATTAGGCCATTACTTTTCCCGTACCTGACCTTTCATATTCATCGTCCCTACTCCTTCCTTTTCATGATTGCACGAAGTAAATGTAGCACATGTAATGTTACTGAATAACAGGTGGGTACACCATCCCCATCATTTCTGTCTGTCCGTGTGTTCATCCATCTCTGACCCAGTATCAGCACCTAGAATACTGGAGAATTTATTTTAATTGAATCGAGTTGCTTTCACTGAAATGTGACAGGAAATCCATGCTTTCGTCCATACACCTTACTGACTAGTAATTTAGTTTGCTTTACTTAAGGCCATAGTGCTGCTTGATGTATGCCATTAACCATTCATTAGATCTTAGAAAGAGGCCACAAAAAAAGAATGCCATTTGAAATTTTATGTACTGCGTTATGGAGTACACCCTTCACAATATGTATTATTTCTGTGATGACACCTCTGATGTTGTTGAAAACATATTCTACTGCTCATTATTATTCAGTATAATATTTATATTTATGTGCTGTATTAAGTAAGTAAATGAAACAAGGTACCTCTGTAGAATCTGCTAGTTGCTTAATCAATGAAGAAATTTCCTGCCTTTTGGTAAACCCAAAGGCTCATCGATGTGTTCCTAAGAACATGTGACTGCCTGGTTGAAATCACGTAAATCCAGTCCACAGTTTAACACACTGTTTCTGCTACTGTAGGCTATATATTAGTATGTATATAGATGAAGTTTGTCTTAGGCAGCCCATAAGTGTGCTCACTTTTTGCAATTCTGTACAAATTTGGACGGTATCTTGGTTGTCTGAATGTAGTTAGTGATCATATTGGACCTGTGTGGGGCATCCTTTCGTTTGAGTACTTATATTATGCATAATTATTTTAGGTATCTTTTGGGAACTGTTTATTTTGCTTACTGTTCAATGATCTTGTTGCTATATGGTATGATTTTGTGCCAAATGGTAGGGTGATTTATAAATAATGAATTGGAGGGGATGTGGAAGGTGTCAATTGGGGCCTAATTTGGCATACTCTCATGGCACCATTGCTCACTCAGTATTATGACTAAACTACAGACTGGAAGGCCAGGGAATTGTGGTTTCAATCGTGGGAGGAGCAGAGATTTTTCTTGGCCCCACAATGTCCAGCGATAAACAGACCAGAGCATGAAGCCCACCACTCACCTGCTTCTAGTGCTGAGTTAAGAATGTTTAGTGCTGTATGTGTGTTCCCTTGTGTGCCTTCATGGTGTGGTGCTTAATTAAGCACAGGGCCTATGTTACCTTTACCTCCTTTCATTTACCTGGAGGGAAGGAGGAAAACCACATAAAACTTTAATGAAAATGAGCAGTCTGCAGGCCAAAATTTGAACATGGGATTTCCCAGGTACAAGCTAGGAATGCTAACCACGTGACAGCATTTGGCAGCAGCTCTGTTAGTAAGTTAAGTTTTATAGGACTGGACGTTTCAGGTACATTTATTTAGAAATTAACATTTTGATTTAAACACTGTATAATTTATGTATTTTGGAGCAGAAACATATGCAAATTTATATTATGGCCTACACAGTTCGAATAGGCTGAAGTGGTGCACTTGCTAGCCAAGTTCTCTTTCTAATTTCATTCCATAGAGCCTGTTGGGAGTGCAGTTCCAAAATTTCCTTCTGTGGATAAAATACAAGGGCTTGAGGCGAAGTCCAACCAGAGTTTTGCATTGCTCTGCCCAGCGCAAGGTTTCCCTGTCCCAGCCTACAGGTCAGTAGGGCACTGTATTATTTCTGAGACTTTGTATCTCATGTGTCGTAATACGTTATCATTAATAGCTGGCACTTAGTTCATTGATTTGAGAACCTGAATGTTTGGTACCACTGGTTCCACATTCATCATCACAGACTAGCATCAAGCCTATTGAAATTTCAGCAGGAGACATTTAAGAACTCACTTTCTTGGAAATCCCCATCATCAGAATTGATGTGTTAAGGAACTACCACTGGTTGAGGTAGCAGTTACTGTCAGTTCGTTTCCATTTTGACCCTGATGATGGAAGCAGAACACATCTCTGAAATGTTAGATTTTGACCCTGCTGTAATGTGGCTGTTGCCCCAGAAAAGTTTTAATGACAGGTGGACACCATAATACTGATAAATGCTTATGTTCCGCTGACATCATCTTCTGCTCCTGTTCATAATTATGTGCTAACGTCCATAATGAACTTAGGTGTGTGATGGCAGAACAACCATAGAAGAGCAAGCCTTATTTTTGGATGGTATCTAAGAGGGTAATTTTACCTCAAATCATCTTTTTGTCATATATGTCTGTATTAACCCTTTGATTCACAAGATTTGTTGCTATCTGCTGGTCTAAGCAGAGTAAGGTGTTGCGGTGATAGTGTGTAACAAGCAGCGTTTGGAAAATACAGTCTCTTGATTGCATTAGGCAGATTTGCTTAATGAGCTTGTAAGCAGAAATTTGCAGTGATCGTCTATATATTTCAGCTTGTCTGTTCTTTTGGAAGTGATATTGGAAAGTTGGTGGTATCTTTACAGCTGTTTATTTGTGTCCCAGCTGTGGAATGGCAGCATAGTGATATTAGGATGTTTTGAATGTGTATGTAGAGGTAAATGAGCAGGTTACAGCACCATAAGACGAAGATTAATTCAGTATAGAATATAATATTATATTATGATTTCTTTTGAGAGCCTACATGATGTTCCAATGACAAAAATATCAAAGTGTCTTTTATTTTTCTCATGGTTAAGAGGTTAAATATTACTAATAGACATACCTCTTTGCCACATTATTCCAAAGTAACATCTGAGTCCTTCAATTCCTCTTCAAAAGTGTTAAAAAGTAGGCCTAAATCTTTCAAGACCCTTTCCATGTACAGTGTTGAAAATATGAGTTATTAGTGTGACTGGTTTGAAACAATTTAGCGCTAAAGTGTACAGTTACAAATAATGTAATGTTGTGAGAGTTGATGTTCCCACCATTGTGAATATTATGATTATACAGTCGTTTGGAATGGGATGTCGTGCGGTCTGGTCGCTCCATACCAATGTTCTGGAGGAACCTGCAGTCTCCATCTTCATTGACTGTGAAAATGTCATTACATGGTTCCCTTGGAACATCAACATTGCCACACTACATGACATCACATTCTAGAACGCTGTGATCGTACTCACTCCTGGGATTTAAATCAGTGCAGTCTTCAGTGTTGTCATTATTAAGTATACCTCCATCAACAGGCAAAACCCAATGCTTGTTATGTAGCCTGCATTACACAGAATTTGTTTTCAATTCCATTTTATAGAGCCTGTTGGAAGTTCATTACCAAAATTCTCATCTGTGGCTAAAACACAAGGACTTGAGGCTAAATCAAATCAAAGTTTCACATTGCTCTGTCCAGCACAGGGTTATCCTGTCCCAGCCTACAGGTCAGTGTAGTTAGATTTTAATATTTGGCCGTGTTTGTTGCATTGGTTGCATTTTGATGCATGGCTAAATGACGGGATTTGTGCGTAATGATGAAGCGATGGCTCAAAGGCTTTTGTGATGGTTTCTCTTTTTGAATGCTGATGTGTATTGTGGTTGACTGATCTGCTAGCGTTTTATAAAAGCAATGTGATTATTAGAGAGGTGTGTGCAGCTGAGATGGCACTGCTACAGGGTGACATTAGATAAGTGTGTGCAGCTGAGATGGAACTGCAACAGGGTGACATTAGATAGGTGTGTGCAGCTGAGAGGGAACTGTAACAGGGTGATGTTAGATAGATGTGTGCAGCTGAGAGGGAACTGCAACAGGGTGACATTAGATAGATGTGTGCAGCCGAGAGGGAACTGCAACAGGGTGACATTAGATAGGTATGTGCAGCTGAGAGGGAACTGCAACAGGGTGACAGATAGATGTGTGCAGCTGAGATGGAACTGCAACAGGGTGACATTAGATAGATGTGTTCAGCTGAGATAGAACTGCAGCAGGGTGACCTTAGATAGATGCATGCGGCTGAGAGGGCACTGCAACAGGACTGAAAATAATAAATTATAATACACTGTACTGAGAATGTCCAGTGTTTTCTCCAGCATGTTTATATGATTGTTAGGATTTTGTGTTGAGAGAGCCACAGTTGTTACCTTTCAGCGTGTCATAATATCTTTCCATCATGTTTTGTTCTTTGTAATCTCTGTCATCAGAACAGTGTTGTTAAATAACCTAAGGCCCATTCACTTGTGTCATTCCTGTGAAGAATAGTAGCAGTCGTATGCCTCTTTTAGACTAGGGATATTGACCTTTAAACAAGCCTTAGTTTTTGAGATTTGAGGTTCTCACAGTGGTCAAAATTAACCTTTTGTGGGCATCTGTATATGGATATAGCCACAAGTGTCACCTTACACAGAGTGTGTTTCTATGCAGTTGTACCACTTTTCTTATTAAGTTGACTAAAGTTGTACCAGATGTCACTAGCGTATGGTTTGCTGCTGGCAGTAAGCTTCAAATACACAAGGTGGCAGCTTCTTAAGAATGTGACAGGTGATGGTCTGTGACTTGAAAAATAAAATCCACTCCAAGAGGACTAAAGTTACCTTATTCTGGATTGTGATGTCATATAGTTTTGTAGATAGGTGCTAGTTTTTTTAGAGGAACTTGTAGGTTGCAAGTTCCACCAAAGTGTTGATACCAATCTATCAAAATAATCAGTGTTAGTCCTTGTGATTCCCCCTCCCTGCAGCTTTTTGTTATTCCATTTTTTCAATCACATTGTCTTTTTTACTATTATGAGACCTCCTAGAGTTTAGTAATGTCCCTGAAAAGGACATGTTTTTGAAATGTGTTCCCTCGTTTGTCTAAATCTAACGTAATGATTGTGTATTAAAACAAGTACACTAGAAGGAAGGAATGCGCTCTTCTTGCAGAGCCAGTGGGTTCAGCTGCACCCAAAGTTCCTTCCCTCACCAAAATATATACAGCAGAACAGATCGTTGGTGTTAAATTGTCACTAGCCTGTCCAGCCCAGGGCTTTCCCCCTCCAGCATTCAGGTAAGATGTCAGATAATGTGTTGCCCCACTGCATGCGTGATGTGTTACTTCATGTGCTCAATGGTTTTGTGTGGAGCTGCACTGCATAGTGGAGGCTGTAAACTTCTGTCGTCTGTAGTAGCTTGTTGGAACTGCTGCAGATCCTAAATTCGTATATAACAGAATTTTTCAAGGTTTGTACAAAAGCTTTCATGGTGACCAATACAGCTTCTTGCTGTGGGCACTGGGACAGGTCATGTAATATGTATATAGATGTGTTCCTTTCTTCTCATGTTCCTATTTCCTGTTGCTCATCTAAAAGAGAACCCCAAAAGATTTATGAAATTTATGCCGTACTTTTTCCTATCTGTGTGATAGCCACAGGTGTTAAATTGCAGTTTAGTGTTGCAGTTTAGTTTCTGGATGCAATTTAAATCCTCATTCTGAGTTTTTTAGTTACATGAGTAAACTTCAATTTTGTTTGAAGTTGTAGGTACTGTATGCTATGATACTGAGTCAGAAGGCAACCGTATCCTTGGCGAATAATGGATACTTCTTCTTGTAATGTGCATAATTTCCGTATTGAAATGTGAAAGATGCGCCTGGCTGGTGTAATACAGACAGTAATTTTTCACTGTCAGGCCTTGGCAACTTTCTTTCGTATCATTTCCAATTCATTATATGTTCATCGTCCTTTCATTTTATGCTGTATATTCTCAAGTTGCTGGCAGCATCATTAAGTAAACTATAAACAAACTATAGACAAACACATGTTATTCTATATTTTTATGCCTTCATTGCAGTGTTGTGTACTGTGTATCCATTGATTGCAATGATGTCAGAAAAATTGTGGTCTTCTGAAATATGATGCCATCATCTTCAGGGCTGGTGGTACCAATCTGCCAAACTACACGGTGTCACATCCCAGACAGTTATGATTCTTATGGCACAGAAGTTTCTGAAAGACGAACAATTGTGCTACCCTGTGATTAATGCAGCATTTAAGTTACAGTTATAACATGCTTGTTCCACTCGCAGAGCCTGTGACTAGTACTGCCCCTCGCATTACTTCAGTGGCCAAGTTCGATATGATCGAGCGACATCTTGGCAAACCACTGTCCTTGATGTGCCAGGCTCAGGGACACCCGGTCCCAGGTTTTAGGTCAGTGTTCATTTTTGCAGTGAACTGTTACATTCTGTGGTTAGTCTGAATACATTTCTGCTTATGTGTATTATCCTAGGTTTATATTAACAAGATTTTACATTGTTCATAGTGACATTTACATGCGTATGATGTGATGTCAGTACCAAGTCAGAGGTCATGTCCATCTGTCCTGCACTTTTCATTTCCAAAAATTCAGCACTTTTGGATGAAATTTGATACTGAGGAAGGGTTGTTTGTATTAGTTTCTGTCGGTCAGCTATGACATGTACGTTACGTAAGTCTGTGAAGTTCACACAGATGTGTCATCTCACCTGTCACATTTTTCAAAAGCAGCCCCTTTTGTAAAATTGGCCACAGAACATATTATGGCTCTAGTTTCATTATACATATTGTCAAGGCCACCTTCTGGGATATGATGCAGTGGAGTTTGTTAGATAGGAACCATTGTTTGGAAGAAATATTTAATGCTTAGCATTAGTCAATCTGTTAAATCAAGATTTGTACTGATGATGTCCAACAGTTTCATTTATGTGTGGAGTTAACCTTGAAAAAAAAAAAAAGGTTGGAGTTGATAAAGAGTGTTGTTACTTAGTAGTTATTAAATTTCATTTTATAATGGAGCAAACAGCAATAATGATGGGTGTTTGAATTGTGCTTACTTTTGTAATTTGAATTAACCATCCCAGTATGGGGATGTGAAATACTAACACCATGGTCATGAATGAGAGTCGTTTTCCCTTATTGTCCAACCCTAACTGTAGAATGTTAATCTCAATAACAGAACCAGTTGGTGCAAAGGCGCCCACATTTTCTGGTGATGCCAAGGGCAGCTGGTTTGTCAAATTGACGGGGCAAAGTTTCGGTCTGCTTTGTCAAGCCCAGGGTTTTCCTGTCCCAGCATTTAGGTAAGAAATAAGTCTTGAATACATTATATCATTCTAATTCAATTGTGTAGAACCAGTTGGTGCCAAAGCACCCACATTTTCTGGTGATTCCAAGAGCAGCTGGTTTGTCAAATCTATTGGACAAAGTTTTGGACTGCTCTGTCAAGCACAGGCCTTCCCAGTCCCAGCATTTAGGTAAGGCATGAAGGTAGAACTTCTTTCACTGTTTTAAGTTAGTTCCTTGGTTTGATCATTCTGAGAACAGTTCTGGATTTCCAGAGACCACACCTCAATGAATTATTTTCGTTTCATCGATGTTGGTATGATGATCCTTCATTAGTTACATGGTAGTTTCCTTAAATAACCTGTGAGTGCCAGTCAGTCAGTCAGCCAGTCAGTCAGCCATCAAAGTCCATCTGTACTAGCATTGCTGTACATTTACAAACAGTGCAACGTGATAGCTAACACCTCTCGTGCATTATTACAGAATGTAACTAGAAATTGAATTCTTGTATCTTCATCATCTGCTTTAGTCCTGAAATTTATGTAGTTGGTGCTACTGATTGAATGCTACCACAGAAACTTTCATTTGAGCTTCTTTATGGCTGAAAAAAGTTAGAGTTATTATGTGTATGAAATTTGGGGTTCCGACAGCATGGATTACGTGGGTACCCAAGTTTTGGAAATGTGCAGCCTCCATTTTCAGGGTAGAATTTTTATACCTCTGGTCCAGTTTCTCTTGTTGCTGATGAATCTTGGCAGATGTCTGTGAAATTGTTCCAAGAAGCTTTCTATCCCAACATTACAGTGAGAAATATTGGTGGACCTGTTTTTATAATGTGATTCAATTGTTTAGAACCCGTGGGAGCAAAGGCACCATCATTTTCTAGTAGCAACGTGCGAGGCAGCTGGGTTGTAAGGTCGTCTGGGGAGGGGTTTGCCCTTCTGTGTCAGGCTCAAAGTTTTCCTGTCCCAACATTTAGGTAAGTTAGGTTAACCTGCAATGCTGTAATAAATTAACTGCAGTTACAACATATGATAGAAGTGTTCTTGGGCAATCATCTGTGCTGGTAGGAGCATGAAAGATATGTGACATCGGAAACTCGTAAAAATGTAAAATTTCTGAACTGGCACATGCTAACATTTTCCATATTTTAACATTACAGAATATTTATTTCTGTCCCTTCTTACTGGGATATGCAGCTTGTAAAATTTACTTGATATTTTAAAATGACTGTATATGAAGAGTGTTAACTGTTGAAATGCACTTAGAGGGTCTCCCATACACTAATTACGTTGTTTTGTGCACAGAGCCTGTTGGAGCCAAAGCACCAACATTTGCGAGTGATACAAAAGTTCTTTCATTTGTAAGACACTCTGGTCTGGGGTTTGGCCTGCTGTGCCAGGCTCAGGGCCTCCCTGTGCCTGCATTTAGGTAAGCAGGACACAGCTTTTAAAATTATTAATTTAATCTGCAATTGTTTTACTGCTTGTTTGGTTTGATTGTGAAGTGGGTTTCCTGGTTTGAGGGAAGAACGTAACAAATTTCTGTATACCAAATGCTCAGATTGTTTTCGACAAGTCACACAGTACTCGTAAGGTAGTGATGTAATGAATATAGAAAACCATATGGAAAGTGGTCTTCAGCCTGCATATGGAGGTGGTTTCCTTTGTATGGGCCCATTTGAGGAGGTTTTATACCTCACTTGATGGTGGAGATTAAATCAGTTCCCGAAGTTCTTTGTTTTTTAACAAAAACAGGATAATGGACTGTGTCCAATCTATGTGTCACTGTAAAGAACATGTTGAAGGAAGTGGCATAGAATGCTCTTCTGCTGGCCAAAATCTGTTGCATGTCAGAGAATTCTCTCTGTTATTTCATGTGCATATAAAAGAAGGGAAAGGGTAAGTCTTACTCAAGTGTTCTGATTTCTGTATTCAGCATATTTATGCCATTCATCCCTTTGGGCGTGGGATCAGTTTGAAGCTTGTTTTTCATTTGCTTGTAGGAATGCTGTCTTTGTATTTCTTTGCAATTTATGATGTAGTGAGTCTAGAATGTGGCTTTCATTTCGACTTTGTCCAGCCTGTGTTGTGTGGGGTACCTTGTCCACCATTCAGGTATGTACCCCTGCCTGTCACACTGATGGTCATTTGTAAATGTCCATTTGCACGCAGAGCCTGTTGGAGCAAAGGCACCGAAATTCTCGATTGAGACAACAAGTAGCTCGTTTGTAAAGTTTCTGAGTCAAGGATTTGCACTTCTTTGTCCTGCGCAGGGGTATCCTGTCCCATCATTCAGGTAAGATGGTGAAGCATGCTTATCCGTTCACAGATCCTGTTGGAGCAAGGGTCCCAAAATTCTCGACCAATGATAAGAGTAGTTTATTCGTGATCAATTCTGGTGAAGGATTTGGATTGTTGTGTCTGGCACAGGGTTTTCCTATCCCCACATTCAGGTATGTCCCAACACTTGTGCACCACCCCAGTGTTGTTCAGGAGGTGTACATTGGTTTGAAGTGTATTGTGGTATTGTACAGTTAGATATTTAAGTGTTAGTAGAACAGAATTGTGTGGTATGTAATGCTATGTGTGAGCTTGCTGCCTCCATCTCAACCCTCCTGCTCTGAAGATGGAGGCGGCAGATTATTTAGAAATGTATTTATTTACCAAAGTGCACAGTTTTATATCACAGAAGATCACAGTCTTTGTATTCACCATTGTGGGAGCTTCAAATCTCATGCTTAAATTAACTGATTGAGGAACTCATAACATCACAGTTTAGCACCAAATGGCTGGTAATTTTTTGCACATTGTAGTCGGTCAGTCTTTATGTATGTTATAAGAAAAATGATAGGCTTATGATATCACCATCTTTGTGTGTTTGCCTGATCCTGTTATTAAAGAATCTTGGTGGGAACATCATTACATTGGAAGTCATGCAGGCTTCAAAACTGTTAATTCCGTACCCTCACTAATTCCAACATGGTGTTAATACAAGCTGTTCAGATAAGAGCAGTGTCCCCGTCATGTAACCTAGTGCCCTGGGATTTTGTGTGGTCACAGACCATCAAAAAACAAGTAACTTTTGGTTAGGTTACTATAGCCAGGGTAGTCCTTGTGGGATTTCTGTTGTACAAAATGCCTTGGGCCAGGTTTGTATCCAAACGCTGGAGTTTCTCCTTGACCATTGTCATTCCACCAGTGTTCTGGACTCAGTTTCACCCCACTGCTGCAACTAAAGTAGGGGGAGGGGAAAAAAATAATTCCATTTGCAGAATGTAAAATAATCTTGGGGCCTTGTATAATCTGTATGCAGGTTTCCATTTAGTAGTGCCATCTAGTGAACGGTTGCTGCAAGGCATATTAAAGTTGTGGTAGTGATGATAAATATCTTAAGAGACTTTATTGGATGATTCTGTTTTGCAGTACTAAAAGTTGCAAAGCTTTATAAGTTACATTTGACAAATTGATGCAGTAAGGTCCTGTCACAATGCAGGGACAGTTCACAGGGGTGCATACTTATTAATTTATATTTTATGTCAATCTTTTACATAGACAGGGACATTGAAAGGGAAATGGTTGTTGTGATTTCTTCCTCAATATTATTGTTTGCTGCTGATGCTTTGAGGCTTAGAAGGAAACTTGTTGTGCAGTTTGCACATCTGTGGGATGAGCTTCGGGTTTGCAGAGGTTTCTGCTATGTGTTGTATTTATGTGTTGCTTCCAGTTTCTTTTGTATGTCAGTTTTTTCTTTTCATGAGTAGTTGTCAGCTTTGCATTTGGCAAATAAATTCCCTGTTATGGAGCCTGACAGTTCATCATGAAACTCATGTAACCTGAACCAATTTGCACTTTTACAGCCTAGTTTTCTAATGTCTATTTCATAGTATCTTTGCTTCTTTGCTTACGTTTTGCAGGTGGCTATATGCTTATGTTTTGCAGGTGGCTATCTCACTGCTGCCTTTCAAACTGAAGTGTTATATCTATTTGTTTTTCCTGCAGTGTGTTTTACATTCTTGGGGCTTGATGTCCAGTTTGTCCAACCCTTTTCTTGTGAATTTGTATTATTTTGCTGTGCTTTTATATTGAAATTCTTCCTTCTCTGCTTTTTTTGATTAGTTTTGGAGCCATGATTCACAATGTCACACGCCAAATGCTCATTATCCTTCTGGAAATAGATGGCATTGTAATCCAGAAGATGACAATTATTTCTTATTTTCATATTGGCAGTCTCCATTCATAAACTTGATAATCCTTTCATTTTAACAAAATAATTTGTTGCACGTGTGAATTTTGAACATTATACGTTTATAACAGTTTTTTGGATCACTGAATACGGAGTATAACATTACACACTACATATTTCCATACTCCCAACAGAACCTGTTGGTGCCAAATCACCAACCTTCTCAACTGATGACAAAAGTCACTCATTTGTGAGGTTTGCGGGCCTGGGCTTCACACTGTTGTGCCCAGCGCAGGGGTACCCTGTCCCTATGTTCAGGTAAGCTCATAGTGTAGAGCCATTCCCTTCCCTGAATCGGTGAAACTAAATATGATTGAAAACTCAGCACTGAACTTTGTGTGTGATAATACGTTCAAAGTCTTGATTCTTCCAAAAGTGATGCCACTTCCACCACTCAGTCTTCCCCTGGGATGGCAGTAGTGGACCCAAAATCACCTTGCTACACTTCCTTTTTGTATTACTTGTTGATTATTGGTGTACGTGCACCAGGGTGAAGGCACTGCGGTCTTCAAAATGTCGGGCACCACTCACTCAGTGTCATGGCGTCACATGCCAGAAGTCCTCAATCCCCCAGTGGCACCTGTCTACCAGACTCCACAGTGTCACATCCCAGCACACATTAATCTTAACATTCAATGTTGTCGGAACCTGATACCACACAGACCTTGGCTGCTTCCAGCTCTATGCCTGCTGACTCACAATTCGGGACCATCCTTAACATCACCACTGCTTGCTTCGACCACATGTTAATATTTTTCACTGTTCTGTGTTGTGCTGCATAGTGTCCCACAATATACAGACAACATTAACCAGTTGTCATGGCAATTGAAGGGACTGTATGTAGCTAAACCTATCATTTATGTCTCTAGAACCTGTTGGGAGAGTGTCTCCGAAATTTCCCAAGTCTGCGAAATCAGACTCTTTTGAGGTGATGTCAGGCAGCAAGTACAGTCTCTTGTGTGAAGCTCAGGCATTTCCCATCCCAATATTCAGGTGAGCATTTTGTTGTGTTGCAGCACCTCCCTGGTTAAAAGTTGAGGTTTAGATAGGGGTGAAAACTGTATTGTGTTCCTCTTTGCTGTAGTACGGTAGTCTAGTGCGTGGGTGCAACATTCTGCCTCCATCTCATATACTCTGAAGATGCTGGACGTATGGGCCTCTGAAACATTAGTTTCCTACCAGACTACACGGTGTCACGTTGCAGAAGTGTAGAGCCAGAAAATTTATTCCCATGAGACCCACCAATCTCATTATACTGGTGGTTGATTTTATCAGTTAGATGTTCAGATACTGATGTTTTCAGCAATAATGGAAATGCACAAACTGTGACTGTTATTTAGAACCTGTCAGCAGTTCTGCTCCGCGGGTTCCACCCACCTCCAAAGTAACAGTTCTGCAGAAGCATGTCAAGTCTGATGTTTCGTTGCTCTGTCAGGCTCAGGCGCATCCAGTACCAAGCTCTAGGTTAGTAGCAGTGTGATAAAATGGAGCTGACCTGAAATCTTAACTTCTTCAAAACAATCCACTCTACTATGATGAGCTGTAGGAACTGTGGCAGTGGGTTACTGTTTCTCAGAACCACGTGTGTTGTCTCTTCTGAACTGGGTAATATTTGTTAAAGCCGTGTGTGTGTACAGTATTATCTTGTTTATACCATTTGCCATAACTTGCACTGAGTGAATGATGGTGGTGCAAGCTGTGGTGGATCTTCAGTCCTAAGAGTCTGCATATGTATACTGCTGAGGACTTTACCCTCTAAAACACAGTGGTTACTATACGTACCATCTGCTTTAACAATAAGACACTGCGTTTTTCTACACCATGTCTTTATGAGTTTTATATGTTTCTCAACATAAACATTGATTATACCCCTATACGTCATTAACAGTTTGGTCTTTGTAATGAATGTTCATTGTGTTTTCTGTGAGGTATCACCTGAATTTTTAAATAACTGATAATTTATGTAACACCTAAAGGAAATATAGATATAGGCGTAGATGTGAGGATGGTATGGTACAGGACCTTACGTGTAGAGGGTCAGAGGGTGTGGATTGGGTTCGTCTGGTTGAGGACAGGGACCAGTGCCAGGCTGTTGCGAATGCAGTAGTGAACATCTAATTTCCTTGGAATGCAGGAAATTGCTGGATTAGCTGTGTAGCTGTTAGCTTCCCAAGAAGGACTCTGCTTAGTGGAACTGGTCATCGAGCCATTACTTATATGAATTTTGAGTGTTATTGGTTGATATGCCATGGCACACAGTATTCTAGGGTCACCGTGCTGCATCTAAGTCCCTGGCTTCAAGACAAGCCAGTTGCAGAATTTTTTTGCGTACCTTCCCCATTCCTGGCCTCTGACAATAGGTCAGAAATGTGAGATGGAACTGTCTTTGCTCATTTATGAGATTTCTGTTATTATGTGGTGGTGTTATTCTCTGAAGGTGTTTTTGAAACACCTAGATGACGATGCTAAATTGTTCTGGTTTGTGGTGCCATGTAGTTTGGTGGCCAGAAGATTCTGTCATCTACCCTGATGATAGAAGCAGCAGGTTCCTTTGAAACACTGAATCTGTCTACCACAAAACACAGCATCACATTTCAGAAGACCATTATTCGTGATTTTCAATGCTGTGAGAACCTCGGATCTCCAGACAGTAATCTTTTGGAATTACAGAAGTGCGTCATTTCAGTAGTGAGTGATTTTTTTAGGCTAACAAGGGAGAAAAAATTCGAAATATGAGATCACTAGCATATGAAACAGTTGATCAGTTTTTTTTTACACTTGGCATGACCATTATACCTTTGGAGTCTATTCCAACACCATGCGTTTTTAGATTCTTATAATCGGTGGTGTCGACATGGAGAACACATGAACTTGTGAGGTGGGGATGACACTTAGTGTGGGGTCCTGAACTGATGTACATTAATAGGTCTTGGCAAAATATGTGATTCACGTCAAAGTAGTATTTTTGTAGAATGTAAAGTAACATTGTGGTCATACCAATAATTCTTTTAGCTTTCAGTTTCTTGGTGATGGCTAATGAACTATAGGAGCCAAGCATGTGAAATTTGGTATGGGGGTAGTTTATAAATGTACCCAAGCATTATGTATGCTGTATTGCTTGTAGCTCAAGAATTACCAACTTGGCAATGATGTGGATCTTCGAGGTTTTATCCAAGACATTTAGTATATTTAGAGTCTGTGCTTAAGTAATACATTCTGTACAAAAGTAAGAACATAGTCACAGCTACAGAGCAATAGATCTGCAGAACTAAAGAACACAACCATAATTACAGAGCAGGAGATCTGTAGAACTAAAGAACAGAGCAATAGCTTTGTAGAACTAAATAACATAGCCATAATTGCAGAGCAGTAGATCTGTAGAACTGAAGTTCTATGTGACAGGAAGATAGACTCCATGAGTTCTCCTCGAGACTCCACATGATACTTGTGAAGCCACTAATGCTGCTTTTGTTTGTGCATGTCATTGTAACTGGTTTTGTGTTGTTGTCAGAACCTTCTGGTGGTTCGCCTCCTAAAATCCCTGGCTTGAGAACTTCAGAATCATATAGAACATATGAACACCAGAGTTTTGTCCTGTTCTGTGAGGCTCAAGGTTTCCCTGCCCCGTCATTCAGGTACATTAATAGTTCTGGTGTAACGTGGCACACCGTGTAGATCGTTGTTTAAAATTATGTGGCATCAGCAGCAAAGTCTTTTTTTGTTGAGCATGACTCATTGTGATCAGGACTGTAAGTATGTACAGTTGTACTGCCCCATGAAGGTGGCTGTTGTGTTGGAACCTGTGCTATGAAAGAGCTAAGGCGTGCTCAGTGCCAGATGGAGGTGAGTGTTCAAATTTGTATGTGTTTTTGGCCTTACTCTGTAAGGAAGTCACTTAAAGATATCCCGGGCCTATAGACACAAAATCAAGTGTTATAAAACACATGATGTCCCACTGTTTTTATTTGTATACTTTGTGTGAACCACGTTCGTTGCTCATTGTGTCCACTCTATTGCGTGCAGAACCTGTTGGCAGGGCGGCACCAAATGTTCCTAAAACTTCAAAGTCTAACTCTTTTGATGTGGAGTCTGGTAGGGGATTTGGTTTCCTTTGTGAAGCCCAGGCATTTCCTGTCCCAATGTTCAGGTAAGCTAAAGTACTGAGTTGGTGTCTCTGTGCTGACCGACCATATGGCAGGTAAGGTGGTAATATTCATGATGTGCAAAATCAAGCATTACACCATGAAGGCATATGGGGGAATGGACGTACTGCTTCGTGTCCAGGCTGCTATACCCCTGGTAACAGAGTCATTGGTAACCTTTAGATAGAACACCATATCTCATGTGGCTGCCATGGAAAAAGGAACAGATCTTTTGCTTCTGCCTGGAAATGAACCTCAATTTCTTGATCATCTAGCCTGTAGAGTAGCCAATACACTGGCTTTCGTGTGGGAGATATTGCACCCAAGTTCTCCATTCTCGAGGCGTGATTGGTCTGGGTTTACCCTGTTGTGTGAAGACTGAATCCCAACATTGAGGTATCTACACTTTTGTTACGTTGAGACCAAATTTGTCATGCCACTAGCATTCTGTAGATGTAACAAACCACACTGATGTTGACTCTGTGAAATGGTGTTTGAGATGAGTGATTGTAATGTTGGACATTTTAGTTTGTGTGAAGTACATTTAAACCATCGGTATCTTCTCCACTTTTGGTGGCATGTCTGAGGGAAAGTAATCGTAACTGTACTGATGTTTCTGGACAGTCCTGCACCATTCTCTTGTGATCATAATTGTACTGATGTTTATGGATCCGTCACCATTCTCTTGGGATTGTAACTGTAGTAATGTTCCTGGATGGGCCCTGATTGTTCTGTAGTGATTGTAACTGTACTGATGCTCCTGGACAGTCCCTCACCATTCTGTAGTGATTGTAACTGTATTGATGTTTCTGGACGGTCCCTCACCACTCTCTAGTGATCGTAACTGTACTGATGTTCTTGGACAGTCCCTCACCACTCTCTAGTGATCGTAACTGTACTGATGTTCTAGGACAGTCCGTCACCACTCTCTAGTAATCATAACTGTACTGATGTTCTTGGACAGTCCCTCACCACTCTCTAGTAATCATAACTGTACTGATGTTCTTGGACAGTCCCTCACCACTCTCTAGTAATCATAACTGTACTGATGTTCTTGGGCAGGCCCTCACCATTCTGTAGTGATCATAACTGTACTGATGTTCCTGGACAGTCCCTCACTATTCTCTAGTGATCATAACTGTACTGATGTTCTTGGGTGGGCCCTCACCATTCTGTAGTGAATGTAACTGTGCTGATGTTCCTGGATGGTCTGTCACCATTCTTCAGTGAACATAACTGTACGAATGTTCCTGGATCCCTCACCATTCTCTAGTGATCATATCTGTACTGATGTTCCTGGACGGTTCTCACATTCTCTAGTAATTGTAACTGTCTCGATGTTTCTCATGTGTGAATTACTGGATGGTCCCTCACCATGCTGTAGATCCCACCTGTATCCTACATCCTTCATTAACCACTTTTTTATCGCAGTATAACTTACAGGTGACAGCTGGCTCAGCTAGCGTGATTCTTGACGTTTTGTGAACGATGGGTATAAGTGCAGTGGCCATGGCATGTAGCGTGAAATTGTGTGGATATGCCTGTGGATGTGACGGGATTGATGTATGCATTTTGACGGGTACAGAGAGTATGGAGCATTGTTGGAATAGTAGTGAAAGGGAGAAATTGAGGTGTTTGGAAAAGAATGCCGCAGTGCCACAATGATAGCTAAACCTGAAAATGTCATGTATGTTAAGTGATTGTGTGTGTGTGTGACTGTTGTAGTAGGGCATGTGCAGGTGCAGGTGGTTGAGCGTTGAATGTGTTGGTACCAAATAAGTTTTTACCTGACCAACCAGCGCTTCTGATTTTTCTTATGCAAGGCAGTGAAAGGGTAGCAAGTGAAGAGCTGTATGTGACTGGCTTGTCAGCAGGGGTTAGGCAGGATGGCCGTGTTTCTTTGTCCCTGTAAGTCATCTTTCAGGATTTCATAATAGCAGGAAATTTAAACCTGCTGATTGAGACAATGATGGCTACAGTGGCCTTGATGGAAGAATGCTCATATTCCAATATTCATGCAACGTTATTCTCTTTGTATGTGGATGTACTCACATTAAGTGAATATTTTCTTGTTGATGTAGTTGATTGTTTACGATGATGACTCTTGATTTGTGGATTCTAGAACCAGTTGGCAGCACCCCTCCTCGGCTCCCCCCAAAGTCAAAACTGGATGCAGTGATAGGGATTTGTGATGGTCCTGTGGTTCTTCCTTGTGATGCACAGGCTAACCCAAACCCTATGTTCAGGTGGGGAGCATTGGGTCATTGTAACCAATACACTATAGTTTTGTAGGACAGACACTGATAGAGGGCTCTTAATGAATGCACTAATGAATCACCAGCTTCCACCCAATGCAGGGATTCTTTTTTGAGTAGCTGAGGGCTTGTGAGCTTCTGAAGAAGAACTCTGCTCCATGGAGTTGGTCGGTCAGTCGGTCGGTCAGTCAGCTATCTAGCTAGCTTGCTACTTAGTGGGAAATTAATGGCAGCATATAAATAATTAGCCTGGTATTTACCAATATAAAAATCCAAGAGGTCAAGAGGTTGAAGAAGAAGTCGTCTTGGACTTCCTGACCCTTGAAGATGGGACCGTTAAGTTGTCTCGGAACATAGATACAGAACTACGAAGGTAGAGAGTTTTTTTGGTCTGATTTTGAACAAACTTGAATTTGCTTAACAGAGTTTACTAAAAATTTCCATTTTAAACTTTTATGAAAATTCATCCATTGTCAGCAGAATTGCTCTCTGTGGACAGGCAGAGAGACACAGACAGACGTGACAAAGCTAATAGTATCTTTCTGCAGTTTTGCAAACATGTCTACAAATGATGTAGCACCATCATTTCTGTAAACGAGTCACCAGACAGCATGGTGAAATGTGTAGCTATCGTGCTTCATGTTTATGATGCCCTGGTTTCAGATTTCAGCCTGGAGTCTGGCTCTGTTGACTGAGGTTTGTGGTTTTACTCAGTCTCTCCAGAAAGTGTTGGGGAAGTTATGTCAGTGAGACCACAACTGCTTCCTTTCACATCCTTTCCAGTTAATTCTTTGCTGATCATCCTACTTTGACACCATATAAACTGTGCTATCAGAGACATTGTTGGGTAAACCTAAAATAAATAAATAAATAAATAAATAAATAAAATAAATAAATAAATAAATATGTAACTAAATAAGCTCTTGTGAATAGGACATGGCATGCACTGCTTGACAATCTTCAGAAATTGCTGGTTGAGTCCAGCCTTATATTGGATTGATGCTTGTGGGTTCAAATCCCACTGTCAAGTATTTTCTTGTGTCCCTTACAGAACCACAGACAAGCATGTCACCTCAGGTGAAAGACAAGGAGGTGGGGAGTGTGAGAAAGAGTGTAGGTGAGCAGGGTACAGCCCCTCTTCTTTGTGCAGCACAGGGACATCCTCCCCCAATATTCAGGTACTATGCCTTAAATTGTTCAATTCCTCAGTTGGGAAGTGCAGTATACTTGAATGATTCATTTTCACACCATCTGTACATATCCTGTCCCTCCTTTGCCACTTACTAAATTTAGAGTTGTTAAATATACAGGGTGTTTCTTTTATTGTGTCTCTGAGCATGACAGTTGTCACAGGATGTTCTGGTGGATGCAGGTTTTCTAAGCTGCAGTGCTCCAGGACCTGATAAAAGGGACAACCTGTTGTGTATGTACAATGATTTTTTGTGTATTCTTTGTTTGCAAGACAGCTTGTCCTCCGTTTGCACCCTCACTGTAAGCTGTGCTGTGTCAAACTTCAAATAGTTCGTGATAACAGTGTACTTGCATGCATGTGTTTAAATAGTGTAATTCTTCAATATCTGTCTTTTTAGATTATTTTTGCTGCTTCTTGTGACTGTTGGCTCAAACAATTAAGTGAATACCATGCATGTATTATTTACTTAATTTTGGGATTATTCCCAAAACATTTTTGTTGGAAAGTATGGGGTGCGTCTTGTGAAAACTCCTCGCACAACATAAAACTGTTGTTGGGTTTGTCAGATAAAATATGTGGAAGTCTCATTCAGAATTTAATGAAAGATTGTCAGAACCTTATTTGCATGTTGTTATGACCTTCCAGAGCCACAGACAAGTGTGGCCCCAAAGGTTAAGGAAGGGCACATCACGGGTGTGAAAACACAGATTGCTGTCCGTATGACAGTTGTAATGACGTGCACCGTTCAGGCATTCCCTGTTCCAATGTTCAGGTAGTGTATGCTCAAGAATCTCAGTTAATCAGAAAGTAATATAGTCTTCAGCATTTCGCAGTTGCAATATTCAGGTAGTGTATTTTTCACAGAATCTCAATTGAAGTAGCCTATAGCATACTTTTCACCATTTCCCATTTCCAGTGTTCAGGTAGTGTATGTTCAAAGGATTTATCTCAGTTGAAGCAGATTTTAGTATATAGTTCAGTGTTTCCCAGTACAGTGTTCCGGTAGTGTATTTGTCGAGGAATCTCAGCGTCAGTGAAGTGGTCACAACATATTGTTCAAGATTACAGGTTACAATGCTTGGGTAGTGTGCAGATCATGAATTCCCTTGGCCAGTGTTTAGGTAACCAACTGTTGAAAGATTTTCTGTTGTAGTTTGTGTAGGATATAATTGAAGAATACCAACAGTTGTTATGTTGTTCAAAGTTCACCTTTTGTAACATCATTTTCCCAAGCATTTCACCCTTCTTGGTGGTTTTTGAATTCAGTTGATTGGTTCATAGATATTTTTAGGATTCTGTGCCAACCGCTTTGTTCATAGTGTCAAATTATACGATAGGATGACTTTGTACTTTGAAATGTAAAGGAGGGATGGGGAAGATGTGGGATTTCAGAAGGTACCATTTGGAATCTGTCTGTAGAAGATGATGAAAAACTGATAGCCCCATCTAAGACGTGAAGTTGGCACCTCTCACATACAGTTCAAGTGTCTGGATGTTGAATAAGTTTGCGTTGTAGTGCAGATGGGGTTTTCTGTGGTTTCTATAGAGAAGAGTGATGTACAGAGTTTGTTAAATTGAGTTGAGTAGTGTTACTAAATTAGTGGCTCTCTTTAAGCAGTTAGTAATTAATCATGATGATTTGAACTTGGCTTGTGTTCTTGGCCTACTGCATACTGGATCTGTGAGTTTGAGTTCTACTGAAGCTAATAATGTTTGTTCAGATTTCACTTTGTTACCTTCTGAAGTTGATGACCCCTATAGTGGTTTTATTCCCCATCTTTGGAATTCTACTGTTCGCCTGAGTAGGATGTAGGTTTTGAGATTTGTGGTTTCTATATCTGTTTTGTGGAGAACTAAGGGATTCTGGGATGTGACACTGTATTGTTGGGTATGCTTCCCACTGCTTTGAAGGAACATAGTGCCTTCATCTTCACTGGTTGAGGGGTCCAAGAAGAATGCCAAATGCCACTGCCTATCTGTGGCCCTTGTCAGAGCTCTCACAATTTGTCATCTCCTCCCCGGGTTGCTTATCAGTTGATGCCAAGTCCTTTCACAGCAAATTTTATTATGGCCATTTTTTGGTTTAACACGCGCGCGCGCGTGCGTGCGTGCGTGCGTGCGCATGCAAGGTGCTGTCCACACCTCTTCCGGGTCACTTGCCGTTACTTCCTAGCCTGCTGCAACTGGACCAGTAGACTTACATACATCCATATTCCTTGTTTGGGATTATTTCTGGACCCCTCAGCCTTTGAAAGTGAAGGTATTACATCCCATTGAACTGTTGCAAAACACTTCTTAGTGGCACAGTGTCACATCCCATAAGACCTGAATCTTCAGAATGTAGGTTATTCAGCCGTATGGGTCGCCAGTGTTTGCATCAGGCTCTAGAACCAGAAGAGAAGAAGAAGCAAAGGTTACAAACTGTGAGCTGTCCTGTACTGTATAAAATAGATATGAAGTAGAACATTTCATTTAAAGTATTCAGTCACAGTCATATAATTCCATCCTGTTATTCGAGTACTGTTGAGTCCTGTTCTGCAGATGTCAGTTGCATCAAGGTCTTCACTCTTAATATCATAGTAGCATTCTTTTCTTGAGTACTTCTGTAAAGGTTACTTGTCACTCACTTTTCAGAACCATCTGCGGGTGTTGCACCAAAACTGAAAGATGGTCAGTTTACAGGGGTAAAGGCTCAGTCACTGGTTGGTGGAAAGATTGTGATGACTTGCATGGTTCAGGCTTTCCCTTTACCGGTGTTCAGGTAATTGTTCAGAGTGTTAGATTTGACAGCACCAGCATTTTGATAATAATGAACGCTTGCTTAGTAAAAAAAAAAAACTGTCTTCAGGACCGTCGACAGGTAGTGACATTTCAGAGGAATGTGACTGCTTTCTAGTTCAGGGAAGAAGAATATGAAGGTAGCAGTTTCTATGAAACATTCATAGCAATCTACCAAAATGCATAGTGTCACATTCCAGGAGACAGCCGTCTTTGTAGTGACTGCAGTGAGAACCTTAAACGTCAATTGTCTAGTGTTGTAGAGGATTCTGCAGTCAAAAATGATTGTAGGACATTAATTTGAAACAACATGGAAGGAAGTGATTATGAAATGCATTTGCATCACTTTCTTGGAAGACCTGAGGAAAGTAATGAAAATCATTCATCACACTGTGCCGTGACATTCACATTGTATAATTTTGTTGATTCTTATTGGACAGAGAACCACTTTAAGCCCAGAATTTGGTGGGAGTTTTAGTGGAACCATGAAACACGTGTCTGATACAATAAACAGAAGAACTCCTTGTGAAAATATGTAAAAAAAAATGCCACCAAGAAAATATATAATTGCAAGTACATTGTACAAATGAACTGCATCTTGAATGCTAGCAGACTAGCTAGCTAAATGGCTGTTGGCTTCGTGGAGCAGGATTCTGCTTCAGAAATGAGTAGTCGTTCACATAGTCCAGAAATTCCCAACATTGTAGCATTGTGTGGCACCTGAAGGTTTGGCACAGTGTTCACAAGGGCCTGCCACTGACCCCTAGCCTAAGCCACCTGAGTCCATGCCACACCCTCCCCCTTCTTGCTTTAAAATGCATTTTAATAATATCGTCCCACCTATGTCTATGTCTGTGAAGATCAATGGAGGATTTAGCTGTAAATTCTGTTCGTTAAAAACTGGGCAACACCTCTCCACTCCTCTTTACTATTCTGCATATACATATTCAGCATTACTAATGCTTAATATAGTGTGTAACTTTATAACACGTATGTGGTGTTTAACACCTACAGATGTATTTAATTTCAGAATACAACAACAAATTACTTGCAAATAGTAGCTTGAAATGTTTTGACCACATAGGACATCCTCATGGGTGCTTATTTATGTGGTTGATATGTTTCAGTCTACTAATATTGTGTAATTCATTGCAGTTTTATAAGAAATACATTTATAATTGCTTATTAATATTATAATGGTATGTCTTCCAGTATAGGGTAGTTGTATTGGTGTTAGTATTTTATTTACTTGGAAGGGCTGATGTTGTTATGGCATGAGTATGTAAACACAACATCCCTTACGGATTTTTTTGTGTCACTGACCAACACGTGTTTTGTTGTACAAACACACAGAGCCTCAGACTAGTGTGGCTCCAACACTGAAGGACAGTAAAGTTGGCTCTAAGAAGGAAATGACACCTCAAAGATCTGCGATATCTCTGTTGTGCCTTGCTCAAGCCTCTCCAGTTCCAGTTTTCAGGTAATCAAATGCAATGCACATATAGGGAAGCTTAAAACCTTCATGCCAGGTTGCAGTGTATTATATTTTACAAGTATAACAGATTGGGTTGTGTGGCAGTTTGAGGTTTGTTTTTCACTAGTACTGATTTTTGTCATCAGTGTTCAGGCTTCCATGGCAGGTGTTGTTCAGATGGTAGTCTTTTGGGTTGTCATGCTGTGCGTGATGATACTAACCCAGAAGTTGTATGAAATTTGAGGCTGTCACAGCAGACAGTGTTAAAAGGATGGCTGCCTGGGATGTGACACTGTGTAGAGTCAATATAGAAGGGATCTTGAAGAAGGAGCAGCAGCTTTTTCCCAAAGCTTTAATACCTGTCTACACAGCAGCACATCCCAGAAAACTGTACGTAACATTCATTGCTGTGAGAACAGCAAATTTACAGGTATGTATATGTATTCACGCTTATAGAGCCTACAAGTGACATAGCCCTAAAATCACCTGGCAAGAAAATGGAAGGAGAGTCAGTTATGAATTCTTGAGTCAGACAAAAAGTTTGGATGCATTACATATGATGGGGTTCCTGTCCCAGGGTTTTTGGTAAGTTTAAGAAACTTATTTCAGAGCCTACAAGTAACATAGCCCCAAAATCACCTGGCAAGAAGTATGAAGGAGGAGAAATTATGTATGCTCCAGTTGGACAGAAAGTTTTTATGAGCTGCCAGGTAGTGGGATTTCCTGTTCCATTTTTTCGGTAAGTTTCGAAAACTTATTTCAGAGCCTACAAGTAACATAGCACCCAAGTCTCCCGGAGGAGGGAGGAAGTTTTATGGCGGTGAAGTGGTCACTCCATTTGTGGGAGAGATTGCATTTCTGACCTGTCAAGTTGTGGGGTACCCAGTCCCTATATTCCGGTGAGTTGTGATTCTTCTCAGAGCCAACTAACAATATCCCACCACGTCTTGTTGGGCGCAAGATTGAGGGCACTTTCATGTTGGACGTAGTTGAGTCTTATACTGCCATGGTTCCCTGTGAAGTGCCTGCATATCCTGTCCCAGTTTTTAGGTATGTAGCAACAAGTGAGGTTTCTGGATGTGTTTCGGACCCATTGCTTGCTTTATGCGCTGCATTATTATTGTAAGAATGTAGTTTGGATGGGAAACCGTGCAAGCATTATGAGATCTGAATTCTTGTGCAGAGACTGTGAATGTCATTGTGTGGTGCGATGATGTGTATTTTCGTAAATGGCTACCAGTGTTTTAGAGGAACCTGTTGCCTCCATTTTCAGAGTAGAGGGTAGAGGCATCAAGTTCACCCGAAGCATTTGCAGCCATTTACCAAATTACATGTCATCACATGCTAGTAATACCATGGTTTTGATACTGTTGTGAGGAGCTAAAATCTCTTCCCGTTATGTTTACGGACCATAATTTTGAACACATTTCTTATTTTTCCCATGCACACTAGATCCACACCCACAGAGTTTTAAGGTCCTTATTATTCATGATCATAGTTCCATTTTTTTATTTTATGCAATCCTCTGCAGTTGATACAGAGCCATTAAATAAATTTAAACTAGACTCCCGTGTGTGTACTGTTAGACTGTGTGGCTGTCCGGAGCTGTAGTAGCAGGCACAGTCTGCAAGCGTGGCACCTGACCAGTGACTTCGGTGAGCAGAAGTGTGTTTGGTGGGGTGGGGAATGGTCACATACTGCCAGACGTGCAGGTGTAAGTTGCAAGGTCTACCTGGCTCATTGAAGTAAATGATAGTGTGCGTGGCCCATTGTTTTCAGATAAGGCAGTATTTTCCTTATCTGCAGTGTCGTACACTGAAAGTCAAGTTCGTAGATTTGCACCAACAGACTATATACTCTGGTCACCAGATAGTGGGGCTAAGGAGTGTAAATTCGAGAGTAGGTACTGAGTCTTCTTTGACTCTCCTGAAGATGAAGTCAGCAATGTCCTCTGAAATGCTGGTATCTACTTACCAGTCTACACGGTGTCATATCCTGGAAGACTGTATTCTTCATAATAACCACTGTGAGAATCTCAAATCTTGTATCATGGAAGTAGTTTATGTGTCCAAGTTCCTAATGTAAGGCTTTGATGGTGAACTGTAGCATGTAGAAAAGTAGGCACCTCCAACTGTTGGTTTTCAGAGCCAACGGGCCGCACATCACCTAAGGTAACTGGAGATGGGCTGAACAAACGGCAAACCTTTCATGAGACTGACATTGCATTGTTATGTGATGCCCAGGCATTTCCATCACCAAACATGAGGTGAGGAGATAGTTACAGTTATCACTGTCTGATAGTAGCAGGACACCCAATTGGATTAGGTTAGGTTAGATTAGGTTAGGTTAGGTTAGGTTACGTTAGGTCAGGTGAGGTTAGATTAGGAATCCTGAGGCAGTTGGATCCAATTTGCATATTAACCTGCTGCATGTAACACTTTGATTTAACTTCTTTTCTGTGTAATGTTGAATGTCACAGTTGAGTGGTTAACGTTACAGTTTTGTGACTGAGCGGTTATGGATTCAAATCTTGCTTCTGATTTCCTCATTACCTGATGCTAAATGCAAGGATAACAGCTCAGCCTTTTTTGTCTGTGAATAGGGGGTGTTAAAGCCCATGTTTCTGTAAGGCTGGTGGCCATGTTTTAACTTAGGATTAACAGTGTTATTGTGAAAAAAACCATGCAGTGCACTGCCATCTGTACTGTGACAACAGTTTCGTGCAGGTCACGGAAGGTTAGTGTGTAGAGTACATTAGGGCGGGCACCGCAGTGACCCTTGCATCTTGACCATTTCCTGTCTGTTGTGCAACCCTGTGCTTGAACATTCAGCAGCCCCACACTTTGACCAAAGTTTGGTACCTTGCTGATGGAGGTGCTATATGATGTCAAGCATTAAATGGAGATTTTATTACACCATAGGTTGAGGTTTTCTGTCACCTGTCCATAGACATGAATGGCCTGCAGTGTTAGACCACTGTTTCACTTTCACCATGTTATCATTCATGAGGATTCAAATCACATCTAAGTAATCTGCCACAATACTTGTCGACTGCTTTAACAACCTTGGCTGCAACACATATTGGAAAACTGTTAGGTTCATGGTAAGAAACTAAACAGGCAGAAATAAAAGAAGGGTTACATTTTCATGTTTATTAGACTTAAACCCTTTGTGTCCAGGCAACCAGTGCCACAAATTGTAAGTTTTAGTGAACCTCTGAGAACTGATTGCAGTGATTGTTTTGTTAATGCACACACAGTCTTAGAAAAGGCTTAGAAGCTCTGGAAAACCATTCCCAAGGTTGAATGTCCTGACAAAACCTGGAAGAAGATACTGTGGAAGTGATTTTTCTACACAAAATGTACTACATAATAGATATATTGATTATGAAAGTACTGGTCATCCATAGCATTTAGCTCCTCTATATGGTTTTTATAGTAAAGACAACCTGATGCAGATTTTGTAAAACAGGTATGTGTGTGTGTGTGTGTGTGTGTGTGTGTGTGTGTGTGTGTGTGTGTTCATGTATGTATGAATTCTAACTGTGCAAAACATGTGATAAAGTCTTCTTGAGCCACCAGCTGTGCTAATTCAGGGTCACCCTCCAGCCAGCAATGTAGAGACCCCTGTATTCACCTTGAAGGAATCATTCCCTGGTGATGGAGACTGAAAGCATCCATGGTCATTGCTGGGAAATGATTCCCTGATGATGGAAATTTGGCCTCTGAAACATCATTTAGATTTTGACCTTTCTACGTTACATCTGGTCATGCAAGAAGGTTGTGTAGTATTACTTTTGGTGGCCATCCAAGCTTTAGATCTGTTATGAAAACTGCCTCTAATAGCAGGCCCACACGTGTCTTGTGTTTCACTCTTGCAGTCAGCACTGGGTACCACTGTTCTGACACATGCAGCCAGTGTTACAGTCTCATAGTCAGCACTGGGTACCACTATTCCAATACAAACATTTTGCATAAACATGTTATAGTTTCTATTTCTGTAATTTTCAAGAACCAACAAGTAGCGTAGCACCCAAGGTAACTGGTGGTAGGCTTCAAGAAAAAACGTTGGATCGCGGCCAAGCAGGGACTGTGCTGTGTCTGAGTCAGGGATATCCTGTCCCTAATATTAGGCGAGTATCATCTGTGACTGACAGACTAGGTGTTTGTCATGACAGGTGCACTCAGATTGTGAGTGAGGGGTTGTTACTGTTCAAGGTGACTGTCTTGTGAGATGTGACATTGTGTTTTTTTAGATAGGTACCAGCATGTTGGAGGGAACTGCTCTCTCCATCCATGGGCTAGAACACTAACCTGCATGGGAAAGAACAGTTAGTGATGCAAGAGAGGGAGATCAAGGGTTGGGACTTTGAGCAAACCAATGCAAGCAGTGTAACTGAATGAGAACATGGGGCCCTTCAAGGGGTGTGCTTGGAAGATAGGAAGAAAGCTGAAAGGGGAAATGTAAATAAGGTAAAAAAAGAAGAGGAATTAAATTTAATGAGTAAGGTGGAAATAAAAATGAAAGAAAATATGAAATGAAGTGAGAAGTTATGTATAATGTGAGAAAACAAAACAATATTTGAGTAAAACTGAAGGGAAATGTCATAAGTGCAAAACGTGGGAAGAAGAGAATAGAAAGAATTACACAGTGTCACATCGTAGAAGACTGTCATCTGAAATCTCACCTCTGTGAGGTCCTAACCGTCGTATATTTGTTAATGCAGTTATTAACACAAAATGCGATGATAGCTAAATCAGTTCAGCGACTGGCCACTGAATGGACAGGCTACATTACAGTGAGTACCAAGATCTGTTGCCTGGGAGGTAGAGCAACCGAAGCATGAAGTTGTCTGCTCACCTCTGTATAACAAATTTACGAATATGCAAATTTGTTTTATACCAGATGACTGTATGGTGTAGTGATAACATGCAGGGACAGCTTTAGTTTTGTATCGTAACACACAGGTATCCCTTTTGTTTATGTTAATTGTAAAGGGTTCTGATAATGGTATATTATATTTAGGATTGCTTGGTTTCTGGATTTTGTTCATCACCTCGTTATTGGAAAAAGAGCACTACATTTCAGAAGTGGGTTGTTTTTCCTTCAGGTGAGTGGGTTAGGAGGCACCTACTCAGGTATGTCTGACGGAAAGAACTGTTGTCAATCACTGGACAGTTTGTGTCCGTTAACTACATCTACATATGCACTAGGATCAAGTTTTGTCAGTGGGGTATAATAGAAAATAACTAACTAGCTCCCCGGAAGAGAGTCATTATGTGAGAAGCTGTGGCTCCTCACATGATAAAGTTCCTTGCTGTTTATGGAACCTGATGGCAATGATATGAAGTAAACAATAAAAGTTGTGAGAATACCCATGAAGACCCAAATGGAAGTAAGATAGAGGGTTCAACATTGATATTGCAATATCTTTGCAGAACTGCTAGTGCTTATGTAGAATATTTGCCTGATGCATGTTGTCCTGTGATCAAGCAGAGCTCTGTCTGGTAGATCCACCTGAGTAGCTACCTCTTGAACCATTCACGTGCAGAAGGAAACACAACCTGTTTCTCAAATGCAGTGGGTATCAGTGAAGTCCAGAAATCTAGTAATCCTTTGACTTGTGTTCTGATGTGTGTGTTCACTCGTCATCAGTGCATTATCACTGAAGTGTCTTTATATCCATATGTATGTATTTCTATATCCAGTGGATGAACTCCTGTATATGGATCTTCTGGAATGCTATTGAAGTTGAAGTTGAAGTTGAAATATCTGTCCAAGTGTTAGCCAGTAAGGAGCAGCTTACAATATCCAGTATGGAGAAAAGCAAAATTAGAAACTGTAGTTACAACTTTTGTCATGTGGCATTGTAATTTTTATTTGTTGACTCCAGTGGTTCTGTTGAAAGTCTTACGGTAGGCACAATGCTGGTGTGCCTATGTCAACATGTGTTGTGACTTAAAACTGGAAGTTGGCCCTTTTTAATTTTGTCTAGTGAATGATTGTGACTGCACATAGAAATGTGGAGACATTATCAAGATTGTGGTGTTCTGAGACATGACACCATGTAATTTGGTAGATAACCAACACTGGGAGAAACCTGTTGCTTCAATCTTTTTGGTAGAACAGTGGGGACAGAAGGTTGCTGCCAAACATTGTTACTGAACTACACAGCATTGTATCACAAAATACCATAACCTTTATTTCTGCTGCTGTGAGAATATCAGATCTCACATGGAAACATAGTATCTTGTGAAAATGAAAATGGCAACACAGATTTGTGTTTATGATACAGAGAAGATTTTTTTTTATTTGCTGGTATCAAAAGCCTTGTATGTGTCATTCAGCTTTCATTGTACTCAAAATTCTGAGTGTGTGGTATCACTGTGTGTAATACAGCACTAATAATACCTCAAGTCAGTATCATATGTCATTTAATTTTAATGCAGGTGATGGCAGGATGGTTAGATTCATCAGGGACCAGTGGGTGGCTGTGCACACAGCAGTGGACATTCTGAGGTTGCATAAAATATGGGGAATTTTGTGACTAGCTGGGTGACGCTTAGCTTCTCAGGGAGGACTTTGCTTCATGGAGTTAGTTGGTAGGAATAAGCATAAGAGTCAAGTCATTATTACTCCTGCTTCATATTTGGAATGTCTGGGGTCCATACTTCAAGACAGGCCATCCTAAATTAGGTTTATCATTGTTTTTCTCACTCCCTCCAAGAAAATATCAGGTTAGTAATGTAATTAGGTCTTTTTTTAAACAGATATCTTGTGTTTTCTATGACTGAATTATTCTTTGATATATTAAGTTAATTGGCTCATGACTGCAACCTTCCTGAGCCATACAAAGTCATTATTCCGCAGTTATACGTGCAGTGCTATTTAATCTGAGCCACTGGCACTCTTGTTGGGTAAAAAAAAATTAATGCACTACCTACAAATAGCAGGACTGTTTTAGCATGCGATGCTACAGTACAGGGATTGCTGTCATGTGTGTGTGTGTGTGTGTGTGTGTGTGTGTGTGTGTGTGTGTGTGTGTGTGTGTGTGCGTGCAGCATGATCTGAAGCAAACGGTTTAATTTTCACACAGCAGCTGCCAGGTGACCTCAGCACATTATGTTTGTTTTACCCATATTTACTTAATAACCTGGTAATAAGGAAGATGAGGAGTGTGATAGGCTAATTGTATCGAAAGGGGAGAAGGAACTGTCGAAGAGTGGAAAGTACATTTATAGCAGTAGGATGCCTAGTTACAGTGTTGACAGGAAACTTATATTGCAAGAAATGTGCATCCATTTATGGTTTTAATATATGATAAATTATCATACTTCTCCAGTTACAAAACTGTTGGAAATTTGGAGAAGGATATTATACAAAGCTTGTGTAGAGGGCAGTAGCAGCTTGCAAACCGTGGCACAATACCCTTACATGTAGACAGAATATGGCAATCTGTTTTCAGAACCAAATGGAGCCATGCGACCAAGAGTGACAAGTAAAACAATTGATGTTAAGGAGGTTGTGGCAGGGGGGAGGGTGGTCGCTTTGTGCCCTGGCCAAGGTTTTCCTGTCCCAATATATAGGTAAGACTCCCTCTATTCCAGTGGTTTCCAAACTTTTTTTGCTGCAGAGTCCTCTTAGTTTTTAGAAATATTGGAAGATCCCCAGACCAATAAAATGCATATGTTAAGAATTAAGTGTTGTGAAACATGTCTCTATTGATTGAACATTAAAGGAAAGTATGGCCAAAGATTTTGTAGCATAACGTAATCAAACAGAACTCAGTTGTATGAAGTGATGTTTATTGTGTCTTGGTTTCCTAACTATAATTTCTATTAATTGTTCCAGGAGTTCTCTTGCTGTAGACTGCCATTATATATTGTATTTTGTAAATACATTTAGTGACTGGCAGTGCTAATTCACAAGTAAAGCAACTGAATGTTTTTCATAAGGACATGATAGTATTTGGTCAAAAATTAAGTAAAATTAAAATTGGTCACCAGAGGAAGTTTCTGCAGATCCCCTGTGAACCCTTTGTGGATCGTGGTTTTAGAACCAGCGTTCTGTTCAAGACATTCAATGCTTGGGGAATGATGTTTGCTTTTTCACTTGTGTGTGTTTCAAAGTTATATTTCATGGTAGAATTAGATGTCATATGTCTTTGGTTGGCACTTCTGCTTCGCATGTGTAGCTTCTGTGTTTGGATCTCAATGAGGGCACTGCTTCCATAACTTTTGTTGTTCGCAATACGCAAATTCTGGGATGTTGTGGTACACGCTGGGGCACAACTCCACTTGAAATATTAGACATTGGTCAAGCCACTCCTGGAAACTAGGGGTGTGAAAGTAAAATGTTCATGACAAGCAACACTGAGTATTAAAGCATTAATGTGTGTATTAAAATTCTGTTTCCTGTCTAGGCCTATATAAGTATTAGTAATTAAATTGTATGAATGTGAATGCTCATACAGTCGTGTAGAGTAAGGGAACAAGTAAAGTCACGGGCGTTAGTTGGCTGTTAGCTTCGAAAGAAAAGAAATATCTGTCAGCCTGCTATTTCATTATATATGTTGGAAGAAGTTTAAACATTTTCTGCCCTCAATGACTGCATTTATTTTTCAACCCCCACCCCACACCTGGCCAGTGAATTACTGTTCTGCCACCACAGGCCTAAAAGCAGGGCATGACTACCTGATCTTGTGCCTTCAGGTGCTGGTAACAGACATGTACCTTACGCTTCACAATAAATTGTGGGAGTTGAACAAGTGAGAAAAATAGGGTAATTTGCACACAGAAAGTGTGGCTAGAGAATTTTAATGTTTCAAAATAAAGATGTCTGATTAATTTGTGTTGTGACTGTTAGGAACCAATTAACTCTGTTTACTTAAAGTTGTAAAGAATACATTTGGACAGCACTGGAGCAATACCACTGCTGTTATGCTTCAAACCCTGTGTGCTGAGACAGTGATGTATTGTGACAGGTGTGTACTGATGTGTAATTCAAAATTACAACTTTTCAGCTGAAAAACTTTTTTTACCTTGGACATCCCATTGTGTTGTATATATTACAAGGTATTTTACCAATCACCATTGACACAGCTGCTTACAATGTTTTATCAGATGAGTCACATGGCTACGTGTTTCTACCACTTGGTAGCCATTTTCAGGCCATTAAAATATATAAAAGTAAAGTTGTAATTGTCACTTCATTTTTGTATGGTCTCTCCCTGACATCGAGTGTGCATAGACTAAGAAGAGCAGCTCCAAAACACTTCAACATAGTTGTGGTCAGATATGCCCAACGTATTATCGTGCACAATGTAGTAAACAAGTTGCATCCTCTGGGGACGATAAGACACAAGCCATAAGAAAAAAATATTCTGAAAAAGAGCTAACAGACTGCGCCCCCTCAGTATCAACACTATTTTGCTATTAAAAAACACCAAATGTTTTGTTTCAACAGTTTATATTGGAAAGTATATTGTAATACCCAAGGATTCAGATCTCAAACTGACCATGTAAAAATGAAGTTGCAATTATAATTTTACTTTTATGTATTTTAATGGCATGAAGATGACCACCCAGTGGTCGAAACATGTAGTTGTGTAACTTGTCTGATAAAACATTATAAATAGTTGTATTGATGGTCATTGCTAAAATACCTTGAGAACTCTTTTGTCAATCATTTGTGCCTTCCATTCTCGCTTCTTGTAAATTCTACCAGTTTGATTAATGCTGTGGTTTTCTGGGTTGTGATACCATGTAATCTGGTAGGTTGGTGCTATAAGTTTGGAGGAGGAGTTGAAGGTGGGGTCAGAAATCCTGAAGGGCGAAGACTACTTGGAAGACTTAGGTATAGATGAGAAGTAATAAGATTGATGTGAAGGAAATGGGATGGAAATGTGTGGCCTGCATACTTTTGGTTCAGAGTAGTCATCAGTGGCAGGTTTTTTTGAACACAGCAATAAGCCTCTGTGTTTCATAAAATGTGGACAGTATCCTGACTGTCTGAGCAGTTACTGGCTTGTCAGGAGGACTGTGCTCCATGGAGTTAATTGTTGGGTGGCGAAGTAGATGAAGCTGGAGGCAGCATGTTCCTGTGCACTGATACGCAGCCACCAGATTACATGTTTCAGAATGCAGGACACTACAGCACATGTATTCATTGCTGTAAAACCTCAAATCCTAAACACCTGTTTGGTGTTTCTGTATCAAGTTTTACAGATGCCCAGTCAGATTTCTTTGAACATGAAATTAAGGACACACCAGTGCAGGGAGGTCACGTGGTAATGTAGTGACTTGTTGTGTTTGAGTTGTAGTTCATCCTCCATAAATGAAGCTGTATGGATTGTTCCAGGTGGTACAAGTTCATTGATGGCACAATGCGGAAACAAGCTGTAACACTGGATGACAGAGTGAAGCAAGTGAGTGGGACACTAATCATCAAGGAAGCCAGAGTGGAGGATTCTGGGAAGTACTTGTGCGTTGTGAACAATTCTGTGGGAGGAGAGAGCGTTGAGACTGTCCTCACTGTCACAGGTATGAAATGGTATGATACGGTTCAACACTGAGCATGACTGAGTCACAGTTGTATCACCACCGCCGCCGCCGCCTTGTTGCTGCTGTTGAACGTAATATATTTGAATTGGATCTGACGAGTTGGAAGTATAATGTTAGTAGTATGTATGTTGTATGTTTGGTACCAATTCAACAGATTTCATACTGAAGGACTCTTTGTATGCAATCAGTGTCCGTACCATCCAAACAGTGAGATCAGTTTGTAACGGGGAATAAATGAATTATAGTGTCCACATAGCAATAACAAAAGCAGCAACAATGGCGGTGGCGGTGGTGGTGGTATTCTGCTGCTGCTCCTCTTCCTCCTCCTTCTGGGACACAGTGTCTTGTAGTCTGGTAGACAGACAGCATTTTGGAATTTGGAGGAACTTGGTACGTCTGTCTTCAGGATAGAAAATGGGATGTGCAGGTTCCACCAAGACAGTGGTGTTGTGTACCAGACTGCATGGCAACACGTCTTAGAAGACAGTAAGTGTTACACAGCGTGAAGCCATCATATTGTAAGGTGTGGTACTGAGTACAGCAATGTTTTTCTGTGAAAAGGACATTGGAAACTCTGTGTGATAAATGCTAAACAACAGGCGGTACATTTTTTGTAACATGCTAGATTATTGTTTCTGTGGGTCTCTATTTAACTGCAGTTCCCTTTTAATGTTGCAGCCCCACTTGCAGCCAACATTGAGCCCACAACACAGACAGTGGACTTCGGTCGTCCTGCTATGTTCACATGTAATTTTGAAGGTAACCCCATCAAAACGATCAGCTGGCTCAAGGATGGGAAGTCCCTGAATCATGAGGACTCATCACTGAGGATTGAGTCCGTGAAGAAAGAGGACAGGGGCATGTATCAGTGCTTTATTCGCAACGACCAGGAGAACGCTCAAGCCAGCGCAGAGCTCAAACTTGGCGGACGATGTGAGTTGCTTGTACAAGATAAGTGAGAACAGGAAAGTGGGAGCTGTTTAGGTGCATGCACGGATGTCCCACAGTTTGTATTGAAATTATTTGTTATTTAATTTGTGAAAACAAATTTTGTTAATTAAGCCTACAGAATAGCGAATTTATTTTTCAGAAACAATGATTAGGATTTGTATATTGCTGAATTATGTATTTTTCAATGAAAATTAAAGATAGTAAGACCGGTGAAGAGACAAAAATTTCAGTGTATGCAATTTAACACTGTAAAATGTAGAAGGACTGGTGGTGACACCATGTAATATTCCAATTGTGTGTTGTTTGCTTATGAATTGTAGTTATTCTTGTGTGTAAAGTGCTTTTCTTCACAATTTTAATAGGCAGCAGCAGTGCAGTAAGCACACAAGTGTAGGTCATCTATGTGCTGGAGTAGCAGAACTGTTAATTTATGTTGACATTGTGTAAGGAAGAGTTTTCTCTAATAAACACTTTTTCTGAGCATAAAGTTTTATGTATGTGTATGTATGCATGTATGTAATCCGGCCTCATTGCTGTGTATGAAATTTTTTTTTTTGTAGTTGAACCTCCACAGATTCGACAGGCATTCAAAGAGGAGACCCTGCAGCCAGGTCCATCAGTGTTTCTGAAATGTGTAGCATCAGGCAACCCTACCCCTGAGATAACATGGGAACTGGATGGCAAGAAGTTGTCTAACAGTGATCGGTGAGCACAAGCAATATGTAGATTCATGTGCAGAGCCCCCAGTACCCTCTGGATAGCAGGCTAGTTTGACCCCTGCCCTGGACTGGATGCTGTGGAGGAGAGGGAAGTTTGTTTCCATTGTCAGAGTTCAAACCCTGATTGTTCAGCCATGCAGCCCTTTATGTTGTCACTGTACTGACTGAACTGTTGTGAATAATTTGCTCTTTTATATCATTCTGTTAGCGATCTGCACATCTTTGCTACTCTTTCCATTTTTGTAATGTCTTCCCTCATGGCATGTCGTGTTTGAGTGGTACTGGTGTGTAGGTTAGGCTTGGTATTTAGGTGCCAGGCAGAAGTTGTGGCCGGGAGTCTGGCTATCCTGACTGAGATTTATCATGATTTTCCTCATTTCCTCTTGAGCATATACCATGGCAGTACGTCAGACTTGACCATGATCACTCTCTGCTACATTTTTGTCAGTTTGTTATGCACTGGTCATCTCAACATCTGACACTCTGTCATCAGAATTGTTGACAGCATCATTAACCCTTTGGCCCTGGAATTAAATTCTCAGTGTAATCTGCAAAACCCCAATTTAAATTACAGGATTTAATTTTTTTCTTGAGAAATCTTACATAAAAGGGCAAAAAGCAAACACAAAAGGAAAAACCTCCAAAAGTGTGTACAAGAATGGCCATAATCAGCTGACACATATGCTGTGTCATTTGGGAATTGAACCCAGCATCCTGCAGTGCGGGGTGTGTGTCATTTGGTGCCAAAGGGTTAAGTAGAGAACAGAAGATTCTTCCTATGAGTACTATATACCATCGGCACTTGAAGCAGTGTGATTAAATAAGAATTCATTCATCCTCTAACACACGAGTTTTTGTTACACAGGCTGCAAGTTGGCCAATATGTGACGGTGAATGGTGAAGTTGTCTCGCACCTCAACATTTCATCAATTCATACCAATGATGGGGGCCTCTACAAGTGTATTGCATCATCGAAAGTTGGCTCAGCTGAACATGCTGCCAAACAGAATGTTTATGGTCTGCCATTTATTCGCCCGATGGAGAAGAAGGCTATTGTTGCAGGGGAGACGCTGATGGTGACATGTCCTGTCGCTGGTTATCCTATTGAAACTGTCGTCTGGGAGAGAGGTTGGTGACATCCTGGTATTCAGTATACTTTCGAAAAACTTGAAGATTAACCCTTTAAAGACGAATCGTATCTGTTTTATATAAGGACTCAGTGCATACCGCGCTGTAAACACTCTCCACCTATGTTATACAAAACCAATCTGTTAATGCTGTATAAGGCAAAAGTTGCTGTCTGTTCTGACATCCATACAAAACATATAAATGCCGTGAGAGCACCACCTAGAATTTTTGAATGTTACTCCCAATGGTATGTAAAGTTACTGCTAGGCTTGAAAAGGTTAAAATGTAGTGAGGTATAATCTTGACAGCTATATTGTATGTTTATGGCATAGCCATTGTCTTTTGATGCTTGTACATCATGTTTGGGTGGTTAATTTTATGCTATTTGAAGCTGGTGTGTGTTCTTCTATTTTTCCTGCCTGTGCCACATCTGTAAGTTGTCTTGCATTGTTTTTGTTTGAGACAGTCTTCTTATGTTATGTTATTATTTATCATGTGTGCATCATGGTGTGAGATTGATAAGAATGTAAAACTGTATGTGATGTGCATTTTGTGGTCTTCTGGGTTGTGACATTTTGTTATGGTCTGGTACACAGGTACTGACAGTTAGAGGAACAGTGCTTCTCTTTTCTGGGTTCAACCCTAAAGTACTGGACTGTCACACAGGGATTTTTTTTCCTAATTTGTCTGAAAAATGGGAGGTCACCCTATAATTACAAGAGAAAGTTAAACGTATTCTGTATCATTATTGCTCTAAAAAATGAGGCAGATGAAAGAAAGGATGTCATCTTTATGCAGGGTCTTCTTATGCTTGGGTAAATGTGGTGTGTTCTTCTGAAATGTTGGTAACAGCCAACCCACCAGACTGCAGTATGATATTATAACCAAAAATGTCATAATACTGCTGTTCACCATTCTGAAGTCCTCAAATCTCATATAACATGACCCCAATTTTGTAAAATGGGGACAACCCACTGTATTTCAAATAGGGAATTAGCCTCTTTTTACAAAACAGGGTGGTATGTGGCTATTAAAATCTAGAGCTAAGTTTATTTAGCATAATCCACACTTTAACTATCATTTTCATTTTTTACTTCTAAACTATGAACACATGTATGAAAAACACCCCTAGAAATTCATTTTATATATTTAAGCAACAAGGAAATTCACTGCGTTTTGAAGACATGCTGCATAATCTCTGTTTTGTTTTCCACAAAATGCCATTTATTTGATGATCTTATTTTTTTCTGTTCCAATGAGATTCATGTTTTTCATAAACCATGTGCTAAAATGTAGATACCAACTTGCTTGTGTAAAGGGTAATATTGTTTGTCATAAGCCACCACAGTTTTTTACATTCTGTGCCTCAGGCCACAGTGTTGACACGTGGTCAATTTTATGGTGTTGTAATGGTGAAGAGTTGTGACCCCTGTGAGCACTAGTGGACACACACAATTTAAAGGTTGCATGTAGCTAATGGCTGCATGATAATGGTATGTAAATGTAGTGCAGGGGTAACTACTGTGGCAGTCCGTGTATTCAAGAGGTGGTAATAGGGGATGTGGGGTCTTTGATGCCAGACATACCTGATTGTGCATTAGCTAACTTAACAGCAGTTGGAACATGTTTGCACAGACGGGCGTGTGCTGCCTATCAACAGGAAGCAGAAAGTTTTTCCCAATGGAACACTCATTATTGAAAATGTGGAACGGCTGTCTGATCAAGCTACATATACCTGTGTTGCACGTAATGCACAGGGTTACAGCGCACGTGGTACTCTTGAAATTCAAGTCATGGGTGAGTACATATTTTATTATTTTATCCATTTGAGCTGTGCACAGATAAGACGTTAACCCTTTGGGCTGAAAATCATCTACATAATTGTTAAAAATTTGGTTTAAGCGTAGTAGAAAACATACTTATCTTTACAGAGACAAATCGGTTAGCGCTGGCTGTGGACATAATTGCTCTGTGCTATAAGCACTGTATGGAATATACAGATATTCTGTTTGGGCAAATGGTAGAAGTTTTTAGTGTTAAAATGGGTGGCAAATGTAGTAACCATTATTGATATAAGCCTCAGAACTTAAATCCTGCCATTGTGGTCTCCATGTAGTAAGGCATTCCAAAAAGTTATAGAAACGTATGCCACTTTGCAATGATTGCTAAAACGGCCTGTTGTTTTGAAGTAGTCGAGCAGTACCTAAGCTTTGTTTGGTGTTGCAGCCTTGATGTTTGCCAGTAACAGGTTGGCTGTAGGTAGCAGCAACACTTGTTCTTACCAGGCTGTCGTCCCAGAACTTATCAAGTTCAATGAAGTGTGATTTTTCACTTCAAGGGCATAATATAAGGTAGATGATGCTTCTTGATCAGAAATATGCACAAATTAATTTTCCCATTTTTATTTAAATTGACACATGCATTGCTTACAAAGGTACATTTTCTGTAATACCAGGATTCCAGTTTTTGGTTCTAAATGTTGAATTACTGTGGCACTGACAGTGCTGTTTCTCTGTTTTTTTTTCTGTACTTCAGTCTGCTGTCTTTATATGAACACTGTGCACAGCTCATCCTGCATGTTCTGAGACTTGGAATGGTTTCCATGTGTGTGAAATCATGATTTGGTTGAGGGCATTAAAATGGTTTGTGTTAAAAGTAATAAATGTGGTTTATTTCAGAACAGATAGCTTGGTTTCAAGTGCTCTTTTGACAGTGCATTAAATACTGCAAGATCTGCAGTTCTTGTAGCATCATTGATGAAGATTCAAGTCTTCTGGTCTGTGATGTGCTGTAACTGGGCAGGTGGTTCCAGATGTTTCAGAGGATCGTAGTGCCTTCATCTTTAGGGTCAGGCAGTCTATAAAGAATAGCCATCTGGCGGTTCTTGTTGGATCTACTTAACCCTGAAGGTCAAGGCACTACAATCCTTGGAAATGGTGGAAACTACTCACCCGGTGACACAGCTTCATATCCCAGAAGACTAGAATCCACATTAAATTGTGTTGATTCTGTTTGGGGGTTGTTGCAACATGAGGAAGTGGGCTGTGTTGCCAGTGTTTTGGAGGAGTTTGCAGCTGTCATTTTCAGGGTCATAGTATTCAGGATATGTGGCAAATATTGAGAGGTGTTGTTGCCCCAGGCTCATGGAAGAAGGGGAGGTAACGCTTGGTTCAAGAAAAGATTGTTGCCCTTGGCAGACCTGAAATAATTTTATAGTCGATTCGTGCAAAATGGAGGAAGGATGAAACAGAAGAACTTCTTTATGTATGCAGGCACATAAGCATCCTTTATTTCATATACGTACATTTTCTGTATTGTAGTGAAACTAACTACAGCCGTGAGAGTGTTTAACTCTTCATTGCCAGCCACAGTGCACCGCACAGACCTTTTAATTCTTCACATGCCACAGTGCACCTTATGGTGGTGAACATGTGTAAAGGCACTTCAGATTGAAAACCCCTCCATCCTGGGCAGCAGTTGGAATTTTAACCCCTGGGTCATTGAAGCATTAAAGTAGAAAGTAAAATTGAATTCTTTAGAGTCGCTTTCTTTATAGTGTGTGAATGTGAAACTTGGTGTTTGGCTGAATAGAATAAAAGGTTATGTTAGGTACAGGGCAGGGGGAAAATTGTGAGGCAGGTATGTGTATGGAGCAGTTAAGTGAGCAAAGGGTTTGCAGAAATGTACCTAACCAAGAGTGGAGGAAATTATACAACACCACAAACCTGGCGGCAGATAGTAAAAGGAGAAAGTACAAGTGATTGGGACATGTGATCAGAAGGGGTCAAACAAGGGCAGCCAAGTCAACCCTTGAACAGAGCAGAAGGTAGAAGGAAAGTGGGAGGTACCAGATGGCTGGAGGATACAGAGACTGATTTAAGAGGGCCAAAAGTGAAGAAATGAAAAATGATGAAGAGGAATGGGAATTTGTTGTTGAGGCAGCCAAGGATTTTAGGGGGCCATTGCGCTATGGAGTAAGTAAGTAAATTTCTTCCTTATATGCAGCTTTACACCAACTCTTTCATAAGCCATGAGCAAAATGTGTTATGAACCTTTCAGTTCGATTAAATATGCGTAATTTGTTGACTATCCAATGAATTTATTGATTTCTTAACAAGACAGGATGTTGGAGGTGGTCTATTTGTTCATTTATAGTCTTAATCTGTCATAAATTATAAAGTGAATGAGGATAACATATATGTCTATCCTCTGTCAGGTTCTTTAGAGTTGCATGGCATTTTCATATTAGTTTAATCTGTGTGTGGAATGACAGAAAAATACATTTTTTATGTGCTTGTCTGCGTGACTGCTCAGTGACATGATGGTGAAGGTGGCAACACAAAACAGCTGATAGTTATTACATACAAGCCAAATGATATGCAGATAAGTATATGATGATATGTGCCACAACATTCAGCTGTACGTATAAATGGGTTTTGTTTCCGGTCCTGTCTGCATTTGTGCAAGTTCTTGTTTAATGTGATGTGATGAGTGAGTGGTGTGTGGAATCATGGAAACCATTTCAAGGATGACAGTTCTCTGTTTGCATGTTTCAGTTTCTGGCTTGTCATGGATATTCCAGTTGCAGCTCTAATTTCCACATATTTTATGTATTCTAAATTTATAATATGATAAATTGTGTGTCCATTTTTAGTTTTATAAGGTAGACTTGAAAAACCTTGCCATTCATTTTGGGCATATAAAATAGCTGCGGATTGATCACAGTAGGGCTCAAATCTCATTATGTTTAGCGTGTGTCAGTCATGACTGACCATGGTGTTAGCCAGCAGCAATTGAAGTTGGTTCTTATGTCACGTTGTGTATGACAGTACAGACATCTGAGATCTCTTTTTGAGAAACAAAACGTTATGAGGAATGGCGTTCTTACATTCAGTATTTACTTTCTGTGAGAATTGTCAAAAGCAAAAAATGATTTGCATGCCTAAAAGAGCTGCTAACATTTGCTTTCCATGTATGTCACTGATAATGCATGTACTGAATGGACATGATTTCCAGTAATTAGCTGATTGGATCAGTTGGTGAATTTTTTAGTTGTTTGGTGACAAGATGCCAGAAACTGCAGCACATATTGTTCATGTATTGTTTTGCAGGATCTCTGTTTTAAACGTAGATAGTGTGTCACATTGTTGCCGTGATGATATATTGCTGGAGAAATATATTGGTAATTCAGATGTATATATGAGTTTTGCAGATGTTCCTGGTGAAACCATGCTAATTTGTGTATTACATCAAACTGAACTTATGTACACATGACCTAAATTTCAGACAGTCTTATATTTTTATGTTGATGATGTGTTCCACATTAGAGGAAGTGCTTGTTTTCCAGGGATGTTATACCAGGTAAGTGACATGGGTTGGTTGTGGAAGTGAAGATGTGCAGAAACACAGAGTATTTTGTTAGGCACTTGTATGAGCAATATTTAAAACATTTTTTGCAACATTGCTTTGTAGTAGAAATGTTAACAGTTGTTTTTTGTGGTCAGGTCGTTGAGTTGGGGCAGCGTCTAGCCATTCAGTCAGTGAGTTGCATTCGATGTATGTGGCAGTGCTGTATATTTTTGATTGTTTGATTGAGGCATTGGTTTCCCAGTTGCCCCATACATTAGCCCATTCCAGTTTGATGGACCTGTGAATGCAGGAGATAGCATTCAGATCAGCTGCTATGTTTCAAAGGGTGACAAACCGTTACGCATTGAGTGGCATTTTCATGGACGTGATCTGTCTTCTCATGCTGTTGGCATTCGTACTGCCATGTTTGGTGACAAGGCTAACATACTGACTATCAATTCCGTGGGGCCTGGCCATGGAGGGGCGTATACTTGTACTGCAAGTAACACTGCTGGTGTTGCCAACTTCACAGCAGAATTAGATGTTAATGGTACATAAAATGATGTGGTGAGCTGAGAAATGATCTGGAGGCAGTAGAAGCAAGTGAATAAAAACAGTGACCAAAATAGTTGAGGATGAAACTGAAGCTGTTAAATATTTTTTAAAGTTTTGTGCACTGGATGTTTATTAGTAAGTTCTTCCTGCTTCTGCACTTTTGTGTTGAATTGCTTTATGTTTCACTTCCTGCTTCTATCCATCCCACTGTCTGTCTGGGGAATATTATACAAGGGATTCTCATGGAATGGGAAACTTTATTCTCGTGCCATTTAAAATTGCAGATAGGTCTCAATAAAGCAGGTGTTTGTTTTACTGCTCTTTACTATACATCCATGCACTGAGAGATCAATGTTGTGATTGTGCGGAACTGTCACATAACACTTTTTATGCGAATAAATGCTGTCTTGTATCAGTCACTTTACGTGTTTTTATCACAGCTGTATGTTTGGTGAAGGTTCTCTGTTTTCTCTGGAATGAAGTGTCTTTCTTTCTTAAAATAAAAGAGCCCTGTCTTATTGACACTCTTTCATTTGCATTTTACCATAATACAAATCGTGTACTATGCTAAATCATCTGTAATTATGCATCAGTGCAATTGCTTTTGTATATAAATAATTTTCTTCTTTGTTATAAATACTGTCTTTGTCAATTGCAGTAACGCTTAAAGTTTTTTGTTATTCACAAACACATTGAATCTTTTTAAGCTAAATTTGTAACTCATGATCTGTCCAGTGTTTTCAAAGCTGCGAAGAGTGTTTATTTTTTGGTCAGTTTGATTCATGCTTATCACAGACTCAGACACATTTGTCAGCTCACCTGAAATCCTGCGCTTTACTGTGTAATTTCCTGTGTTGTCTCAATCAGTCCTGCCCTACATCATCCCATTTTCGTTCGATGGGGAAGCCAATTCAGGTGACAATGCCCAGTTGACTTGCCATGTGTCAAAGGGTGACCGCCCCTTGCACCTGTCGTGGAGTTTCCATGGGCGTGAACTCTCCTCCCATATGGGACTGACAACTACCAAGATTGGTGATAGTATCAGTGTGTTGGTAATAGCATCAGTGGCGGCTGCTCATAGTGGTAACTACACCTGCACAGCTCGCAATGCAGCCGGCGTGGCAAATCACACTGCCACTTTGCAGGTGAATGGTATGGCAACTGCTGACAACAGTAACTCTCCTCTGACAGTTAATTTCGTCTGTCCTGTCTTTGCTAACATCTCCACTCTTTTTGCTATACAAGTTTCCTCTTACACCCTTATCACAGTAAGTTTTCCATACTGTGTGAAGTTGTCATATTCAGGGTTGCTTCACATCTAACAGTGGGTTTAACCTCTCATTGTTACTGGAAGTCTTCATGTTTGTACACTCCAGTCAGTTTTCACTGTCATCCTGATATCTTTAAATTTGTCATAGGTAATGTTGCATTTTAACGTCTGATGATTTTTATATTGCTCGTATTTCATCATATCATACAGACAAATATTTCGTCCTTCTGGTCTTTGAATCTAGAGTTCATCATGCGTAATTTGAGTTTTGTCTGTTTGCAGAATTTTCTTATTCATTTTTAATAATTAGTACTCAGTATCTGGTATGCATATTTACCACCTAACTGTTGTTGTCATTGGTTACTCCACATTTATGTGTGTCATTGCTAAATTGTATTTTTCCCATTATCACTTTTCAGTTCACTGTCTTATTTTGGCAACTTGCTGCTGAGTGCTTGTGTTATGCCACAGCTCCAGTGCATCATGATGTACAGTGATCTCTCCGTAACCATCTCTTGGGTACACCCTGATGGTGCCCACTTACCGCCATTAGTGTTGCTGACAGCGTGTCCCCTCATGATCAGTGAACTGGTTGCTGAGCACTTTGGCAGCTACATGTAAATTGTTCCTAATTTAGCTGGAACAACCAAATTCTCTACTACCCTCGTCATTAACCATTTGTTGGTGCCTGTTGACTGACCGCACAGGCATGTTTTTGCCTGTCTCTCTTGCTCACATACTCTCTCAAACATCTACACATACTCTTTCATTGCCCTGGCAGATAATCTCAGTAAACCATTCTTGTTTGCCTTGGCTTATTATCAGAAGGTCTTAACATCTGCTGCATATGGAAGGTACCTGATCTCCACGGTTTCTTTGCCCTTACATGACCACTGTTTGATATTCATGTGATGTGGTCATACCTCGCCACGGTTTGAGATGCAGTTTATCTGTTTATGTGTAGCTGCCATTTGAGATTCAGTACCTGTGTCATACCACGCTGTTGTCTGAGATTCCATTTTTGTGATCGTACTTATTTTGTAACAACTTTTTACATTTCCTATGCTAGTCTGTGTCTGCTGTTTGGTATCCAGCCACTGTTTATATTCTGCACTGTCGTACCTAACTACTATTTGAAACTCATCCATTACATATAACTTTTGTGGTTGCTGTTTGACACTTGCCACCATTAAATATGTCTGTGGCAGTACCCAGATGTTATATGTGACCTAGCCACTACTTTTGATTTAATCCCCCTTTTCCCAGCTCTGTCATTGGCCTGACTGTTACCTGCAGTTTGCTTGTTAGTCCTGGCCGTTACATCAGTACCCAGCGTCTGTTTTAGACAGCCACATGTACAGCCCCTGTGGTAGTGCCAGTTTGTGTTCAAGCTGCTGCTCAGTGCTGAATTAAACATTCATTTGGAAATGTTTATGAATTTAGATATGTACTTTCTGTTTGTGGTAAGTCAGAAAAAGTTATTGCATCTGTTTGAAAGATCTGTCTTACCGAATATCATTAGAAACTGTCTGAATCGTTAGATAAGTATCGTGACGTTCTTTTAACGTCTTGCAATCACAAGTTATATGGCAGTTCATAACTCTGCATAGTTCAGTAACTGTTTCATCTCTGGCAGTTAGTGTATCACACACAGCTTTATAATATGGCACTTGATTGTGAAATTATTTGTTAATGTAAACACATTTCGCATTCTACTAATTATGAAATGAAATTTATACCATTCTAAATACCTGTCTTATCCTGTCCTGTCAAATATTGACCTATACCATCAAAACCATGAATGACCAGTGTGTGGCATTTTCTTGACTACTCTCACTTTGCTGCCTACTATTTGAGGCCTGATAGCTGGTTTATTAGTTTTGTGCTGCAGTTGAGATGCAGTTGAAGCCATGGCTGCCGCTTAGTTGTTACAGGAGTATAATTGGGTCTCTTTGTGCATTGGCCTCAGATGGGCCTATTGTGCCAGGCACTGATGGGGCTTATAGTTCAGTATTGGGCACTGCTGGACTGAGAACTGACAGGGGAAAGCTGAAGTGCTTGGAGAAGAACCTGTGTCAGTGCCTCAGCATGTCCATCCTTAACCAGCGGGGAACAAGTGTCTGAGCTGTGGAGTGGGCCAGGCTTTTAGTTAGTGCTCAAGTTGAGGAAACATACAGTTAAACAAATGTGTATTTCCACATTTATTTTACAATTCAGGTTCTTGAATTTGATTAGAACAGGAGATAATTGTCATATGCCCCCAGGAAGTTCAGTGCTATAGACTTCCTGTACCCATTCAGATCTGCCAGAAGCTTCTGAAGAAATAATTGATGTGTTTTTTGTTTTTACTAGTATAAAATATACCTCGTGTATAGAAGTGTGACCTGGCTTGATGTACAGTGGCCTTGTGCCAGCTGATGACACTACACATCTTAACACATCATTAACTGAAGTAAAAATAGCTGGAGGTTTAAAACTTGGATTTTCGGAGCAGATGTGTTGCTTAAGATGAGCAGGTTGGCACATCAATTAGCAGACCTTCTGGCTTCTTTAAGAGTACATTATCAGTTTTGTTTGCAGTGTGAGCAGCCTGTTACATCAAGCAGTATGTCAGAACACCCTAAGTATCAGACATTATTCATTGCATTTTCTTTTTTTAGGTTTCTCTGTCCATTTCTTGAGACCTGCAGTTGATCTTATGGCTAATACGTAAACTTCACATTGAACTCTTTTAAGATTTATGATCTGCCAATTGCATTATGGTTTTGTTGTGGGAGTTAGGCTGGGACAGGTTTTTAATCTTTATTCTTTTCCTGAATATCTTCATTAATTATCTTCATTATTAACCTTGGTAGCAATATTTAATTCTAGATTATAGTCCTTTAATATATGACACCTTGTTTGTGGGTGGGTACCAACAATGCAAAGGAACTTGCTGACTCTGTCTTAAGTTGATGGCTTCAGACTTGAAAAAAGCTGCAGCAGTATACACAGTGTACATAGTGTTACATTTGACAAGACTGTAATTTTGATGCTCATTGATGTGAAATCTTCAGATCTCGCATCATTTAATTCCATTTCATGTACTGTTCAATGCATCATTTGGTGAATAGTTCTGAAACAGTTTCATCTCTTTGAATGTGAATCTAGCTCCACCAGAAATAGTTCCCTTTACGTTTGGTGACAAACCTCGATCTGAGGGTCAGTCAGCAACTGTGACGTGCTCTGTTGATGGAGACAAGCCTGTTGGTGTACAGTGGATGCTGAATGACAAGGAGATACATCGCAGGATGAACATTACTCTAATACCGCTGGGTGGCGCAGGCTCCATCATTTCAATTCCGCATGTGACTGCGCGGCATATGGGATTGTACACTTGTGTAGCCAAGAACCTTGCTGGTGTGACCCAACACTCGGCTCAGCTGTCAGTTACTGGTACCTCAAAGTGTACAAATGTTGCATGCTCCTTACCTCTTGCTCCTTTCATATCTTCACCACCTTACTTTGTACCAAGTGCGCATGTCTTTCTGCTGGTTTCAGATATCTTATTCATCTGTCCCAATATCCCCACTTATCAAGTTGGTGTAGAGGGACAGCCTAGATTTGTATTCAGGAAGTGTCTGTATTGAATCGTGTCTGTGATATCACTTATTATAACTAGGGTTTTTGTGGTTTTTCTCAGTCCCTCCAGACAAATGCTGGGATTATACTTTCGTTAGGCCTTGATTGATTCTTCCTGAATCCTTTCCAGTTTATCAGTCAGGAAACACATGACCATTTTTTCCCCAGCTCATTGCATCTTTCCACATATTTCAATCACTATCATTTTTGAGTTACCCAAAATATAAATTCATTGTAGCTTTTACCGAGTCTTCTTTGCGATAAATGTATTTCTGTTGGTGATTGATCTGCTTTCACCCCAGTGTAGACATCTTCTTAGAGATTCATTTACTATAAAGTCTGCTGGGCTTGAAATGGATATTTTGTCAGTAGTCTTCAGTTCTGCTGTATGCAACACAGATGCCTTTGTTGTGGTTTCAGTGACTGTAATGTTAACGCAGCATCTCATTGCTGTTTTTGGCACCACCTTTTTCGTGGTTTCAATTTCTGTAATTTGAGTGCAACATCACATTGTCATTGGTGCTACTGCCTTAGTTGCTCTGAATCATGTACTTTGCATTAAGTGACGTGCTGTTAAATGAAGGCAGAATCACTGCTGTGCCTTCTGCCCCTGTTGATGGTCATTCACAGCCCTGCTGAACTTGTTGTTTGAGAAACACCCTGTTGTTCATCACCTGGAAATCACAATCATGCCTCCTTGCAAAGAAATGTGATTATGACTACAGGCTGTCCTTGCAGAACAGTTCTACTGAAGCCATGACAAGAAGTCTGCTGGATCAATCCCTTTGATGTCATGTTTACACCTCTAGCGTATCCCTGTATATGTCCTTTCTGTTCACTTGACTGTAGTGTAGCCTTTGCTAGCAACAGGTGGTTTGGGTTGGGTGCCTCAAGACAAAGGGTGCTGGATGGGGCAGCGTTGGATGGGTGTGGTCGTAGCTGCTGTCCATGGAATTTCTTCTGTGTGACCTCAGAATAGGCGGTTCCAATTTTGTGCATAATCCTCCAGATTTATTACCTTTAATACTGCATGATTTTTTATTACAAAACGTTGCTTTGGTCAGCTAACTCACGACATTCTGTCTGTTACAACGGTTACTATTTGATAGTAAAAAACATAAGTGAATCCTGTGTGAAACAAAACATGGGTGCCACTGGGAATGCTAGATCATATTTCACATGTACTATTCGTAGGTGTGTTATTCGGCCATTATGAACTTCCGTGGCTTGGCATGTTACATCTTTTGTGCTTTGCTGTGATAATAAAAAACACTTGGACCCATGCAGGCTGTTTGTTGCTGTTCTGCCATTTTGTTGTGATTCAAGGGGCAGAGTATTTTGTGCTTTTGTATGTGACGTTTTGTGTCAAATAGGTGGAAGTAGAGAAACGTGTACAGGATTGTGGTGGGAAAAACTTAATGAAAGAGACCACTTGGAAGACCTAGGTCTAGAAAGGAGCATGCAGTTAAAATGATCTTAAGAGATATAGATGGGGTGTATGCACTGGTTTCATCTGGCATAGGATAGTGGCAGTTGGGGGGTTTTGTGACCATGGTAATGAACGTTTGGTTTCTATAAGGTGTGGGGAATTTCTTGACCAGCTGAGCAACTCTTAGCTTCAAAGGAGGGAATCTGTTCCATATAGTTAGTTGGTGAGTCTGTTATACATTTATTACAACATTCTTCAGTAATACTAATCTCATTTTCACATGTTCTTGTGTTTCATTGGAATTATTTAACAGTGTTATGCTAAACTTTCACCTTGAGACATGCCACAGACCTTACGTGTCTCATTTGGTGATGAACCAGTGAATGCAGATGGTATGAGAGTTGTTCGGTGCACCTTCATTAAAGGTGATTCACCATTAACTATCTCATGGTTCTTCAATGGCGTGGAGATCACATTGGATTCTTAAGGACTTCTCATTGGAAAGATGAGTCATTGAAACAGCACAGTGGGCATTGAAGCTGTTAGGGCAAGGCACGTTGGTGATTATACATGTAGGGCGACAAGTGCTGCTGGCAAGACTGATCGTACCGCTCATCTGAATGTCACCAATAACACTTGCCAGTTATGTGCTTGCAGGATTTTTTTTGTTTTCATAGTTTTAGTTTTTGCAATGCACGACAAAATAATTTTTTCCCTATATTCATCCCTCTGTCAGAATAGTCTAGACAACCTAAATTTCAATTTAGTAAAATGCCAAAAATTTATTCAGCATGGATATATTGTACCTAAATTTCAGGCTGTTAAATAACCCATCATATCCAATCAAATCAAACTGTAAAATAGCAATCTCAAATTTGAACTTATTTCAAGAACCGTTTTTATGGCGTAGTCATTTGAAACAAAAACCTATTTATCATCTCACCATTTGTTGTTTTCTGTACAATTTATGAATGTATTTTCATAAACCTTGTGTAGGTTCTTACTGAAATGTAACCACAGATAATTTTGGTCAAGCGTAGTTGGTTAGAAGATTTAAATGAGTTCTTAAAATAAGCCATATTATTAGCTAAATGAATAAGAAATGTTTTAAAATTGAACTGTTTCAATGTGGTTTTTAAACACCTGTAATGAATGGTTTATTGTTGAAAGTCTTACAAACATTTTACTGGTGAAAAAATCTGATTTTCTTAAGAAGGAGAGGAGGCAAGTGGTGGTGCAGTAGGTTGAGGCATTGCGCCACCAGACAGGGAGTTTCAGGATTCCCAGTGGGTTCCTTGGAAATTCTCAAGTGACCTGTTCTTTCTCTCTGCATTCAGTAGCCCTGGGGTCCACTCAGCCTCTGACAGAAATGAGTACCAAGGAATATCTTTGGGGACTAAGCATGGCTGGTGCTGCGTAGAACTGACAACCCTGCCTTCCTAGTTGTGCCAAATGTCAAAGTAAGGATGGAAGCCCAACATTCCATCCCCCCTCTGAGTCTTCATGACTTGCTATTGGAAAGCATTTCGTTTTTAAGAATGACAAATATGACACATACTTCTTCTGCTGTTTGTAGCTGTCTTGCACTTTTCCACGTGGTGGGTGTAAAATTATTGCTTAAATAGTATAAAGACATCTGTTCATATTCTACCATGTTATGTAAGCTTCCTTTCAACTTGACTAACTTGATTTTACTTTGTGCTGTATTGTATGTATTGACTAGTTCTACATCCTATGGGCTGTTTTTAACCCTTATAAGGATCTATTGAATAAGAAAATAAATAAAATTAAATTAAATTAAATTAAAACCAATTGTGCGCTTCGTAGCAGTAATGTTCATTGTTCAGAACATTGCTTGTCTTGTTTCGACTTTTTAATATAGAGGTACGAGAAATTTATCCACCATAGCCAGTCGCGTTATTTGTCATATGATTGATGATGTTTGACAGTTGGCTTGTGTGTGTGATCACAGAACATTGCTTATTTTGGACAGGATAGGAACAAAATACCCACCATAATTTCAGTTGCACACATGGATGTTGTACCAGCTTCATTTAAGCTTATTTAATTAGCCTTTATTGGCGATGCATTCCATTGTGATGGTATGTATGGTACAGCTGGCTGAACAGTTTCATTTTTTTCAAGGCTAACAGTGTTACCACCGAGTTAAAATCTGACCTGCACTTGTGTAGCACAGCGTGATTTGCAGGCAATAAATGTTAATGTCTTTCTAACTGTTATAAACCCGTTACCCAACCATATTCTTCTCAAATGGTTGTGTGCATAGAAGATTAAGCTTTGTAAATAGTGTGTAGTTTGCACTTTCAGATGTGAAATACGACTAGCAAATGCTTGCTTCTGTTTCCAGTTCCGCCCAAGATCCTTCCCTTTACTTTCGGTGAACGCCCTCTCAATGAGGGAGAGCTTGTCACAGTGCCTTGTGCAGTTGCAACAGGAGACGCCCCTGTCACACTTAGGTGGTTGTTTAATGGACAAAAGATAACACCACGTATGAGGATCACTGTAGTTCCTCTTGGGGTGAAAAATGTCATCTTGAGTGTTGGTTCTGTGCAAGCCAGTCATGTCGGACAGTACACGTGCATAGCAGAAAACCGTGCTGGCACATATGAATACTCCGCCAACATGACAGTAAACGGTACAAGTAGAAAGCCCAGCCAGTAGCCATTTCCATCTTTGTTTGTATGGTAGTCTCTGTAAGTTACGTAGCTTTACTTAATTGTTGATGCTGTTGGTGTATTTGTTGTTTTCTGAGCGCCTGCCTTTTATTCAATGAAAGAATTATTGTGCTTGTGTTTATATGCATTCAGTTTGCCTTTGATTTGAATTGTCATGGTTTCCTTAATTTCTTCCAGACAAATGGTGGTATGGTACCTTTGATTAGGCCATGCTGCTTTCTTTACCATGCATAATTATGTCCCTGTATTGAGGGCTACACTGCATTTGGTATGGCTAACGCAATAACCCATGATACAGTGTTCTGACATGGTGACTTTTAAACAGTTCTGCAGATGTGAAAGTTGCTTAAGGATTCTGCAGAAAAATTTGTGTAATGGAAAATTTTGTACTAAAGTTAGGAACTCTATAGCAACATATTAAAAGCGTATGACATTGTGTCTGCTCTGAGAATTCTACATTAATATTACCACAAATATTTAAAGAATTTTGGGTGTCAAAAATAGCAGTACTGCTCTTTGAAAACTAGTTTTCGTTTTTGTTTCTCCCCCATGTTCTGTGTGGCATACAAAATCCACCATGTTCTAACTCCTCTCATATATGCTTCTTTTAATTTTGGTTTGCAGTTGTATGACTGTTAAACTGACACATGTTTGGTATTGTCTGTAATATCATTTTAGATACACAGATGCACTGTTTTTCCTCCTTTATCAAGTGACAGTAGAAATGTACATGTTCTGTGCCCTTACACAGAACCAACCAACGTGTTTGTTGACATCATAGTTGTACTTCCTCCTTTTCGTGGTTTTACCGTCCAATTCTTATCCACACAGCATTCACAGTCATGTTGCTGGCTCGTGTCACACATTATAACCTCTGCACTTCAAACAGTGAACCTGGAAGTCAGTTACTTAGGATTAGTGGGTTTCTGGTCTTTATGCACCATCTAGTATACCAAGCAACAGAACATTTCATTTTATGTATATCGTCATTTATGCTGTTGCGAAGTTAGTGCACCAAAGCTGGCCTGCTTTTGTCGCCCAAAACTTGAAAGTGTCTGTCAAAGTCGTCTCCGTCATATTGGTTGGCAGTTCATGATTTGCTTTCTGCTGCTGAAACTGACAGTTTCCATACTTGTGAAGTTTTTCTTCTGTAGTTTGGTTTCAGGGTTCTGTGAAATGTTTCCGTTTCGTTTGTGATCAAGCAGAGTGTATCGTGTCAATTTTGATCTTACAGATTTCATCTCTTTAGCATATGGTTCCAGTGTTTGCACTTTGCTGTCATAAAGAAGTGACTGAAGAGCTAATATCTGGTAAAATTATGATCTCTCGTTATGAATATACTTTTACCATTCAACCACTCACCTTAGTAAGTAGAGCACATGACATCAAGTTGTGGATGCATTTCAGTTTTACCACAAATTCAGCCGTTCTCATTTGGTGATGAGCCAGCAAATGCAGGCGACATGTCTGTTGTTCAATGTGCTGTCGTGAAAGGTGATTCCCCCATCACCATTTCTTGGATCTTCAATGGGGTTGAGATCACTCCAGGCTATCAGGGCATATTACTGTCTAAGACTAACCAGCGAATCAGTACACTGAGCATAGAAGCTGTGCGTGCTCATCACAGTGGAGAGTACACCTGCAGAGCAAGAAATGCTGCAGGAGAAGTGGAACACACAGTTCACCTTAATGTCAATGGTACAGCATGTATATATGAACTGTTTTCTTTTTGGATGGGAAAATTCTTTCCTTCTGTGCCTGTGTTAATAGTTCTGCTTGACATGGCTGTACAAGTCTCTATTTTCTGTATCATAACAGAAGATTAACCACTTTTATTATGTCCAACCATCCATCCATCCATCCATCCATCCATCCATCCATCCATCCATCCATGTCTCCTGATGGTTTGTCAGTATGAAGTGTGTGCCATTCCTGTTCTGTGCGGTAGAAGTCCCTATTTGCTATCTTGTCTGGGAGACCAGTCAACTTAAGCTCAATATTTGTGTATGTCAAGGAATATTTATTTGTTTATAATATGACATTTTGAGAATATGGTTCGTATGAGACATGTAAAGCACTTCGATAACCAACATGAAAATTGTTGAGATGTGTCAGTAATAAAAAATAAGTTCTTTCTTTCTTTCTTTCTTTCTTTCTTTCTTTCTTTCTTTCTTTCTTTCTTTCTTTCTTTCTTTCTTCCTTCCTTTCTTCCTTTCTTCCTTTTTTCCTTTCTTCCTTTCTTCCTTCCTTCCTTCCTTCCTTTCTTTCTTTCTTTCTTTCTTTCTTTCTTTCTTTCTTTCTTTCTTCCTTCCTTCCTTCCTTCCTTCCTTCCTTCCTTCCTTCCTTCCTTCCTTCCTTCCTTCCTTCCTTTCTTTCTTCCTTTCTCTCTTCCTTTCTTCCTTCCTTTCTGCCTTCCTTTCTTTCTCCCTCCCTTCCTCCATTTGCTGTTGATTCTTCCAAGGCTCCTCCATGAAATGAGCTCACAATAACTTCTTCCTACATTTTGAAACGCATCATTCATATTCAACCCGTCATATCTCACAAAGTGGTATACTATGTGCATAACCTGTGAGGATGACACCACGTCATTAAATAAACCAAGACAGGTCGTATACTTGAATGCTGTTTGCTTCAAGTGTTGATGTCTGCAAAGTATACATAAGAAAGAAACTTTGAAATCTGTATTATCTGTCTCACTTTTATTAAACATACTAGCAGAGATTAGTCCATAAGAGACACTTGGCATGGAAAAGTATAAAACTTCTGCCATCTGTTGTTCCTGTGCACACACTACTGGAAGAGATGTCAAAGAATGTAAAGAACGTTGCTCTATCTCTGAGAATGCACTTGTAATATAGTGGTAAATTTCTAAAGTTGGTGGTGCGTGGCTTCCAGCAGTGGATAGGAAATGGTTAGTACTCACATCTTGAGGAACCTCAAATGTCATTTAGATACAGTAGCATTCTTTTGAAGCGCAGTCAGTGAAATCAGCGATGAAACTACGTGGCATGCAATGTGGTTACACCTTTATTGTTTACGTGTTTCTTTTCTTCCCTTGCAAGTCCCAGATTAATACCGTTTCAGTATGTTGAGTTTCTGTGAGCATCACCATAATTTGTGCTGCAGTTGTGCCGTACATAACTCCATTTGGATTTGAGGGTGAAGCAAATTCTGGCGACAGTGTTCAGCTGACGTGCTACGTTGCAAAGGGTGACACTCCGCTTACCATATTGTGGAGTTTTCAAGGCAAAGATTTGTCCACTGTTGTTGGTGTCACAACTACAAAGATTGGTGCTCGTACCAGCCTTCTCACAATTGCCTCTGTGGTTGCTGGTCATAGTGGGGAATACACATGTACTGCCCAGAATGCCGGTGGCTTGGCCAACCACAGTGCATTGTTACTTGTTAATGGTATTGTACATTTTATGTTTTCTGTTTGCACGATATTTTCTTGTGTCAGTATTTTTAAATTGGTTTTTCTTACTCATCTGCATTGACTGTTGGGGTTAAGAATGAGTGGAGCTATACCTCCACTCCCCCATGTACCTCTAAAGCATGTATAGGGACAACTTTACATCTACCTTCCTCTTTCCCTTATTATTATGACAGTGTGCAGTTTGATGGTTTATTGACAGTTTGCTTCACTCACAATGGTCTGTATACAGCAACATTCCTATGATTACCTCTTCTTCTATGTATGTGGGGAACAGCACGTTGTTAAACAATAGTTGACTGCATTGTCGCTGACGTGTGGTCAGCGGTTTGGTCTGTTCAGTACACTGTCTCAGAGATGTTTTGAAGTTCACAGACAGAGCATGTATTTCATCTTCTCATTAACAGATAACAGCCTTGTGCTCGTCTGTGGTCTTTCTTTGACCAAATAATGCATTTCATTTTACTGATGTATGCCAGAGGTGTAACAATAAGATAACACTGCAACAACGAGAATTGCTGATATATGTAGCAGAAAGGACAGGCAGGATGTTGTTTATAGAGGCCAATGTCTTTGTGTTTTCTTTGAGGAAGCATTAGATAAGTATCTTCAGCCTCTATGTTCGGTGCTTATGAGAGGTTTCTCTGATATTTTGGGACTTATGGGCCAGATTACATGGTGTCACATCTTGGAATACAGTAATTGTAATACTTCCATGACTGCCTGAAGGATTACATTGTATCTGTCAGAGATTCTAGTCTCCTCGTTTAAATTCCTTCATTATATTCCTTTATAAATTCCTTACCCCTTTTTCCTAGTATGTGTCATTTCTGTTTGGGCTGTCATGTTAACTCATTCAATCAAATAATATACTAGAATGTCCTGTCACATATGCCAGCAGTTTATGTGTTATGCTTTTGTGTAGTTCTTCCACATATCATACCATTTGCTCTTGATGAGGAGGTAAATACTGGAGAGAGTGTACAGCTCAATTGCCACGTGTCGAAAGGAGATAAACCTCTAAAGATAACATGGAACTTTCATGGGGAAGAGTTGTCATCTCACATGGGGATTGCAACTACAAAGATTGGTGATCGAACAAGCTTGCTCACAATCTCATCAGTAATGGCTGGACATAGTGGAAATTACACATGCACTGCGCACAATGCTGCCGGCTCTGTCAGTTACACCACAACAGTGCATGTGAATGGTACTGTCAGCCATCATTATCGTTCCTTTGTGCACTAGTAACTTGGTCGTTGCCAGCAGTAGCGTGTCATTTTATTTCTTCAGAAGGCTAAATGTTGAGTTATTTTGCAGATTGTTTTTTTTGCCTTGTAGTCAAAAAAATCTATCCTGCCACTTATCCTAAAAATTTGATCTTGCGAACCCTTTTGGTGTAAATGAATTTTATTATTGTATGAGTATGATTGCCATAAAAAGTGGACACATACCTAATCAAGATTATAGTCTTCTGAGATGTGAGTCCGTATAGTTTGGCAGATAGGTACCAACGTTTGGACAGCCCTGCTGCTTACATCATGTCTTCAGATTCCAGAAGACTGTAACATTGATGCTTACTGCCATGAGAACCTCAAATATTACAGACCAGCTGATGTTCTGCATAATGCATTATTAATATGAGAATGGTGTTATGGTAAATCCTGTACATTACTTTTTATGCAGATGTACAGCAGATAGGCAAGAAATCTGTCAAACTTGCCTTTATCAGTGATTTACCACAGCACAGTGAAAATTTGGTAATTGAACCCAACAATTTATTGACACCTTTGGAGATGATATACCACTCTTTATGTCCTTGAAATACCACTTTAACAACAGTGGCTTCTGTATGTATTGGCGGATGTATTTATAAGTTTATATTTTTGGGTGTTCTGTACTAGGTGCGGCGTAGAGAACAGGAAGCAAACAGATACTGTTGCAGTTACATTTATGTGTGTATGTTAGCTGCAAATTACCAGTCTGTCATGAAGGTGGGGTTTTCTAGTTGAAATGCTGTCTGTATTGCTGAATGCAGTGTCTTGCTTTTTCATATTATCATTATAGTATCGTATAACAGGTCATGATGCCCTTTCTGGTTTGTCAAATGTTGTAATCCTCATATATAATTTAATATTACATAAATTTACAGTTGATATAACATTGTTAAATAATTGGTTAACTATCTAATTAGTGTGAGTTTCTGAAACCAAAATTATAGCACTGTAAAAGATGTTCCTGGAAGCTGATTCTGGCACTGGTGCAGCCAAGCTGTCGTTTATCATGGCCCTGACCAACAAATATGATCTTTCCAATCCTTGTGTCCACATACTGAACTCAGATACCCAGTGGCTGGTCAGATTTCATATCATACAGTCTGTTGTTGAAGAGAATGTCTTTTGTAGCGATTAACTTGTCTTATTTATGCATCCGATGCTGTAGTCATACCTCACATCATCCCGTTTGACGTTGAAGAAGATGTCAACACAGGAGACAGTGTGCAACTGAACTGCCATGTATCCAAGGGGGACAAGCCCTTGAAGATTACTTGGAATTTCCATGGGGAGGAGTTGTCTTCTCATATGGGGATCACAACAACAAAAATTGGTGACAGGTCTAGTGTCCTGACGATCACGTCTGTCATGGCAGCCCACAGTGGGAACTACACGTGCACAGCCCAGAATGCTGCCGGAACAGCCAGCTACACAGCCATGGTCCATGTGAACGGTACACACACTGCCAGCTTCTCACACAGTTTCCTCCTCAAACCTCAGAATATCCAACGTTAATACAGCATTGTTGTGTAACACATGAACCAACCACTCATCCGCCCTGAAGGTTGTTGTTAGCGCTGGTCACGTTCTTGTTATGATTGCTGTAGTTTACGTAGCAGTTTCATCGTATAGATATCTTTATAATGTTTGCTGCAGAGAGTTTGACTGTCCTGGCATTGGCTTTTCCTGTTCCTCATGTAAATGCTGGCATAGCAATGTAGAATGTGTGTGACATCTTCCTTCAAAATCACCATTTATAATCAGCATGTTATTTGTCATCCAAAGCTGTGTAGGCTCTGCCTTTGACATGGATTCATGAAGAAAATACAGTGCATTGTATCTGAGTAAGGTTTGAAGTGTTCATAGCCAATAAATGCACTTAACTTGTGTATGATCAGTCACGTCATCATGGTTGATTGTAAATATAAAGGCAGGTGCCTGAAACTGTGGCTTTCACCTTAGCCATGATGTGTCTGATTACTCAATAAGATATTTCAGTGCATTTTATGTTGTTGCACCATCGACAGTTGCTCAGTACCTGTTACATGTGGTGTCATTTTTAATGGGTTCATGTGAACAGTAGATGTTTTGTAGTAGTACTGCTCCCAGTTGTCTTGCAGTCGTAATAATCTGCATATTGATCCACACAGTGACTGTTAATGACTATGTAAAATTCTGTGACTATAGCTGATGAAATTGCGGTTGTGCTGTCTCATGTATACTTGATGTGATCCTTCTTAGTTTCCATGTCTGTTGGCAGGCTGTCATGTTTGGTAGCCTTGTGGCTTCATCAAATAAGGAATTGGTTCAGTTAATGTTTGTTCTTCGGATGTTGTATTATAGGCTTTGTTATTTCTGGTGCTGACTTCTTGGTTCGGTAACTAGTTGGCGAGACAGGGAATGTACACATAACCGAACACTGGGGTGCATTCATGTAACCATTGTTGCCATGGAAAAGCAAGAAGTATTACATATTCTGAATGTGCGTCTGTAGCCTTAGTTATCCAGCATGCAAGGTGCATGCACCTTGTTATATTGTCATCTGTGGCCTGTCCGGCTGTACCATATTTTTGCACATTATCTCATGAACAGCATGATTTTCGGATAAAAAAATTATTGAACATAAATAAAATACGTGTTTTGATTTTCTCTACAACTTATGTTTGAAATGTTTCTCATTTTAAGACGAATTAAGGGAGATATAGTCATAAATGTACGTGGTCCTTCATGTAAATTACCTGTTATTCATGTAAGATGAAACTTAAATAGTTGCTTTTTGCATTTTTGCGAGTGCGCGTAAAAACTCCTGTCTTCTGTAAGGGACAGTGTGTAGTCTGGTAGATGTGTACTGGAATTTCAGAGGAACCTGCTGTCTCCGTCAGTCAGCTACCCTAATGACAGAGGTGGTAGGGTCTTCCGAAATTCCCATACGCTTCTACAGTACTGTGGGGCGTCGCGTTCCTAGCAGTTGCATTCTTCATAGTTGCTGCCATAAGAACATCAAATCTTGCAGCAAGCATTTAGTTGAATTGGCATGTCTTAATCTTCTGTAATGTTGACATAGTGTTAAGCAGTTGGTTCATTCAAACAACATTTATTTTTTGTCATTTTGGTATATTTGTCCAGATATTTAGCCAGGAGTTTCAGTTGACTTGCTGTAGGTATAGTTACTGGTGTGGATTCAAACAAGCCTTTTTTCTATTTTATTGAGTTTACTTTGTGTAAAAATGGTAATTCCTTCAGTCAGTTAAAATTACTTGAAGCATTAACCCGTTGAAAACTGAAGAAGTGAAATTAATTTTCTGTCGAGTGTCCCATTATGTATCAAACATCATTGCTCTGTTTAAAGGTTCCCAAGCTTTACCTGCTTGTTCTTATGATTAGAGTAGCATTAAGATGAAGATGAATGAGTATGGAGCATTGGTGGAATGATACTGACAGGGAGAAACCAAAGTACTTGGAGACAAACCTGTCCCAGTGTCACTTTTTCCATCACAAATCCTTCATGCAGTGACTTGGGATTGAACATGGGCCTCTGCAGTGAGAGGCCAGTGACTAAGCATCTGAGTCATGGCACGGCCCCCAGAAGACAACATTCTAAATATTCTGTGCTGCGAGCACCTCGGATATCGCTTAATATTATATTTGCTGCTGTGAGGACGTTATGTGGTATATACAATCAGATGTGTGGAAGAAAAGTGGAAGCTTGGTTCAAAAGGTCATGTGTTGTATCAGCATGCAGTTTTATAGGCATTTAGCAAACTGAAAGAGTAATGTAAATTGAAAGAAGATATGCATATTGTGTGTGTGTGTGTGTGTGTGTGTGTGTGTGTGTGTGTGTTCGTGGAGGGTTGAAGTCTGACTTATGCACACTTAGATGTCTCCCTGATGATGACCCAGAAGGATCGAAACATGT
>BLKM01000870.1:221182-254343 GCA_013340265.1 Coptotermes formosanus | reverse complement strand
TGGAGTTAATGCTTCCACTGCTTTGGGAATATATGTGTTGAAGATAGGGTCTAAGACCAGTGTCTTGACTATAGAGTCTGTTCGGGCATATCATGGGGGCAACTACACATGCACTGCTACCAATTTGGCTGGAAGCTCGCACTTCACTGCCTACCTGGCTGTTAATGGTATCATGTCATATATTTGAGTATTAACCTAGTGTGCCCCAACCTGTTTTAACCATGGATTCCATACTGCAGGCATCCCGCATCATGAATCAACAAAACCATAAAACTGGCATGCAGTGCAAGAGAAGGTTTTTGTGTATTATTTAACAGAATGGAAAGAAACAGCGTGGAATTACACAGCATGTTTCTTGTTATGTTCGTACATCAAAAAATTGAAATTAGAGAGAATGCTTTGAAGAGGTTACCTGTTTTGCTCTTTTCAAGATTTTAGGCATTGTGGGTTGGCATAATTGATGCTTTAACATCAATTTCAATAAATACAGGTTCTTTAAATCCTTGCACAACTAAGGACTAACTACCTGCAGCTGTAGTGGGCACACCAAACTTTTAGAATACCTTTCTTGGGACTTATGAATGTAATTGATTACTTGGGACTGAAACAGCTTAAGAAATTTTTACATTTTGAGTAGAAACGCCCATTAAAATTGCTGATATGGAGTCTCAAGTTTTCAGAATCACTCCATGTTGCCTAACAAAAGAAGTAGTGCGGGTCATTGAAGTCAGAGCACTGTATTTGCTCTCTTAGCTTAGTGCAGACTTCTGCCACCTATGTTAGATTCAACTTTATGGTGTGCTCTGTAAGGCAAAGAGCTGCAAATAGAGTCCATTATACGTATCTCACCAAATTATAACTGATAACAGTGTTGATTACTGAAAGTGTTGGAAGGTGGTGGATAGTTTTGGAACATCTTTAACATACACCATAGCCCATTCTAGTTACTATTTTGAATTAGTAATTTCCTTTAACCACAAGCTTTAGCCATATGAGGTTTATTTTGCTTTCCTGTGCTCTGCAGGATTATGGTATATAGTGTCATGTGATTTTTTTTGTACACTGAGGTCTTGTATGTATAATTTTGTAGTGAAGTAGTTTTGGCTGAAATTATCATCCATCTCAGCATAATTTCAAAATGTGAGCTAGATTGTCAAAGGAGGAAGAAGAAGCATAGTGATAATTCAGGTCTTCTGGTATAGGGTACTGTGTCACTGGGTTGGCGTTTCCCTGTGTTCTGATACAGCATAGTGTTTTCATCTTCAAAGGTTGAGGGGTCCACGAAGAATTTCTTTCTTCCTGGACCACTTAAGCATTGAGATGAAGGCACTACATTCCTTTGAAGTACGGGGAGGTACTAACCCACTAACACAGTGTCATGTGCCAGAAGACCTGATGTGTCAACAAAACTGCTGTGGAAATGTCAAATCTTGCAAGGAGCATAATCTTCATTCAGATTGCACATTGTCTGGGGTTGTGCATTTATTTGCCAGAGAGTACAGTTTGTTTTGTTTTCCTATGTTTTAGTTACCCCTTCCATTTCTCCCTTCACATTTGGCAAGAATGCTGTGAATGCAGGGGAGCTTGTCCAGCAAAACTGTGCAGTAACAAAAGGTGATGAGCCGTTGAATATCACGTGGATGCTGAATGGGGTAGATGCTTCAAATGTGTCAGGGATATACGTGTTGAAGATAGGTTCTAAGACGAGCATCTTGACCATTGAATCTGTCGGAGCTTACCATGGAGGCAACTACACTTGTACAGCTACAAATGCGGCAGGCTTGTCTCAGTTTATGGCGCACTTGGCTGTGAATGGTACTGCAGTCAGTGTCTGATTCTTCAGTAGTCTTCCTTAATCTTATGTAGCTTGTCAGACGTGTTTCCAACTTTCAGTATTACTGCGTTGCATGGTGTAGTGTGGGTGTCAGATAGTAAATGTTTTGTTTTTATTGTGAAATAATGTCTTTTTTTCTTCATTTTCGATTTCCTGCTCTTCTGAAGCTTGTGTTAGAGGCGGGCTTCATGTTTTACACACTTTTAAGTTGTGATTTATACTTAATAGTACAAACACGTTGCTTTGTTATCCTAATCCTATATAATTCCTGCGTCCTATTGCAAACTTATTACGGTCGATTCTGAAACCTGAACTTCTTACATGAGCAGACTATTAAAGTTCAGCTTGCATAATATTTCACGTCATACCCAATTCATGAGACTGTGATTATTTCATTTTCGATCTTAACTCTTTTCATTATGCACCAACATCTAACTTACCAGAATTACAGCACTGAATCATAATAATAAAATACTGTATATTCAGTTTGTGATCATTTGGGATGCGATGCCATCTGTTGTGGTGCGTAGTGCCTCCAAAAATGTTGATACATGTAGAGCAGGTACACAGCAACACACACCAGAACATAGTAAGCATTGTAGTCACCACTGTGATGACCTCAGATCTCATGTTATTTATTATTAATCACACAATGACAGAATATGCAATACGTTGAGAACAGTAGTAGTTACTGACCACAGTGCTGGCATATTATAAGTAAAAATATTTCAGTGCTAGTATGATCTTATTGTTTTGAAGCACTGGGTACAAGCCAGATTGCAGAGTGATGAGTCGCATGATTGGGATTTGATTCAAAGCAAGAACAGGGTAGTATGTCTGTAACATTCGCCGTGACAAGAACAGCCCCTAGGCTTATCCAGCTTCCTGTTCAGTGGATTCTGGCAGTTCTTTCAAAGCAGGTTGAAGTGACCATAGAATGACCGACATCTGTTATCTAGTGTCAAGGTTAAAAGCATCTGGAGCCTTTCTGTTATGCCTCCTCTGTGTCTTCATGGCATAACATTTAGACACGGACAGTTCTGTGACTTTGAAGATCTCTGTATCTCAAAGTGTGGCAGGTTAGCAGCTTGTGTTTGGTTACAGTGTTACCTTCAATAGCTGCATTCTCATTTGGTGACGCTGCAGTGAATGCAGGAAAGATTGTACAGCAGAATTGCCTGGTTACGGATGGGGATGAGCCTCTCAAGATCACATGGCTTTTGAATGGGGGGGATGCTTCTAACTCAACAGGAGTCACTGTTTTCAAATTGGGATATCGGACAAGCATCTTAACCATCGAGTCAGTACGTTCATATCATGCTGGTAACTACACATGTACTGCTACCAACTCTGCAGGCAGTTCATCCTTCACAGCAGTCTTAGCTGTCAATGGTATACATCAGTCATTGCTGCATGTCATGTTTGTTTTGGGTGGAAATTGTGAATGTTAGCATGAAATGGACAGATAAGCAACAAAGCACAGGTGATGCTACCAAGGAAACTCTTTCGCTTAAAGAGGTTCCACTACCCTATTTTTATAGTTTTGTAAGTTCTTGTAGTACGTAGCGTGCATGAGAAAAGAGAGATGCATAGAGTGTTTTGGTTGGAAAACCAGAAGGATAAAGACCATTTTGAAGATTTTTGCATATGTAGGAGGATAATATTAAAATTTATCTGGATGAAATAGAGAGGGAGGGTGTGGTATGAATTCATCTGGCTCAGAATTGAGGCGAATGATGGGCTGTTATGATGTTTCATTAGTTACTGTGTCTACAGAATTGTGTCTCGTCAGCTGAACCAGATGCCTCACAAATATCAGTATGAGCATGACTATATGACGGGTTTGATTCACCATAACAACATTTTGAATTGCTTAAAATTGCACAGACTTGCTGATTGCTGTTCGTTCCAGTTCATAACTTCTATTATGTGTTGCTTCGCAGTTAGAATTTTAAATGTGACAGTTGTGTCAACTTGCGAGATGTATTTGGTATGATTGCAGTAGGCTGTTTGCCATCTCACTGTGAAATTCCAACAGAAAACTTGTAAACAATTTCTCTAATATCCTCATTTGAGAGAACTGTCTTTTTTGTGTAGTTTTTACACCTTTCCCTCGTATTGTAACTACCTGCATATGTTCATATTTTATCAGCGTTGTGTGATTCTGTTTCAGTCCTAATTGCATGAAATGTTAATGTTTTACCCTCAAATTTCAGTTGCCCCATCAATAGCCCCATTCTCTTTTGGTGAAAGTGCTGTGAATGCTGGTCAGATAGTACAGCAGAATTGTGTTGTCCTGACTGGTGACGATCCGCTGTTAATCTCTTGGATTTTTAATGGGGCCGATGCTTCTAGTTCATTTGGTATACATGTATTGAGGATAGGTTCTCGGACCAGCATCCTGACCATAGAATCTGTGAGGTCATTCCACAAGGGCAGCTACACATGCATGGCAGCAAATGCTGCTGGCAATGCTAATTTCACAGCACACCTGGCTGTCAATGGTATTTAAGTGGCGAGTTTATTGTATTGCTTCTTTTGAATTTCTTGCTTGTACGTAATAAAAGAATGACTTAGATTGAAAAATGTATAGCTGTGCTTTAAAATTGACTTGTAGTAAAGGATTTTGTACTGTACAGTAATTTTCAGTTACGACATTCTCTTCAAAGATTCAGGTCTTCTGGATTCTTACACTGTGCCAGCTCATATATAGTTACCAGTGTTTTAGGGGAACACGGTGCCTTCAAATGTCAGTAACTCTTTATGAGTCAACGCAGTGTCACAACCCAGAAGCCCTGAACAACACCATTGTAAGAACCTCCTGTCTCATACATTGTCTTCATTTTGTTGCTTTTTGAAAGGCCTGTTATATTTTCAGTGTAATTTTTAATTATATTATTGAAACCATTTTTGGTGTGTTTGTAAGAGAATAATGAATGATGGACACTTCAGCCTGTCACTTCATGTTCCTTCTTTATTATGTTTTGTTATCTTGTATCAATTCTCTGCATGTGAGAAGTTTATCTCTTCTCCATAGAATCCAGATGAACTCTTGGACCCATCCAGCCTTGTGGAAAGGAAAGTCAGACATGTTACTGTTTGAGACAAATTGCTTGGTTGTTTTGTAGTAAATATGGTTTTGTTTGGTGGAGGGCTGTTAGACACACACCCAACCCTGTAAAGGAGTGTCGCCTCTTGTAGGTTGTCTGTAGCTGCTTGTACTTCTTATTCTCAACATTGTTTCATATCTTGAAACTTTTCTGCTGCAACTGGAAATTTAGGTCAGTGAATAATGTTGTGTATCTGTGGCCTGGAACTGATCTCTATCACAGCAGCCTTCTATGGCAGGTAATTTGTGATCTCAGTGTGAAGCTTCTGTGGTGCATGAGATAGGCAGTTTTTCTGTCAGTGGAAGAACAAAGACTGTCACTGGAGTTGGTCACTTGGCTGATCAGTTTATGAGTTGCCATGCAAACCACTTTATCAGTCATTAAAACATGTTCTGATATGTGAGGGTTGTGTTGGTGGTAGGGAGATGATGATTATGATTATGACAACAGTGGTGGTGGTGGGGGTGGTGGTGGTGGTGGTGGTGGTGGGGGTGGTGGTGTTTGTTTTTGAACTGTACATACAGTTGACACTGGATGTCTTCTTAGTTGGTTACAGAAATGTGGTATTTCAGAAGCTGCTTCTGTCTGTGTCATCAGGTGAAGGTAGAACCTGCTGATCTGGGGGCGTTAACTTTTCAAGTACAAATTTCGTGCAAATTGTACATAAAAATTACTTTATACCTCACACTAAACAGAGTTTCATCCTTACATAGATCATTCAGATAATGCACTTAATTGTAATAATCGCTGTTTATTCTAAAAATTACATGAAACACATAAACGCACTCTGTGGTCAAAATTCAGTTTTTAATGTTAAAAACAGGTGGCTCATATAAAGACAGTTTCCAACTTATGTAAGGGTTTTGTTCCTGAAACTTTTACATTACCTGAGATTTACTTAGTTGTAATTTACTTTACTCCAACTTATTCATGGCATCCCATTGGTTATGTATACATTTTAACAATGCCAGTGTACATGTTTAAAATGTTATTTCTATCAGTTTTTTTGTCAAAGACACTAACTAACTAACTAACTAACTCCATGGAGCAGAGGCCTTCTTGAGAAGCTAACAGTTTCTCAGCTAGTCAAGAAATTCCCCGCATTTTATGGAACCCGAAGGTTCATTACCGCATTCACAAGAGCCCGCCACCTGTCCCTATCCTGAGCCAGATCAATCCAGTTCATGTCCTCCCATCCCACTTCCCGAATGTCCATCTTAATATTATCCTCCCATCTACGCCTGGGTCTCCCAAGTGGTCGCCTTCCCTCGGGTCTCCCCACCAAAATCCGGTATGCACCTCTCTCCTCCCCCATACGTGCCACATGCCCCGCCCATCTCAGTCTTCTCGATTTGATTACCCGAATAATATTTGGTGATGAGTACAGGTCATTAAGTTCCTCATTATGTAGTCTTCTCCACTCCCCTGTCGCCTCGTCCCTCTTAGGCCCAAATTTGTCAAAGACACACAAAGTAAAATACATTTATTAATTACAGCAGTAATAATGATTGTTATATATAATATTAATAAACTAATATTAATAATTTGTAAATTTTTTATGCAAATTTAACTTTACACAAGTTGCATATTACACAACCCAGAAACTGCCTGCAATTACCACTATGTTTTAAAGGTTAAGTGGCACTGACTGTTTTTCCAGACTTGAGATACTATATAGAAGTAGCAATTGGCCCCATTGAACGAGCCCAGCTATGAAGGTTTTTAGCTTTACTTGACAGAGACATAGTTTCCAAAATATTGTGCTTCTGTGACCAAAAGAAAACAGTGGACGTTGGCCAGTGTGTGTCTCAGTTCAATGTTGAAGGTGATGGGGATGAGCACAAGACTGGTGATAGTAAATTTTTATAAGAGACACAACTCTATATTTTGATCCATTCATGAATTCATTTTAGTTCCACTGAAAATTGTAGCATTTGCATTTGGTGCGTTTGCTCCGAGTTCTGGTCAGTCAGCCTCTGGGTGTTGCATAAGCTGTGGCTGGCAGCAACAAACAAGTGTTGGTGTTGTGGTCCATGAGTGATGCAGATGATGATGTCATTGTTCCTCTGAGTGATGCTAGATCTAATGGTACAGCAGTAAACTTCACAGTGTTTTATGTATATGTCCTACATGTTCTACTTGTGTGCACAGTGTATTGTTTCATAGGTGTACTGTTCGCAGTACACTAGCTGTCATTATGTCTCATTTGTCTACACATTTTTGTAGCATAGTTGCACTGTTTTCTAATAGATGTCTGCAGTTTTACTGACAATTGTAATAAATTTATTTTCTTGTATTTGGGCTACTTTTAGCTTTCTCCATTACATAAATATTAAGTGACAGTTTTTGTTACATTAGTTTAATTGTCTGCACTTCATGGGGAAATGATACACAATTTGTCATTCACACCTCAACCTTTGTAATTAAATTTCAGTTTGTACAACATGTTTTGACCCTATTTCTGGTCATCCTCAGGTACTGCATTTAAAACATCTTGAGGAAGAATGCTATTGTCCAGTCAACATGTCCAGATGATTTGAATGTAGTACATGATGGTGGCTGGAAATAGGGCTGAAACAAGTAGTACAAATTGAAATTTAATTGTGAAGGTTGAGTTGTGAACGACAAATTGTGTATTATTTTCTGTCGTGTATAAAATTCACAACAGGATATATAAACCTAAGTCTGTACTTTATTTAACTTTCTTGTTGGGCCTGTTAAGTCTAAATGGAAGATATAAAAAAAGGCAAGTGCTTTGGCAGTAGGCAATCAAATGTGGGAAAATCATACCGTGATCCAAATAGACTGGTCAGAGTATTTTTTTCAAAAGGACATTTTTGTGCCAGTGTTCTGTCCTTGTTCAGCCTGTGAGTTACTTTAACTGAAGTTTTGTGGTGTATGTGCTTGGTGGCTGTGAATGTTTTCTGTGGGCTGATTGAGAGGCTGGAAGGTTTGCAGACAAAATTCAACCTGTATTTGTTTTTATTTCATTCTAATTAGAGGCTTTATGTAGCTGCCGAACCATTACCCTCTTCCACTGCTGTTCGTTACAAGAAACCACAAGCAGGATGCATTTGTTCTATGTTACCATCTTCTGGGAAGTGGCATTATGTATGTTATAGGTAGATGTTTACTGCCTTCATTGGTAGTCTTGAGTATAGCACTGGCCATTCATTCAGTTGGTTCTGAATTTGATCTCCAGTCCCCGTGTGCAGACTTTGATGTTCACAGGTTGACCCTTTCTCGTCTATCAGTGATATGAATTTAGGAGTGGGAGGAGTACTGTTTGCACCCCAGAGTTCAGGCCCCTAATTTAGCTGTAGGCTCATTATGCTGACCGCCATCTTCATTATGACAAGCCTGTCCTTGGGGTAACAGATATGCTGCAGATGCCTCACTTCATAATGGATTCTACACCCTTGCCTAGGAGAGCAAGAGTCTAGAAGCATCAGTACTGAATGTGTCTGGAGACACTGGACAAACAACAACCAGTACTTCGTATTACTGGGGGTTCTACTGTGGGGCGTGAGGAAGCACTAGAAATTGACATTAACTTTACAACAACAACAACAACAACAACAACAACAACAACAACAACAACCAACAACAACAAATCTTGTGTCCTGTCAAACTGTCTCTATATGATGAAATCTGACAACGTAGTAGCAGTGAGTACCTTGGATGTGGTGCTGTGTAGTTAGCTATATAGGTGCCATCATTTTGGAGGAGTGCGCTGTTTGAATGCGTGAATGTCTGTCGGCCACATACTGTACTATCAGTAGACTGACATAATAAGCAAAGAGCTAATAACATAGCTGTTACATTTGTGTTTACAGTACGTCCCGTTCTGCTTCCGTTCTCCTTTGGAGATCGGCCAATGAATCCAGGTCAGATAATTACAGTACCCTGTGGTGTTATTGAGGGTGACCGTCCTATCTCACTCCATTGGATGTTTAATGGCAACCCTATCACACCACGGATGGGGGTGACAGTTGTGAACCTTGGGGAGAGAAGTGTGATTCTCAGTATCAGCTCTGTTCAGGCTGCGCATGCAGGACATTACACATGCACTGCCAAGAACTTGGCTGGCGCAGACCATCGCTCTGCAGAACTTGTAGTCAAGGGTACCCATTTATTATTGTGCCTACATCTGATGCAGTGTTGTGCCTGTCATGTTATTTATAACCAGCACATTAACATCTGAGATAGTGTCACTGCACCGTCCTGATATGCATGCAGCCATCTTATTCACAGGAGCAATTTTTTTATATCCAAAAATGCATTGACCATAAAATACAACAAATTATATCCTGTTTGCCAAATATATCAGCCCTCTGCCTATCTTCAGGGCCATCTATTTATGAAATATTTAGTGGTGAAGCAGCCAGGGCATGTGGCTTATCACTAACATTTATCAGGTGTCAAGGTTATGAATATGTGGGGCTATACCTCCACCTTTCCTTTATGCATTCGTGGTGTGCACAGGGGTAACTTTGCTGTTACCTTTACCTTACATGTTGTTATATATTTTATATGGTCCTTCACATTATTAACACATTTAAATATTTCATAACTCCTGAAGAATGAAGACTTTGAAAACAAGTTATATGGAGTAGTAGATCTGCTTGCTTTCAGTTCTAATAAATGTGTGTCAAAAAATCTTACCAGCAGTGGCAGTTTTAAAGTGAAAGTCTGTATTAGTATTTATCATTTGTCAAGTCATGCATAAGTGTAATAGGCTGAAGGTCTAAATGTGGTGGGCAGTGCACAGTATGGAATTGGTTGTGCTGATGGAGAATTTATTTCACATTCTGTACCAATAATGCAACACTAGCTGTTGCTTCCAATTTAAAAAGTAAAAAATTATTAAATCTGCGTCCATATTAGTCTGTCATCTGCACTGTACACCCTTGTATGGCGTAGTCGTCAGCACTTATGTAGGATGTCCGGTGTTCATATCTCATCCTGTATACAACTGAATTTTTTTTTGGTATTTTGTTCTGTTTCTCAGTGTAAGTGTGCCACCAGCAGTTCACCATTTCTTTTGCATCTCTGCTGTTCATCATTCATTGTTATCCTACCAAACGTTGTTAAGTAAAGCAAGAAACAAAGCAAATTCCATCTCTTTTAATATCATCATCTCATCTAAACAGCGGTCTTTTGAGTGGGAATTTTCCTTAGCATTTTCTCAACATTCTCTGTGCAGCCGTTGTTTTGTTTGCTTTACCCCTTTCACTGTCAAGCTTAATACTCCATGATGTACAGAAATTGCCAGTAGCCAAGATGTTTCTTGAGAACTGAATTAATCTTATCAAGACATATGCATCTGTGCCCCAAATTTAAATTATAAAGTGCTAAAAAAGGAATATTTTGTATGGTTGTGCCCTCTATTAACACACACACACACACACGCACAAAATACACATAACAGAAAGTCAGTCTTTAAGTATTGACCAGGTTGAAACATAGCAGGCCTGCCTTTCTGCACTGTTTTATCAGGTCAGTCGATTCCATGCCATAGGAAGGGGTTACGGCCTTACATAATGCTTCCTTCTTTAAAGTGTGTACATAAAGTGTGTGCCTTTTTGATTACTTTATTCTGAGTGTAGGGTCATTTAGCCTTTTTGCTGGTATTTCTCCTCATATCTTTGGGGTTTGTTAAGGACTTGTTCCAATGAAGGTAAACCACACATGGCTTAAAATTTCTGGGAAGTGAATTCCAAAATCGATTGGACTCAGGAAATTTGGAGAAAAGTTCTCTCAAGGGAAAATGGTCGTAATTTATGATGTATTTCCCATTGTCCTGTTGCTTGTGTTGGATTCTTCTGATCTAGCACAGTTTCATGTCTTATCAGGACATATCTGCAGCAGGTTCAGGAATTGTTTTTGGTAATGTCATGCATTCCTTTTTCAGTGATTCCTCAGATCTGCCATTTGCATTTGGCAATGAATCGGCTAGTTTAGGTGATTTTTAATGGCCAGCAGTGCTGTGGTGAAAGGGGATTCTGCACTTGATATCGTATGGCTGTTTTCAAATGGTGACTTGGGGAATTCTGGAGCTTTTATTACACAGCCAAGTGAGAGGCTCAGCATACTTATGTTTGGTCAACAGTGCTGAGAAAACACTGTATTGCCAGTGTGACCTGGCTGGAATAGCAAACCATATGTCACATTTGAAAGTTAATGGTATTATCCTCAGCAGTTGAATTTTCTACTTTATTTAATTTTTCTGTGTTACTGAGTGGAAGGTGTGCATGTTCTCATAGAAATTGACTTGAATGTTCCAGTACCTTCCAAAATTCTGCCTTTCACATTTGGTGATAACCCATTTTATGCTGTAAGTCAGCAGTCCTTTAGTGCACAGTACCAATGGTGACTTGCTACTGAACATTGTCTGGATGTTTCTTCCTACATGGATATTTCAGCTGTTATAATTGGCCATTTTGTTAGTGTTCTTAGTGTTGAGTCAGCGGAAGGATGTTATCCTGGCAGTTAGACTTGTTGTGCTGAGAGCGCTCTTGGTGTAGCAAATGATACAGCACAACAGAGTGCTAATTGTTGATGCCACTTATATGTAGTGAAATTATTTCATTCTAAGTTTCCTGTGGTACACATTTTATTGCAGGCATTACATTTCCTAATTCCTACCGTGCTCTAGCCATTCTAGCTGGTGATTCTTTTGTGTGATCGTCTTGTGTAGAACTGAGAGTGGTCATGTAGACACCTGTCTTGCCACAAGGTAGACACTTCAGTTTCCCGAATTGAAGATACTGGGAACCGAAAATGACAGAAGAAACGAGGCTGGGGAACCGAACAAAGTTAAAGCAATCTTACGTCTGTTATGTAAGCCTATCGAAGCTTTATGTTGACTTCACAAAATATTGTTACCACAAATATGTGATGATCAGATCTTCGTCCTAAAAGTTTCACTGTGCAGTGATAGTTACATAGCAACTACCTTCAGTTTCCTACATGAATTTGGCAAATATGTGGGACAATTTCAGAATTGCTGGTAGTCCAGTGTGTATTGTCATTAGCGAGGGGACAATTTGTGTTTTGTGTTTTAGTTTTTATGGAGCTCGTGTATTACAGTGCTGTTGCTTATGATGAAGGAAATTTATTCCTTGATCAGAATGATATAGACTATTAGTTATACACCTTTAGCATTGTGTCTATTTCAGTTCAGCAATTTAATTTTTGTAAAAGCACCCAGTGTCCTATTAGGTGGGTATCAGTGGCAAAATGGCTGGTGCTGCTTGCAGCTGACCACCATCTTTGTCTAGTGCTGAGGTTAAGAAAGTCTGTGGAGCTATACCTCCATTTCCCCATGTGCTTTCATGGTGTGAGTAGGGACAACTTCACCTTTACAACCAACACTTTACACAACACTGTATTTTTTACAGTGGCATACGCATTTTGACATCATCTGTTATCATTGTCTTTTTGTGCATTCTTCATTGAAGTAGATCATACAGAAGGCACTGGTGGTGACACATTATTTAAAAATGTGCGTATGTGCTGTTATAAAGTGCAATGGTGTGGAAAGAGTTGATGTTTTTTTTTTTAAAATTACGTTGTAGAAATAACATGGAACACAAATGTAGAACCAACTCCAGTATTATAGGTAAAGTCAGATGAATATGATGCATTCTTGTAACTGAATTCAGAATGTCCATACACACAGTCTGGTGTAAAATATACATATTTCTATTGCAAAGGTTTCTTCACCCTGTGAGATTTGAGGTTATCATTGCAGTGACTGAAGATTAGTTGCCTTGTGAGATGTGTTGCTGTGTAGTCTCATGAAAAGAACAGGTTACGCAGAAATCCTACTACATATCTACTGGATTACACGGTATTTCATCCCAGAAGTCTGTTCTTGACTTTGGTGAATCTGTGTGTAATAATTTAAAAGAAAATGAAGAAATCTTAAAGGAATACAGTCAAGAGCTTTGTAGCATGATGTGACTCCACAGTATGTGGAACTGTTAGAGGCACACAGGTCTTTTTACTTCCCTGTTTGTAAATAATTTAGTTGTTTTGATTGGATATGTTGGATAAGTGCTTTTGAAAGTTTCAGTCTTGTGGTGATGTGAGACATGGTCATTGTGAGGAATATATATTTGAAATTCAACACTTGCTCATCATCTTGGCCACACTGTTGTACCAATCTTGTTTCTCGTTATTCTTGTCCAGTGCGCACACGCGCGCGCACGCACACACAGTCCAGGTGTAGTTGACACAATTTAGAAAGATCATTTCACTTCCACAGCATTAAAGAGTCCTTGTGTAGTAACGGTAGTGCCAAAGTAACCTGTCACTTCCACAATGTAATTTTAAAAACTGGATTCCTGTTTTATATCTTTTGAGATGAAATGTTGCCTCACTCATTTGCCTCCTATCACATGATTCAGTAAATTCGTCACTTTCAGTCAGGCCTATCATCATACCGTTTTCCTTTGGTGACATTCCGTCCAACCCTGGTGATGTGGTGCAGCTGAACTGTTTCGTAACAAAGGGTGACTCCCCACTGGATATTGAATGGCAATTCCAAGGCATTCATCTGGACACGCCCAGTGTTTTGCCCAGTGGTGCAGTGGCCACAAAGCTAGGAGATAGGGCAAGTGTGCTGATGGTGAACCCAGTCTCGCCCACTCATCAAGGACATTACAAATGCATTGTGAAGAACCCTGCTGGCACTGCCTTCCACTCAGCTACGCTAGTCGTCAATGGCATGAGTTGTTCATACATTGGTCCAGTAAATATTGTGCATCCACTGAATGTTGTCAAGTGTAATATGTACTAGCTTTATTTAGTTATCCTTGCACACAGCAAGCATATATATGTATAGCTGCCTCCGGATATACATAAAATACTCTTGAAATGTGTCATGATTGCACTGAATATTTTGTCTCTTTGTGGACAACATATATGACTATGGTTTCTGGCCGGATGCATTACTCAGGTTAGGACTGTAGAGCCTTTATTTATGTTGGATTCATTTTTAATTCTGAAAATATGACTACAATTATATGAAGTCTAGTATTCTTCTGTTTTCTAGCATATTGCATAACACACGTGTTCAGCTTTGTGGTGTGCACAGTTTGCCATCTGTTCTTGCCTGTGTCCTGTACTGTCCGCATTCTGATTTTCTTTTCATGAAAATTTAATTTAATGACTAGAAGAAATTATGTGCTGTTTCAGTTTTGCCCAGGATTGTCCCTTTCCACTTTGATGTCCCAATCTTTGCTGGCCAAGCGACACAGGTAACCTGCCAAGTATCAGAGGGTGATTCCCCTCTTGATATTACATGGAGCTTTCAAGGCACAGAGCTCTCCTCCCAGATGGGCATATCAACAGCTAAATTTGGTCGGAAAACCAGTGTATTAGTTATAGATCCTGCAAGTTCTGGCCACCGCGGGAATTACACCTGTACGGTTAGGAATCCGGCTGGCTATGTGAACTACACAGCGAGTCTTGATGTTCATGGTACAGTGGTAGTGTTCAGTAATAATGTGATACGTTGAGGGTTCTGATCCAGTTACCTGTCCCCCACCTCCGTGAGTCTGTGACTGTGTTTCTGAATACGGGAGTATGAGTAGTGTTGTAGTTTGTGTTTGTGTGACAACTCTTTACAAGCAGTAAAGATATAGTTTGAAGCAAGGGGAATTTATGCTCATTTTTATGAATGTGACCCGTGTGGGTCTGACATTTTCTTATTAATGAAGTGTGATGTGTTCACATTTTATATTCATGTGTTGGTATTTCCTAAAAGATGAGGTTCCTGTCTGATTCATTATAAGGTCTGTTATTCTAATGTCCACCAACTGTGATCAGGTTGTTTAGTACACCCAGTTAAAAAATTTTGTTTTCTTGATAATTGCTCACCAGTTTACATTCTGTGGCGTTTGTAGGTTATATTTCTCTTCTCTTCAGTGATTTTGATGTTTGGTAATAGCAGACATCATTGTCTTGATGCAGGGCCACACATTTCATCTGCCTGTCAGCATACCTTGACTTACTCTCCTGCTGTCTGTTGGACGGTCCTATACTGGGGCACTTTTCTTATAACTAACTAACTGCCTAACTGTGTGGACATAATTTTGACACAGATTCTGGCCACCCCCTATCCTCACAACATCTCCATGACATCATATGTCTGTGGTGTATATCTCATATAAGTTTCTAACACTATGAGCACAAATATTTCTGAAGATTTGTTCATTATGAGATTTCTGTGGAAGTTCTGTTAACATAGAAAATCTTATGGTCAAGTGTAGTTAGCTCTACACCCAGTGCTGAAGTTGGAGGACCATGCCTTATCCGCTATTCTGAGTCATATTCAATATATCTACGGCTCTCTTTTTTGTTCTGCTCAGCAGTCTTGGCAGTTGATGCAACACTCTGTATATGAACACATTTGAGTTGCCACTGACAAGCTGAATGCAGCATCTGTTCATAGTTTCCTCGTTCATTTCCATATGATTACAAATTTCCAAACAAATTCAATTTTGCTGCTGTTCCTGAAATGTGGACACAGAGTGAGCGTGTCTGATGTCAGTGAATCCAGATTTGTTTATGTCTTGGCCACATTGTCACATACTTGCGGCCTTTTTAAAATACAGTACAGACTAAGAAAACAACAAATCTGTTACTACAGATGAGGGAACAGTGAAGTTTTAAATTAGGCTTGATTCTTCAGTTTGAGTTGAGTTGTTAATTTCCATTAATTCCATGCACATAGCCTTCTGTTTTGAGTACCAGGAAGTGTTTCTACAAAAATAGGGAATGTTAACTAATGAGTAGCCTCACTAAGACATCTTTTCTGTACTGAGTTTTTTTAAATATAATTTGGTATAAAAGCGTGCTGAAGGATGTGTATACATATATCTATGATAACTGAACCGAGCCAAACTTAACCTAACCTAACCTAACCTAACCTAACCTAACCTAACCTAGCACACATTACATACATCTGTAAGATAACCTAACCTAACCCAACATGCTGTAGGCCATGACTGTGTATGCCTGTACCATGGAAAGGGTTAAGAAACTCAGTATGAAAGTCACGCTACCAAAGGCACCACTTTTTCTTAAATTCTTGGTCATTAACCACGTATTTTTGTAAGAACCATTGCCCTGGGTGCAGAGTTCTTGAGTCTTATGGAGTGTTTGTTTCTTGAGACAACCACATAGACCACAGTACTGCTCTTCAGTTTACTTGCCTGTACAGTTCCTGCGTGCATATTCTTCTTCGGTATCTTGGTAATGAGTTCCTCTACATCAGCAGCATTTCAACCAGCATGAAATCTGGCATTGTGGGAGATTGTAACGGAGCTTTTTATGACATGAAATACTAAGATGGGAATTTCAAGTAGGCACGAGCTGTTTGGTCTCTGAAGATGAATCAAGAAGGAATTTGTGTTAGTCAACACCTGTGGTCCTGAGTGTGTAAATTTTAGTAATATTGTGGTGGAAGTAATTAGGTTGCTTCTGATAAGTATGTGCTCTTTCTCTTGACCATAAAGCATGGGGGGGTTGGTGGTGACATTGCGTATGTTGTACGTAACTGCAGCTTATTCAGTAGAATGCTGTTAGTGTGTGCAAGGTTGAGTGCTGTCTTCAGAACATCTCTGGCCTTTGATGCCGGCTTCTACTCAGTCATACATCTGGTCAGTGAGAATGGAATTGGTGAAGGTGGGTTAGTAGGAATGTTGTGTGTTCTGTGGTCTAGATGCTGTGAGTCCTGACAGTAGTAATTTCCTACAAAGTAGATTTGTTTACCAGCTGGATGGCTTTACCGCAATCTTGACTCTACTGCATTGAATCTAAGCCAGCTGTAGCCAATCATTCTTCCATTCTTAAGCTTAAGGTTAGAAATTACTTTTGTGGGTTGTTTATTCTGTTTATAGTTTTACCCCGGATCGTCCCATTCCATTTTGATGTCCCAATCTTTGCTGGACAGACAACACAAGTCACCTGCCTTGTGTCTGAGGGAGACTCCCCTTTAGATATTGCTTGGAGTTTCCAGGGCACTGAACTTTCGTCACAGATGGGGATATCCACAGTGAGGTATGGTCAGAAAGCCAGCGCACTTCTTATAGACCCTGCGAGTTCAGGCCACCGAGGGAACTACACTTGCACTGTCAGAAACCGAGCAGGCTCTGTTAACTACACAGCAAGTCTTGATGTCCATGGTATGCTGAATGTGGTGGTCAAAGCATGTGTCTCATAGCAATATTTGGGAGAGACCTGTTTTTCCTGTCAGCTCCATACTGATGGTGCAATATCCTTTCATTCCATTAGTTGTGCCGGAGATAGAGCCTTTCAGTTTTAAAGAAAGTGGGATCAATGGAGGTGGTTCAGCAAGACTGATGTGCACAGTGGTGGCTGGCGATACACCGCTCAACATAACATGGCTTAAAGATGGTCAGTCTGTCCATAAGGGCGTACAACAGCTTGATGACTTCACCATGATCCTGTCGCTGTCCCATCTCTCTCTGTTTGACTCTGGGAACTACACGTGTACAGCATCGAATTCTGCAGGCACAGCCATTCATTCTTCCATGCTGAAAGTAAAGGGTACGTGATAAAACGTTCCTTTTGTGTTGGTTCTAGTTTTACCCCGGATCATCCCTTTCCATTTTGATGTCCCAATCTTTGCTGGGCAGGCAACACAGGTGACCTGCCTCGTTGCAGAGGGTGATGCTCCTCTTGATATTATGTGGAGTTTCCAAGGTACAGAGCTGTCCTCCCAGATGGGAATTTCCACCACCAAAGTTGGTCGCAAGGCCAGCCTTCTGCTGATAGATCCTGCAACTTCTGGCCATCGTGGAAACTACACCTGTACAGTTAGGAACCCTGCAGGCTCTGTCAACTTCACAGCGAGTCTCGATATCCACGGTACGCAGCCTTCTTTTATGTAAGTGCATGAGTATCGTCTCTTGCAGGAACTCACTGTGTCTTCTGTTCCTCAGTTCTTTCGGCATTAAGGCATGTGTATGCAGCCCACTTTGAAGGTTGTGTAAAAGAGAAAGTCTTCTTGCTCATTTCTGAGCTGTCCGGGCCTTGGCCTGTCTTTTACTTTATAAACTTGGAGGGTTCACGTTGGCTTGGCTCTGCATTTTCACAACTCTTTTAATGAAGAAATGGAACAGCTTCTCTTCCGCCTTCATATGGGGCTTGTCTCGTAGCATGTATGTGAGGTATAACTTAGTTGGCTGAATGTTATGTCTGATCTGTTGTCTAGTTCGTTACAGATCAGCACAGTGTCCTTGTCCATTCCGTGTTGTATTCAGCTTGATTGCAATGTCTTGTGTCTGATGAAAATTTTAAACTTTTTCCCATAAACTAACCACCACATCCTCTTATTATTGTGTAACTGGTTCAGTAAATAATGGCAGGTTTTAATTTTCCTTACTGTTTCTCTTGCATGAGAAAGTTCTTTGAAGTTACTTTCATAATACTTGTCCAACTGAACCACTGTGAAATATACTGGTCACTAATTGAATGAAATTACCTCTTGGTTTCAATTGCATAGTGTTAAGTTGAATTGTGGGCATAACCCCCCACCCTTCTCTCCCGAATATTGATAAACATGTATAATACCATTGCCATGCTTATGCAGATGTGAATAACTTTTCTACCATGGTTACAGTTTAGGAGTTATGTAAGAATTCCCAGGCTCTTACTAAGAAATTGGTAACACAGGAGACCTCTGTGCCCAAAATAAGAAGTGCCAAAAATGACATATTTTGCTGTCTCTTACCATACATTTGAACAGTCACTTGCTGCTCCATGGAGGCCTAGGTTCAATACCAGACCAGTCCATGGGACGTTTCTGGTGGGCAGAGTGGCACCGGGATAGGTTTTTCTACAGGTACACCAGTTTTCCATGTCAGTATCATTTTAGCAATGCTCCATGCTCATATGCACTCATCTGCCATCTGTGTTATATAGTCTTGGATATATGGAAGCATCACAAAATGAAACATTAAGAAAAGGCAGAAATGTGAACATTGGTCAGAGCAGATGATGGCAGGCCTGCCTCACTGGCACAGTCTGTGCGGTGGTGTGGTAGGGGTTTAACCAGAAACATCAAGTCATATATTTTGGTACTGTAGGGTAAGCCTAGTAGAAGTACTGTTGAATTTATTCTGAAATTTTGGACAGAGACGAATTTACATATTAACACAAATTACATCGTGTTTGTCGCAAACTGAGTGTTGTGTTAGTACTTCACATACTATGGCTGACACTTCTGTTATGCACTAAATAATGTAGGCCTATTCGTAATCATTGGATAAATATTTTATTCTAATATTACCATTAGAACAAGGTTCTAATGTCATAACGTAATGGGACATTTTGTGAGTCCCCTGTCATAAGTTGAAGAGTTGGTTGTATTTTATGTATGATGTGTTTTTGTATTGCACTCAACGTCATTTCATTGCCAAGCAAGGATAGTCTTTGGAAAACATTCTAAATATGGATTGAACATTCTGCCAGTATTTTTGATTCTGTGATCAGTGTCCTAAAAATTAGACTTTTTTTTTTGACCTCTGTGTTTTGGGTTAGTCCCAGAATGAGCATGAATATATGTGTGCATTTATTTCTGTGGTGGTGTGGATTTATTGACGGCAGGGAGTATGGTTACAGTTTTGAGGAACACTGGAGTGTGGCAAACAGCTGTTTACTCTTGTTGGTTATGGTGGACTGATGGCAGTCATTATTGCTGTGTTTTTGCTAAAATTCCCATGGGTTGTTATGGGAATTGTAGGGTAGATTTGTCTGATTAGCGCTGAGTGCAGATGTATTATTTACTGTGAACATGTTTGCTGTTATTGTTTCATTTGTGAGGTTGCAGTGCCGGGAGACATTACTCTGGTGGCATTTTGTTTGTTAGCATAATTCAGTTTGCTGCTGTGGTTAGATTTGGTGCTGCAGAAACTGCCTGTCCTGCTTGAATATTCTAGCATACTGTACCGATCTTCTTCAGCTCAGCATCATTTGTTCGTGTCAGGTGGATGTTTGTGTAACTTAACTGTCATCATCGTCATCATCATCATCATCATCATAATCAGGTTGCAATCCAGAGCACACTCCTGCCTGATCCTTTGCCCAACCTATGTAAATGTGCCTGGACGTAGGTTTGGGTAGGCTTTCCTCTCCTTCCCAATTACTGTCCTTCTCAGTTGAATTTGTTAATTTTTGGTTTGTTCCTGTTGAAACAAGCCACTGGTTCTCTCATGTTGAGACCTGTCATTTGGCACTCTGTTTGCATGCTGTTCTCTTAATTTTGGCTTGGTTCTTTATTTCCATTATTTTTTCCTTTGTTAGTACCAGTAGTTCTGTAATTGTGTATGCATGTGTATACACTGTGTGCTATATGCACTATAAGATTAAGGAGTGTGAAACTGATGGTGATGTAGCTACAGATTGTAATATTTTTGTGCAGCAGTGGCGTATTGGATCTGTCTCACAATGCTACAGTTCTTTGTATACCTTTGTCTTATGGAAGTAAAAGCTCAAAAGCTTTGTATGGACTAGCTCTTCCCCAGTTAAGGCTGCATTTAAGATACAAATGACAAATTAAAATTAAATTGTATTAAATTTGCTGAAATATTATGACTTAGTATCCATGAAACAAATATTTTTCAGTCTGGAATGTGCTTTTATATGTGTATGTTCCAGTAACCGTAAACATGCTCTGTTGTAATGCTTTTAGGCCAGTCTATTTAAATACACTTACTAGTTTATACTAATGACATACAAGAAGGCGGGTGTGAATTGCTGTGTGGCAAAGCTAAGCCAGTAAATATGAATCATTATTTGTGAGCAAAGTACATGCTGTATCTTGTGGTTTTCGTAGGCCAACTTTTTGTTAAAGTACATGTGTTTCAGGTGATTGTTGTGTCTGAATTACTTTTGCCCTGCATATTGAATTTGGGCATGTAGGGACCTAATGTCAGTTCATCGAGTTTTCTGAGGCTTATTTCATAGGCTGTTGTTAATATTTCAAATGGAAAAAAGACCACAGTAGGTGGTGACTGGCGCTGCCAAGTTACAGTGGTGAGGCACGTCATGGTCGCACACAACACAGTTAATTCTTAGCAAATGATAAGTGACATGAATTAACAGTCAGACCACAAGAAAAATTTCGGTTGTTGATTAATAAAATTATTTATTGCATCATGTTCTTAATATTTATAGTCCATAGTTAAGAAGTCGTGTAACATTACAGCTGTGGTCCCCCTGTGACACATATTGCGATACTTTGGTGTCTGCGGGTATCTGAATTTACTGCATTCTTCTGTGTTTGTCACAGTAAGGGTCACTGCTTAGGTTTGGAATGATGGCATATTCAGAATGAAACTCATGTTGTCTGTTTTTGCATTGAAGCTGCATGTTCATGTTTAAATTTTAAAAATGTTGCAACTAAATATGATATTAATTTTTTGTTATAATTAAATATGTGCAATTATAAAAGAAGTTTTAACACTATATGATCTGTGACACTGACATTACTGTAAAATAAATAACAAAAACAAAGAAGTTTTGTTAAAGTTGTAAGTATATTAAATGTGTTACTGCCAAGCTTGCTGTTATACGTTCTGTGGACATGTTAGCTGTCTGACACTGTCTCTGTTTGTACCAGCAAGGGGTGCCTGCTGTGTCAGAACTGTAGTGTAAATAGTGTATGCAATAGGAAAGGATTTGTACTTTGTGGTGTCCATTAGAAAAAACTGGTTCTTATCACTGGGCATTTTGAATATACAGTACCTGAGGAACAAGGCAAGTTGGCATTCTGTTGGTTCTCTGAAGGTGTCTGTGTGAATCCTAGCAAGGCTTCTGGCTGTCCTGACCGGAATGGTTGTTTCCCTGGTCATGTGTCTGTCAGTGACAGCAGTTGCGAGTATAAATTAAGTACTCTGGAGTTGTACAGCTGCTGAATATATGATGCTTATAGGCTTAAATTCATACTTCGTGGGTTCCAGTCCTTTTCAGAGCATGGATATGTCACCACCAATGACCATATTTCCCAGTTAACCTCTCTTGTCCCCCCCCCCATACAGGTGAGAAGGGCTTGACTGTTTCAACACTGGGAAGTTATTCCACAAGGCTGGGAGGAGAGGAAGTGATGAGGATGAATTCTATCGTGTGAATGATTTCCTGGTTCACATGTGGGGTTCACAGTGTACAGTCTGGAACTGGAGATAGACAATTATAACTGGTCATTAAACTGTCTTCAGTGCCTTATCATTGCAGTCTGTGTATCTTTCCATATGCGTCTCAGTTTTTCATTCATAATTCTCCTTGAACCAACATTATTAACTCTGCAATTGGCGAGGCATCGGGGGGGGGGGGGGGGGGGGCGGGCCAAAAATAAGGAGGACATTTTTTATAGTGCATTCAATACAGTACTTATGAGACATCCATATTTCTGTACTGTGCATGTCTCCTGTTGTTTAAGTTACGACTTTGTGGTGTAAACTTTGTTTGCTGAGATCTGTTCTCTTTTGGAATTCTATGCAGTGTAGAATGGTAGTTTCTTACTGACTTTTGGGAAAACCTATCAGTTCCATCTCCTTCTTGGACTGCTTGACCCTTGAAGATGGAACCAACAGGTTGTCCCGATATGTCTGTAAGAAACCACCATTCTATGCTGTGTAAAATCTCAGAAGGACACGTCTCATTTACACCGTGGTGGATGTCTGAAATCATGCTTTTCTGTTCTCTGTTTCTGTGTTCCTCCATCGGTAAGGATAGCAGCGTAAAATAAATAGTTTCGTGACTCATTGATGAATTTTTTGAATTATCCATAAGCTAAGTATAACAATTGACAGGCTTCACAAATGAACAGCATTTTTAACTTCTCTGATGTTTAAGGTACTGTGTAATTGAAGTTAGTTGGATGCTAATGACAAAGAATTTTATCTGAAGTTGTGTAGATCTCACATGTGAAAATTTGGTCAGGTATGGCAGAAGCTTGGCAGTTCATTTCATTCTGATTTGCTGTGAACGTCACCTGAAACATGTACCGTAGGGTAGCCAGTAGAAATCAGTTGCAAACAGATGGATTTTTCTTGCAAACCGTAAGAGTTGGAGCCATAAAATGTTTATTCTTGTAATCATTTAAAGCAGGAAGTTCCAGACGTTTCTGATGTCATTAAATTGTAATTTAATAAAGTTATTGGGCATTACATGAGGCACGGGAAAAATTTTAGTGTCCTTTTTTTTGAAATGTTGTTGTTACCCATTCTGGTATACACTGGCCATTGTGACATTTCACAGATCTGCACTAGACATTCTTTGGTGTTTGCTCTAAAATGAGTTTGATAATTTAAATTTTGAAAATAATCTACCTTGAAATTCATTTGTGTTCCCCTCCACCCCTGACCAAATATTTTTCAGAAGGGGGTTGTAAGACTCATTTCACAATCAAAAAGTTACATTCCACGTCACTGTTCAGAGTCTCACAATCTTAGGTTGCAGTAATATCATTTGACCTAATGGGATGTCAAATGTGTCAAGCAAATGGACCTCAGATTGTTATATCTCATGGGGTCATAAAAAATCAGCATGTTCAAATAACTAGCTAGACAAGAACGGTTTCAGTGGTTGCATCTGTAAATTGCGTTGGGAGCTCCTCAGAGAAAATACACCATTGCTGCAGCTCAGTGGGGACATCTGTAGGTACAGCATTATGAATTTAAAGGTTTTGTGCAAGAAGGGAGTAGCTCCAAGAGCAAATCTGATAATGGTTTCTTGCTGTTTTTGAAATTAGGAAGTCACGCCAAATATTTTAGTGAAAAGAATTAATGAACCCATTATTTATAGAATTTTTGAACTAATTATCCGTCGCAGAGTCCTCGGTAAACCAGGGGTCACACAGCTGCTGGTAAATATTTTAAATACACGTGAGCATAAAGTTGTTACTGGCGAGTGGAGCTGCATCTTTCTGTACCAAACTGTTCAGTTGTTAATTTGTGTTACTGTGTTTCAATGTTTACAGCAAAATCTCTTGTGCTTAGAAACGTAGCTTTCAAGAGTTATTGTAATGGTGTAGATGACAGTGTGAGGACCAAATTGAAGTTTGCTGAGAAGTAAAAAATGCAAAGAAAATATCACTGCAGATGATCTGGTAGATGCAGAGATTTGTTGAAATTCACATTTTGTATCCCACACAGTGAATAATTTTTTTGTCATGATGTCACAAGGCAAATGGATGTTCTGGTACTATGCTGTGAGACTTCTCCAAAATACCATTGTTGATGATGTGACAGTAGGTTACATTGCTAACATACATTGACTGGGACAGCTTTCAGCCCAATATACTGTATACATGCAAGTGCATTATTATATAAATTTGGTAATTTTGTGTGCAAGTGTGGCCTGTTCAGATTAGCCTCTGGGTAGCAGAAAACAACCACAAAGTATGTAATCTCATGTTGAAAAATTCTACCATCTTGTTGTGTGTATTTCTGATCCTGTATTTTTGTACTTCTTAGTTTTTATTGTATACTTTCTATTGTCAGCTTCCTTTTAAAACCATGCAAGAGATTTTGCTATGCAGATGTGTGTTACTGTCACCTTATTCCAGGAAGTAATCAAATTAAAGTATTTAAATTATTTTAAATGAGGTCTTTGTGTGTATTGCCATACAGTTGTTTCTGTTGGTATGATGTCAGCAGCTCTGAATTGTTATTCAATATAAGAAGGACTATCGCCACAGCTTGTTTAGACCTTCATTATAAAATTAGGAGGCTGCATGTTTACGCTGCATGCAGTCATCTTCAGGCCATTGTTATAAAAATGTAAAAGGAACAGTTTTCTACTAATTGAGATATCAGTTTTACAATATTCTGGTGAGTCACCATAAAATAAAATATTTCCAGCTTTGAATTGATTATGTAAGTTTTTTTTGCTCACTTTATTGAGTTGGCATAACTCCTCTTATGGGCCAAGTAGTTCAGCTGGTGAGAAAAAAGCATTGCATTGTAACAAGCTGGTATATTTTTTTCATTGGAATTACTCATTTATGAAAGAAAACCAACTCAGGGTTGGGATACTGTGATGTACTACTGAGCAAGATACGTTTACATTTCACCACTTTCTAGGGCCCAAAGAAGGTGATAGTGCTTGTCAAAAACACTGCCTCTGGTGGCCAAAGTTTGAAACCATTGCCTTTATCATGAAGTACTTCACACTTTCTGTCAGTTGTGAAAGCCTGAAATTTTAATTAGCGGTCAAAGAAGCAGAATGATGTGTCCATTTTTCATGTAAAGTAGCATATTGCCATGGGCACGAATGTAATAGAGTTTTATTTTGATACCACGTGTAAAACATTTGCATAAGAAATAATTTCAGTGCTTTATGTTATTAAATTTGATAGTTTTTTTGAATGCAATATCAGGAATAGAACAGGTAATAATAAAGGCATGGAAGTAAGGAATATTGAAGTAAATTTAATGTGTTCCATGTCCGTGCACTATATCATGCAAAAACACTAATCACCAACAAATGCACAAAGAGAGCTTTATCATCAATTGTTAACACACTCCTACATGTTTCGACCCTGCTGGGTCATCTTCAGGGAGAATTTTCGTTACCGTTACACTGGGGTTGCACTTTACAGTTGAATGAGAAAAGTGCTGTTGACTGTGTACTGCGTTGTTTCTGCAGGCGTGAACTCTCCGCGGTCCGGGCTGCGGTGAGTTCACATGTAGGAGTGTGTTATGATTGATGATACAGCTCTCTTTGTGCATTTGTTGGTGATTAAGTGTTTTTGTATAATATTGAAGTAATTTAAGTTATATAGTTTCGTTAATTTTTTAATCTATTTGACGTTACAAGTAAGGTAATGAATAATTAAACACTGCCAAATCAAGGTTTTGTCCTTATATGCTATCTTGACAGAAGAATCTTATGGATTTCCTCTGCTCTTCCACACATAAATGCCAGGATAATACCTTCAAATGGGTTACAACACCTTGTTCCCAAGCAGCTGTATTTAAATCATCTGATGCTGTCATAATTTTTCTGCATGTGGTGCAACAGTCATATGTAACCTACAAACTACCACCTTCTTCCAGTCCAGGTTGTCATGTACAGTAGTCATGTTACCATGCCATTATGACTAGAATAAATTCAGAGCTGTTGCTGACATCTTCTACAAAAGTTCATTGAAAGTAAGGGTCTGTAACTCTGGAAAAGAGTTGTTTGACTTTACAAGTTGGCAGATGTCTTGATTATTTCCAGCAGTAAGGAGATACAATTGAACTAGTATTAAGGCAGCTTTTTTCCAAATTTAATATTAAAATTAAATGACAGTTTTCATTTTCAAATGAAGTAAAATTTAAATTCTCAGTCTGTTAGAAGTTCTGGTACAGCAGTTTTCAAGTATAATGGCCAGATATTCTCATGAATTCTGCAAAAATGTCAGAAGTAATTGCTGTAAGTTGTTATCAGGTTTTGTTCCTGTTTTGGGATTTTTTCTTCAGAATACCTTAAATAAAATCAGAAAATATTTTTTATATTTTGAAATCTCCATCTCTTAAGATTATTATAGACTGGAATGTTTTGCACACAAACATGGCCATAATGAATTGTATGTCTATCCCTGTGGTCACAGTCAGTTACTTACTCACCAGTGTGCCAACTGTATGTTCTTTTTCCTATGCACGTGGCCAAGACGTATTTACTTGAGGTCTGCTGTACTGTGACAGTGCATGTCACAAATTTTTATTTAGTGCAGTAATGACAGTAATTACTTCAGGTTTTTTATTAGCAAAGAATTCATTCATTTTCATTAAGTCAGTCAGTATTCTTGAGAAGAAATTAAATTCTGAGAGTTACTGTACATAACTGATGGGAGATGTGCTTTGCCTGCAGTACCACCGCGATGGATCCTGGAACCAACTGACAAAGCATTTGCTCAAGGCAGTGATGCCAAAGTTGAGTGCAAAGCTGATGGTTTCCCCAGGCCCCAGGTCACGTGGAAGAGGGCTGCTGGTAAGAAACATACTGGTGTTGGTATTTTCAAGTAACTATAAAAAAAAACTGCAGGCCTAAAAGACTGAGCAGCAATTTTCAGATTGTTTATGGCTTCCCATAATCCAGTTTACGTCCTTGTTTGTGTGAATGCATGAACATGCATGAGTGAGTGAGTGAGTGAGTGAGTTTATGTGTATACACATGTGCATGTGTGTGCTAGAGAGAGAGCAAGTAGTGTTTGTACGTGGAGAATGGTTCCTATGTAAATGTTTCCTGTTCAAGTGTTCAGATCATGTGGAGAGAGACAAACATCTGAAAAGCGATGCGGTAGTAGTTTGTTCGTAACATTGTGAAATTTGAACTGTTTATGCTGCTGTAATTTATTGCAGGGGAAACGCCAGGTGACTACAAAGATCTGAAGCCAAACAATCCTAACATCAAGGTGGAAGATGGAACTCTGACTATTAACAATATTCAGAAAACAAATGAAGGATATTATTTGTGTGAGGCTGTTAATGGCATTGGGTCTGGACTGTCTGCTGTTATTCTCATCAGTGTGCAAGGTGTGTCATTCAGAATAAATGTTTTAGGCATATGTTTGTGCTGAGACAAGTGAGGTTGCATAGGTCCTGGTAAATATTATGTCTAAAACCTTATGGCCCGACACATGACGCTTACTGTTTCGCATGTCATATTTAATTGTGTATACTAGAAACTTACAACATTTTTCTCTGGCCAGGCTTTCAGTTTCTTGTATAATTGTAATTGATATTGTTCCTCTGTACCAAAATTGTATTTGTGACACACACACACACGCGCACACACGCGCGAGAAAAAATCTTCAGTGCAAATTATCATGAAAATTAATTTACACAAAGTGAGCTGCCATAGAAGACCATTTATTTGGGTGTGACTGTAATTCAGGCTGCTGAAGAGTGAGCTCAATAATATGCACAAGTGAGTAAGGGGACAGCAACAGAGGAATATTCATATTCATATTCATATTCATGTTCATATTTCTTGCCTCATATTACTTGGATGATTAAATGAAGGCAGGTGAGACGGGAAGGGCCCAGCATGCCCACAGGGACAGTAAATATCTACGTTTGTAGTTGGAATAGGTCAAGGAAAGAGACCACTTGGGAGACGTAGACTGGGGTGGGAGGATATATTTTGCAGGGAAGGACTTGGTTAATCTGGCTCAGAGTACGTCCAGCATTGGGCTTTTGTGAATGTCATAATGAACTACTGGGCTGCCTGAAAATCATTGTATTTCATGACTTGTTGACCTGTCATGTGTAGTTATTTAGTAAAATTAGTTCGGCATGCTGTGCACTTTGGAATTTTTATATAGAAGAAAATGAAATTGAGTTGGTTATCATAATTGACCAGTGTAAGATTTTGAGTTTGTACACCAGCAGGTGTGAAGATTACCATCTCCTGGGGTGTGACATTCCATAGTCCAACAGGAATTCACTGGAATTTTTGAGGAACTTGCTGCCTCTATCTTTGTGGTTTTCCCTGAAGATGGAGGCAATAGGTTATGCCAAACCACCCTGAAGGTGTAGGCAGCAGTTTCTTCTGAATCATCAGTGAATTTCTACCAAACTACACTATGTTACATCCCAGAAGATATTAATATTCAGTGATACCCATCTTGTGGTAACCGTGACAATGGACGAGAAATGTGTTTTACTATTATCAAGGATTATTGAATTCTTACCAGTTTGGAACACTGTGATGAGGGTAGTGATTCTGATGAATTAGATCAGTGTTTCTCAACCTATGTGTTGTGACCCCAGTTTTGGTTATGAGTCTATTTTGAGTGGGTTGCAAAACAATTTCTTGAATTTGCTTACTACTGACTCACACTACTTTGATAAGTGTATTAAAATCTGTACTTTTTAAATGTAATGTTGGTGTGGAATTACCGCTCTATACTGCATAAAATCTCAGAAGAGCACAGCTGCCAGTTTTACACATGTCTTTATTTCTCACTTATGGGGTTGTAAGACAAAGCTAGTGGCGTAATCTAGGTCACAGCTCAAAAGGTTGAGTGACACTGAAGGATTAAAGGTCATCTTACAATGAAAAGCTCATGTGTGATCACCGTTAAACATTTGGCCTAAATCTGTAGCAGGATACACAATGTCACATCCCAGAAGACAGTATTCTTCTTCAGCCCAGTGTTTGATACTTGTGTGTGCTTTATTGTAGCACCGCCACACTTTGAAATTAAACTTAGGAACCAGACAGCACGGCGTGGTGAGCCAACAGTTTTGCAGTGCGAGGCTCGTGGTGAGAAACCAATTGGAATTCGGTGGAACATGAACAACAAAAGACTTGATCCCAAGACTGACACAAGGTAAATATTGCCAACATGACAGATTACTTTGAAACTGTGTAGTCATGTAGGAGGGACATGTCACAGAAATGCTGCCTGCATCTTCATAGCAGAATATGGACACAGCAGTTTCTTTTTGGTAACTACCTACAGTATGTGACTACACAATGTTGTAACATAGAAGATCGCGATTTAAACTATCATATATAAAAACAGAACTCAAGAACACGCAGTCACCCAAGTCAACTACCCATACATTACAGAACTACATCAACATAAATGCCTATATAAACACATCAGACCTACTGTTTACACCATCGGAATTCACCCACGTAAACATTCTGACGTACTGTTACACAGTCGTGATGACTGCGGTCTTGATCTTTGAAGACAGTTGCACATCGCATTATAATATTTCACATGAATATTCGTAACTATTGTGATGGTTTAGTGATGGTGTTACAGTGCGCTAACTCACAGTGAATATACTAGTTTTTAAGATTGTAATAGGTTTTAAAGACAATGTAATTAACTGTGACATACATGCATCGGTAGTAATTTTACTTGTGTAATTACCACACGGTCCAACAGGTGTAACCAGTATCTTGACAGTGGATATGGGATATATTTAATGTGTTCCATGTCCGTGCACTATATTATACAAAAACACTAATCACCAACAAATGCACAAAGAGAGTGCGTGAGGCCGGGACCGCAGAGAGTTCACACCTCCAAAAGCAATGCAGTACACAGTCAACAGGACATTCTCACTCAACTGTAAAGTGCAACCTTAGTGTAACGATAACAAAAAGTGCTCCCTGAAGATGACCCAACAGGGTCGAAACATGTAGGAGTGTGTTACGATTGATGATAAAACGCTCTTTGTGCATATGTTGGTGATTAGTGTTTTTGTATGTGATATATTTTTCATAGCCTACAGTGTGACATATGGTTTATGTGAAGACCTTGGTATAATACCCCTGATGATGATGTCGTATAGACATCAAAACATGTTGGGTAGAAACATATAATAGTGATGTGGAAGTGTTTTATATATTTGTGCATTTGTTGGTATCTAATTTTATACATAAAAATGCACGGTGAAAACAATATAAAATCAATATAAAATTAAACTGTCATGTTCATAAAACCTAAAAATCCCACACGACAGATCGAATGTTCATGCACTCAGTTCAAACATCTTTATTCCAGTACATGATAATACTAGTACCAGCATCTTATATCATCCAGGAGCTCAGCACGCATCACAGGCTGTGTGCATTTCTGTGGAAATCATTGAATCATTTTGCTAAAAATTCAGGTCTTTCTGGAATTTTATGCCATATCAACTGGTAAGTAGTTACATTTTGAAGGCACTTTGACCCTTCAAAACAGTAATTATGTACTAGTTGACGTGCGAGGACATTCAAGAAGACCTGAATCATCATCTTGAATCAGATTTGAATTTGTGTGCACTTTCACATTTTCATGTCGCCTCTTTGCCTCCCCAGTGTATCAATGTAAATGCAGTTTAAATAATCTCATTGCATATTCATTGCCATTTTGCATAGGGAAAGTGTTTTCCATAACTTGTTCTTGATTGTATTTCCCTGAGGTATACGATGCGAGAAGAGATACTTCCAAACGGAGTTCTGTCTGACCTCAGTATCAAACAGACAGAACGCACAGATTCAGCGCTCTTCACTTGCGAGGCAACGAATGCATTTGGAATTGATGACACTAGCATCAACTTGATCATTCAAGGTTTGTTAATGAGCAAAAACTAAAATGTTTTCTTTCATTACTGTGTTACTGATAAATTCAGGATGTATTGTTCACATCAACTTGTATCTGAGAAAACGTTATATAACTTTATCTCAGTCATATTTTGAAACTGTTACAGCAAACATGGTTTTTCAGTTTCAGTTGCTTATGGAAACAAATGACATGTATATTGTATATTGCATAATTCACATCTGTGTTCCTTCTCTGTCTTTCTCTAATTAACTTCCTGCACTCACAACTTGAAAACAGAAACGATGGTATGAGATATCTTCAGCTCCACTCTTACTGTTTTGGTCCTGATTGTATGAATTATTTATGTTCTGCAGAGGTGCCTGAGGTGCCTTATGGCTTGAGAGTGCTTGACAAATCTGGACGTTCTGTTCAGCTGTCATGGGCTGCCCCTTATGATGGCAATTCTCCGATCAAGCGGTACCTCATTGAATACAAGATTTCCAGAGGTGAGTTATCACATTAAACCTGGTAATGGTTGAAAATCAGTATATCCCAACTAGTGGTCTACATTCCTTTGCTGATCCATGGCTTGGTTTATGCAAATTTGCAAATTATGTTGGTGTTCCAGTATACTTTTTACCTGTGCTGAAAAATTACTGGTGTTAAAGTAGTGTGTTTCTTTGTTTTTGTTTACATTTCTTGACTAAATAACTGAAACACTTCTTCTGTTTTGTTTGATGCTGTTTTGGAGGGAGTGAAACTCTGACGATACAAGTCAGTTACAGTTACCCTCCACTGTATGCCCAACTGACAGTGTAGAAGACAGGTGATTTTGACATCTCTCTGATTGTAATACTGTGTAAAGTTGTTGATACTTATGTTGCAATAGAAACTTAATTGTGAGCCATGTAACTAAACCTAGCAGTGCTCACTTGAAACATGCTGAATTGTGATCTTATGTGTGTTTACAGGCACTTGGGAAGCAGATATTGACCGGGTCTTGGTACCTGGACAACAGACAGTGGCAGGCGTGTTCAACCTCAGACCTGCCACCACATATCACTTGCGCATCGTTGCTGAAAATGAAATCGGAACGTCCGAACCCTCTGACACTGTTCCTATCATCACAGCCGAGGAAGGTAAACTCCATTGTGGTATAGAGATGTTCTGTGCGTCTTAAATATTTGTGGCTAGAAATAAATGTGACAAAATTCAGGGGACAGAGAACTTTGATTTTATTGTGGTTTTGCTCCATTTTTCTGGCATAAAAGTTTTCCATGCTGATAGTCTTCTATTAGTTTCTTGCTAAAAGGTAAAGCAGTCCTGTTACAGGCCTGGACAGGCCCTTAGGGTTCCAGGAGGTTGAGGCTCCCAGATTTCTAGACAATTGGCACTTGAAGGTGGTAAGGTCAGCCCTACGCACAGGCCGCCTTTACCCCCCAGGAAATATTCCTGGTACTCATTTCTGTTAGAGGCTGAGTCGACCCCAGGGCCATAGTGCGACCGAAAGGATTATGTCAATGAAAAATTCCAATGACATGATCGGGAATCGAACCTGCGCCCTTCCGGTTTGTAGCGCAGTGGCTCAAGCAACTGAGCCACCGTGGCCCCCATTAGTTTCTTGCTAGTCAACAATATTTGGAAGGATGTCTTAAGACAGAAGGTTTAAGGTACTAGTCACGTTCACACCCAGAGACTGAGTAAAAGCATGTAACACTTCAGATACTCAGCATTTTGACGTTGTTCATCTGGAGTTTGGACTGTGTCTTCTTCTTCAAATTTATCAGTGTTTCAGTCAGTCTGAAGAAGAAGTTTACAAAATACAGACACTCTCTTACTATTGACCATTTACCGTTTATGGAGTATATCATTGCTCTTATGGCAACAGTTTTGCAACCTGTCATGAGCTTGATCACTGCTGCTCATGTACAGTACTTACGACAATTTATGCATCTGTGCATGTTAGAAGACAATTTAAATGTGGTGTTCTCAGCTGTACATAAAAGGTTATTCTTAAAGTAATAAATGTTTGGAGCATCAGCCATTTCACTTAAACACACACACACACACACACACACACACACACACACACACACACACACACACACACACACACACACACACACACACACAAAAAAAA
>BLKM01000870.1:24203-221141 GCA_013340265.1 Coptotermes formosanus | reverse complement strand
CACACACACACACACACACACACACACACACACACACACACACACACACACACACACACACACACACACACACATTTCTCTCTCTCTCTCTCTCTCGCTCTCTCTCTCTCTCTCTCTGAAATTCAATAGTGACAGGGCATAAATTTGCTCACAAGCATACATAGCAGATGAAGTTTTGCACCGAACTGTATTCGCGTCGTATCGGAGATGTCAACGAGATGTGGGCAGTTACTTTAAGCATACATAATCCCTGCAAAGGTGTTTAATGTGCATGTTGTTAGGCATCATCTTAACATTTTGTCTGTGCTAATGAACTATAACACTTCCACCTAATTTATTCCATGCAGTAAGTTACTAAATATGCACATACTGTTGACAGCTGGTACCTAAATATTTGGAGATGTTTCGCTGTAATAAAAGCCTGTAAGAGATGTGGTCTGCTCTTTTGCAAATGTCCCATTGCTGTGTCTTAATTACTAGCATTTGACTTTGAAAACGGTGTATATCTGTTTCCCAGAAGCAATTGTTTTTAATGGTTAATACAGCACTTAAAATACTGCAGTACTGTAAATTCAAGTAGTGAAAATTAGATGAATAAACTTTACTAAACTATACACGTTGCCACTTGCAGCTCTAAAGGTATATGCCCTTCCACAGTGTTGTAAAATTTTAAAGTCTGTGTTGTCATCTCTGTGTATTGTGTTTGCATCTGTATTCCAGTTCCCAGTGGCCCAGCGACAGCTGTGAAGGTGGAGGCTGAAGACCAGCACACGCTCAAGATCTTGTGGAAACCCCCAGAGAGGGATCAGTGGAATGGGGAGATACTCGGCTACTATGTGGGCTACAAACTTGCTTCATCTGACAAGCCTTACCTGTTTGAGACTGTCGAGTTCAGCAAAGAGGAAGGGAAGGAACATCATCTGCAGATTGGCAATCTGAAGTAAGAGTCTGCAAGATGATTAAACCTTTGACAGACTCAGATTTAAAATGTCTTACTATATTAAAATTAAAAATCATAAGAAAAATGTAAGTAGATGTATAAGTGGAAAAGCCGATGCAGAAAGCATTTTGAAAGCTTTCACATAGATATGGACGGGATGTTATATAATGAGTTGTGAATTTGTGTGTTTTCACGTAGGTGGCTCCTAGTGTATGCTGACAGTGAACGATGTCTTGCTGCGCACCGCAGTATTGTTGCCATAAGTCCAGTACACTGTTGTTAACACTGAACATGTATATAGCACATATTTTTCCTAGGTTTTTTTTTTGACCTCTGACTTCACATAAAAATTCAAAAAATTTAGGTTGCATGCAAAAATTTTATGTGAGTGGGGTAAGCAGTTTGCTTACATGGCAGAGTACATGTCCATGCACATCAGTTACCTTCTCACACAACGCCAGTGTCTGCTGTGTTTTACTTTTGTTTGGTTGGAACTTGCAGAGCTTCTGTTCTGACGCAAAATCTGTATATACATGTGGCATGAAGATTGCCATCGTGTGATATGTGACACTATGTAGTGTGGTAAAAATTTATCAGTATTTTGAAAGACTGTACTACCTCCAACTTAAAGGTAGAAGAACACATCCCAGAAGATAGTAATCTTCATAGTCTTTACTGTGAGAATCTTAAATCTTGCATTCTTTCGATAATTTTATTAATTTTCTGGTCATTTAGAACCCTAATGTGTTTTGTCTGACAGGACATACACACAGTACTCTGTAGTGGTACAGGCATTTAACAAGGTTGGTCCCGGCCCAATGTCAGAGGAGACGCGTCAATACACAGCTGAAGGAATTCCTGAGCAGCCTCCTCAGGATACAACGTGCACCACACTCACCTCACAGACCATCCGAGTTTCATGGGTCTCTCCGCCTCTCACTGCTGCAAATGGTATAATCAAAGGGTACAAGGTTGTGTATGGCCCCAGCGATACATGGTACGGTGAGTTACGTGAGATATTTTGTGCATTGTCAAGCCTCAGATATCTTGGCAAGGTTCTCTGTAAGTTTGCTTTTATAGTTTTTCATATTTGTTCTGCTTGCTAACGTGTGTATTGTGATGAAAATTAAGTTGCTACTCAGAAGAGGTGCATGGAGTTTCACTCAGACTGGCAGGACATCAGCCGAAAAAAAGGCTCAGAAATGCTGTGGCAAGTGACCACATCGTACAAAATCAGCAGTGGCTCTTTATAGTCCTTTAAAAATCAATGACCAGTGATGGAATTTTTATTCCCAGTTGCAGTGAGCTCTTATTACCACAAAATAATAAAGGGCTGGCATGACAGGTATTTAAATGACACTGAATGTTGGGCTGCTGTGTGCTTATAACATGGCTTTATTCACCTAAAAGAGTTCTTGCATGTAGAGAAGGGCATTAGAAATGCTGTCTGTAGAACATTAAGACTGTGTCTGAGGCAGCAATAGCAAATACATTATCATGTGCGCATAGGAGCAGCAACCATACTAGTACATGCCATATGAAAGCAGAAAAGAATATGTGTAGTATTTAAATAAATATAGTTTCAGCAATAATTTGTGGAACTTCTGAAGATGGCACAACCAAACTCTATGTGAATTCTTTTCATTTACATATTGTAGATTGTGTAAAAGTTGTTATTGCTTGTTGTTTGTATGCAGTATAACTCTGAAGTAAAATGTTTCAGCAAGGTCATGTAAATTATGCTTGTAAAGAGTTCAAATTAATTTCTACTTTGTCAGTTTTTCAATTCAAACTTGTGTCTCTTTCAGATGAAAACACAAAAGATACGAAGATAACATCATCAAGTGAAACCATCCTTCATGGTTTGAAAAAATACACTAATTACAGCATGCAAGTTTTGGCATTTACATCAGGTGGTGATGGTGTTCGTAGTGCTCCAATCCATTGCCAGACAGAGCAAGATGGTATGATTAGGAGAAATATTGACTGATGTTAATGCTTTGCGTCAAAGTGTATTTTAATGAAGTCTGTGTTTTGTAATCAGTGGTAACCAGTAGTTACGAGTGTTATTGTGGGATTCTGAATTATTTTCAATCCTTCTAGAATGAAAGTGTGATTGATGAAGGATCAAAACAGTTGTTAATAGGAAATTCTGAGTATGACACTGAATATAAGATGACCCCCTTTGACAAACATAAATTTTCAGGAAAATACCTATACAGAACATGTTTACCTTTATGCTTGACTGTAAAGTGACCCTCCATTTTTCAGGTGATAACATATATTTGTTCATGGTCATTGTTGATGTTTCTGACCTCTGCAGTTAACTGGTGTTCTTTTTGCAGTTCCTGAAGCTCCGAGTGCAGTAAAAGCTCTTGTAATGTCAGGAGATTCTATCTTGGTAAGCTGGAAGCCGCCGGAGCAGCCAAATGGAATTGTATCACAATACACCGTGTATGTGCGTGAGGACAGTGAAACAGCTAAAGATGTGAGTGTCATGTGTGATCTTGTGCTGTGTGTGTTTCAGCTATATTTTACTTTGAATTTAGTACCCTGAGTAACATTTTATTTTATTTTATTTTATTTTATTTTATTTTATTTTATTTTATTTTATTTTATTTTATTTTATTTTTGTATTTCTGGTGGGGGTGTTAAAAATCAGCAAAAATTGCTTCCTCTTGCACATATTTACAAATCAGCTAAATTTTATACAACTGTTGGTCTCTTCATCTTGTGGTCTTCTTGGTTATGAAACCATATAATGTGGTAGGTGTATGCCAGCACTGCAGACACTACATGCTGAGCCTGGTTGAAATCAAAAGTTAGTTTAGAGTGTGAGTTTGTTTTGAATTGGGAAAAACATGGCATTTCCTGAAACCTGTTGTCTTCTTGGATGTGACCCTTTGTAGTGTGGTAGTGACCACCCTTTGGAAGAATATGCTCCTTCCATCTACCCTGCAGGTGGAGGCTGCATATTTTCCTGAAACATAGGTATTGATCTGCCAACTCAGTAGTGTCACATCTCAGAACACTGGGGCCTTCATAGTCATTGCTGTGAGAAATGTAAATCTGGGGTGTTATTTCTTCTGACCAATAGAACTATTTCTTGTAAGGTACAAAGTGCATTTTCTTTTGAACCGGAATGTGGCATTAGTTTTGCGCATAATTTGTCCATTTGGGGCCAAGGATGAATGCAATGAGTTCTAGGCTGGAATATTTATGTGCTATTTTTTTAATGTAAATGTGCTAAAAAATGTGTTCCTTGCTATGTGATGTTGGATTTTATGTTTAAAGTTAGGAACTCATTTCTCATCAGCATGGATCCCATAACCTCATATGTAAACTGCAGCAGAGCTGTATGTCAGTTCTGAACGGTTCTGATGATCGTACGTTACACTGTCAATTACTGAGTATTGTTCATCATTTAGCATTCTGAGTAGCGCACAGTGTTTTGGAAAAATTTGGTTTTTAGATTTTTGTGTTCTGTTTGGAATGCCAGATGATGGATGAGTCCATAAGAGCAGTAATTCTTAAAACTGTATGTGCATGCTCAAATGTAATGATGTTTGCATGTTCAAATGTAATGTTACATATCATGTTTGTGTATAGGAAGAACCAAAGGGGACAAAGGTTCCACCATTCCAAATGAGTTTTGAAGCATCAGAATTGAAAAAAAAGGAGCGCTATGAATTCTGGGTAACAGCATCTACTATAATTGGTGAAGGGCAGCCATCAAAGTCTGTTTCATTGTCTCCAAGCAATAGAGGTGGGTTATAATGGTAAATGGTATGTTTACCATATGTTATTTCAGTTAAATTTACAAATAAGGAACCGTTAAAGTCATTGGTACTGCTATGTTAGCTTTGCGTTATAGACTTGCAAAAGTACACAGTATCTGACTGTTGTGTATTTTAATTTCTCAGTTCCTGCAAAAATTGCTTCATTTGATGACTCATTCACGGCAACATACAAGGAAGATGTTAAGTTGCCATGTCTTGCCGTTGGCATTCCTGCGCCAGACATTCAGTGGAAGGTGAAGGGTGTTGCTTTCCAGGCGGATGACCACATTCGCCAGCTGCCCGAAGGCTCGCTGTTCATCAAATCTGTGACTCGTCAGGATGCCGGAGAGTATTCATGCTCAGTGGAAAATTCCTTTGGACACGACACTGTCACTCACCAGCTTGTTGTTCATGGTAATGTACAGTTTGTCCATTGTGTAAACTCACATTAGTCACTGGAACTTCTGCCCTGTCTCATATGCCAGCAACTGTAAACCTTTTCTTATTTGTGGTCCAGTAAAATAGCAGTGAGTTTTCCAAGGCCTAATATCCTGCCTGTCTTACAGTGTGCAGTGTTAGACTATTTATTACAGCCATGTCTGTGCATTTTTATTCCTTAATCCTAGATCAGTTGCAGATATCTCTGTGTTGGCTACAGCTTGTCCTCATGTGTTGGAGTTGTCTGATTTCTTAGAGTCACTAACTAATGTGTAATTTCTTATAATGCGAGAGTCCATGACATAATTCTGCTTTCTACAAAGTCCTGAATACAACATGCAAGCTAACTGAGCCATATATATTTATGAAGCGAACTTCTACCATGGAATTTCACTTCACTTGTTGCAGCTCCACCACACTCTCCGCAGGTGTCCTTGACATCAATGACAACCAACTCCATTACGATGAAATTGCGCCCACATCCTACTGATACAGCACCCTTGCATGGTTACACAGTTCATTATAAACCAGAGTTTGGGGACTGGGAAACAGTGCAAGTATCTAACCAGGCTCAGAAGTACACGCTAGAGAACCTGTGGTGTGGATCGCGTTACCAGGTCTACGTTACAGGATACAATGGGTAATTGACGCTAAATGCAAATCATATTCCACATTCTCTTTCTTATGCCTCTGCTGGTAATTCTTGACCTTTATGGGCTGTGTCTGATAGGCATGAACGAATGCACTTCTTTGGAGAGGATATGTACAAAGTGTAAGTCCATTCACCCTTTCAGTGGTGGTGGTGGTGATGGTGGTGGTAAAGGAATAGCAGCTGCAGCAGCAGTGTTTGTCTATATTTATTTAATGACACTATAATAGTAATAATAAGTAACTAACTTGCTCCATGAAGCAGAGTCCTTGAGAAGCCAATAGTTAGCTCAGAGTATGAACTACCTGCATTTTATAGAATCTCAATTACCATTTGCACAAAAGCCCACCACTCCTCCATATCCTGCCCCAGATGAATCCAGTCTACACTTTCCCATCCTATTTCTGTAAGATCCATTTTTAATATTGTCCTCCCATCTATGTCTTGGTCTTCAAAATGGTATTTTTATTTCCTCACCAGAACTTTCTGTGCATTTCTCTTGTCGCTCATACATGCCACAAGCCTCAACCATCTCATCCTGCTTGGTTTTCAGTAACATCGTCAGCAATCATCAGTAATAGTTTAAACAGTGCAGAATTGAATCTCTCTTGCAAAGGAAACAAAATGTAAATGTGTGAGGATCGATAGAATGAAATACATTTGCAGTGCTGCCAGCACGTGCAGGTGGTCACAGGTAATCACATGACTCTGTGCATGGTTAAAGATAAAGTAAAGTTGTTTCTGGGTGTATGCCATGAAGCATACGGTGGGCAGAGGTTATAACTCCACTCATTTGTAACCTCTGCATTAGATGAATATCATCCCACAGGAAGAATTTCATGGCTGTGACCTCCAAATATACAGACAGATAGACCACATGTTGGGAAAGATAGTGTGAATCATGCAAGATATGAGGTTATCATGGCAGTACATATGAAGACTACTATCTTTGGAGGAAACCTGAAGATCGAGGCAGCAAGTTTCTCTGAAACTTTAGTACCTGTCTACCAAAAAATGTGGCGTAATATCCCAGAAGTCTGCTTTCAATGGTAATGATAATGTGTTGCATATAAACAGAATTTTATTTTTGTTTCAGTATTGGTACAGGTGACCCATCAGACATCCTGAACACACGTACCAAAGGCTCCAAACCAGTGATCCCAGAAGCAAGCCGCTTTATTGAGGTTTCCACTAATAGCATCACGCTGCATTTGAGTGCGTGGTCTGATGGTGGCTGTCCCATGCTTTACTTTGTCGTGGAACACAAGAAAAAGTGAGTTTGTTTAATTAGTGTTTGGACATTGACCACTGTCATAATGTTTTTAATGCTACAGCTTTTCAAAACTGGGAGAGGGATACAGATCTGGTGGTCGCATTTGGGAAAATCTAGCCTCTTGTCAGTTCACACACAACATAATCAAGGCAGAATATACTTTCATGGAAACTTTATTTTCAAACACGTCCCATCTGTGGAAGAAATGTACACCTTACAATCATAGTATGTTTGTTACAAAATGACTGACAGTTGTCTCTGTTTTTTAACTATTATGCCTTGTGCTCCATTAGGAGCAAGCGGGTCTGTCACATGTGTATGAGAGCTGTAAACTGTGTCTGCCATTGCTGTTGTGTGTTTATAAGCATAAAATGTCTGGAGGTGTGCGAGTTTTTAGGCTTTCATAGCAGCTTGGATGACATATCCTTTTTTCTGGGATGCCATGCTATGTCAGTAGGTGTTTGGTTCCTAAGGTTTTGAGACAACATAATGACCTCATCTTCAAGGGTCTTGGACCTTTCAACCCTTGAAGATGAGACCATTACATTGACTTGAAATATCAGGAACCGAAGACCCAGTGACGCAGTAGCACATCCCAGAAGAACAGGTACCTAAAATATGGAGTTAGTCTTAAACTGTGGTAATACTTAAAATCATTTTGACAGTTGTTGTGATTATTATAAGAGTTGGAGAAAAGCATTGAAGGAAGCATTTGTGTCTTATTTTGAGGAATTGTTTGGCATTTGAAGAGACTAGTAGATATTGTGAGAATGTAATTCAGAATAGTCCATCTCTAGGCCAAGTCTGGGCCTGGGTACCTCCAGATAAGAAGCGTGAGTTCTAACCATCCGGTTGTGCCATTTAGTTACTGGCGGAATGTGCATAATTTTAACTACAGACACACATTGTTACAGACTGCAGACAGAATGGAATCAGGTGTCCAACAATGTCAAGCCTGGCGGTAACTTCGTAGTACTGGACTTGGATCCTGCCAACTGGTACCATCTGCGGGTTACTGCACACAATAACGCTGGGTTTGCTGTTGCTGAATATGAGTTTGCCACCCTGACAGTAACTGGAGGTAATGTGCAGTCGCAGTATGTGGTAACTCATGGTTTGCATAATCTCTAGAACTTGGAAACATAATCCTGTCTTAGCTACAGTACTGTAGTCCTGCAGTCACTGTAGGAACTAATTTTTAGGGTGCATATTTGAGTGTACAGTTCACATTATATATTTCAGTACTGTGAGCACCTACTCATATGTAACATACTGGAAAGAGATAAATACAAGTACACTCTGACTTCTTATTAAGTAATGACAGTAATTTTTAATCAAATGTTTTAATTGTCATAAAATTGGAAGAATCAGTACAGAGCTCATTATTTTTGCATCTAAAGTTTCGGTACCCTCAGTAAAAATGGTGCTCAGTGTGAAACAGTTGATGTATCATGGGCAGGTAATAAACTTCTGATTACAGCTTGCAAGGTTTCTGTAGATATTGGGAGCAACTATGGCTGTATGTCTCTTTCAAGGCATCCTTTATTCTGAAGTTAATGTTGAAAAATTTATCCTCAGGAAATATCCTCACAGGAAAAAGTCACATGGGTTGAAATCTGGTGACAAAGGCTTGATGAACAAAATCACCCTCTATGATTTACAGTTTGTTTAGAAAATATTTTTTCACCTAAGTGACTTAAGTTTGTGACAATCTTTTTTTTATGTTATTCATATTGTGCATAGTTATTAATCAAATACAATATTCATCCAACTAATGCACTATTATTATTCTAAATGTCTTCGTATTACAATATTTATATGTTGATCTGACATGTTTCCTTCCTGACTGGTATCATCTTCAGGAAAAGTTACACAGTCAGAAATAACAATAACAATTTCTGATTTTGTAACTTCTACTTTTGAGTTGATCCCTGAAGATGATCCCAGCCGGGATTGAAACATGTTGCAGCAACATATAAATATTGTAATGTAAGGACTCTTAGAATATTAATAGTGCATTAGTGGGATGAATATTGTATTTTTGACAGTCACAGTCACTATTTCTGAATGACTTGTGTGGTCACTTGTCAGGCTGTCATCATTTAGTAGGATCTTCATTACAGCAGCTGACGTGTACCCAACCTTAACGCAGGGTATTTCTAAATTATTGAGGTAAATTATATGCATTACAGCATCTCACATGCACTTACAGTAAGCTGAGCAGTAGTACCTCAACACAGGGCGTTTCTAAATTTCCTACTGATGTTCATATTTTTTGGTTCGGTGTTGTTGCAGGTACTATTGCTCCAGCACGTGAGATCCCTGAACAAGGGGCAGATTCCCCAATTCGCATCTTTCTGTCAAATTTGAATCTTGTGGTCCCTGTAGCAGCAGCTATTCTGGTCATAATCATAGCTGTGGTGGTGATCTGTGTGCTGCGTGGCAAGAATACACACCATAAAGGTAAGCAACATCTGTATGTTGTAGGAACCATTGCACCTCCGGAGCAAGACCACACATCTGTCAACCAGTATTTCCCATGGCTACCGGAGTGGTTGGACCTCAACATTGTTGTGCCCATAGGGGCAACTGTAGTGGTCATCATAGTGGGTGTTCTTGTGATCTGTGTGGCTATCTCACGACGGTCACGTGGATCCGGACAGACCCGTCTCAGAGGTAAAGTGTTTCATGGTGTTCAGGTGTCATCACACTGTAGAGAGACATAGTTACTTTGAAGTAAAGCAACTGGAGCAATATAAGCTGCATTTTTACATACACGAGGTGAATGCCTACAAGAGATCTGTATTGTAGTCTTCAAGATGGGAACACTTACTATAGTGACAGGTAGGTACTAACATCTCAGATGGTCATACTGCCTCCATCTTCACCTAACCAACCGACCGACCTACCTACTGACCGACCGACCAACTGATTCTGTGGAGCACAGTCCATCTTGATGATTGCTCAGTCGATTCTCTGCATTTTATGGAGTCTGAAGGTTGATTGCAATGTTTACAGGAGTCTACCACTCGTCCTTATTCTGTGCTGTCTGAGTCCATAACATCCATTTTAATGTGATTCTCCCATCTGTGTCTAGGTCTTAGAGAGGAAGATGGAGGCAGTATGTTCGTATTGTTTCACATTTGTGACTTTCCAAACATGCAGCTGGAGTACTGCTTAATTGACTGTAATGTCTGGTTGGTGCCTCTCCTACTGGTTACATTGAGAGTGCAGGTGTTCTGCCTTGTTTGTTAAATGTTAATGTATCATTTATATTACACTTTACAGAGGACGGAAGAGAGAAGAGTGCTTTATTTAGTGACACTCTTAGTTAGTAATCTTTTATAATGTCCGTGATAGATGAGTGAAGTATGATCACAGAGTATTGATGGAATGATACTGAGTGGAAAATCAGAGTACTGGGATAAAAACCTGTCCCAGTCCTACTTTGTCCATGGATCTGACAGGGCCTCAACAAGGAGAGGCTGGCAACTAACTCCCCAAACCATGGCGTGTGTTAAGAATGGTTGTTGTTATTTTTTTCAGCATTTTGAAATTTGTGTGTTTTATGTAGGGTGGCATGAAAGTTACTTGATACTCAAAGTTTAAAATGTTTCATGTAGTGTCAAATGGCTTTTGTGCCACTCTGTATATATAGTCACAAATAAAACACTCTCAGCACCACATTTCTTAATGATTTTGTTTCCAGATGATGTTGTGTACAACCAGTCAGCTGGTGGGAACTCTACAATGGATAAACGACGCCCAGATCTTCGTGATGAGCTTGGCTATATTGCGCCTCCAAACCGCAAGCTGCCGCCTGTGCCAGGCTCCAACTACAATACATGCGATCGCATCAAGAGAGGTACAGCCATAAGTAAGGATGTCTTAACATTCTACAGTGTGTGCATGGGACCCGGCATGTTCTGTTGCACACCCTTTTGGATGCTGTTGAACTCCAAATTGTTAACAATAAGAAATGCATGGCCTCTTTATTCCAAAATTCATCCAACGCGGTGACACAAAGCTGTCTTGTCACCACATCTACACCCAGTCTTGTTATGTTACGGAGTGGTTACTTCTGAAGATTGGGGCTGTTGGAGAAAGTGGTATTAGGAAATTTATTCTAAGTTTAAATGAGATAAAGTAATGGAACTGGTCAGGATTACATAATGACATTCAAAGTTACGTAACCGTCACTAATCTACCTTTTATAATGCCCATGGTGTGACTGACTGAGTCATGCTAGCGTTGCCATGGTTGTGGTAGGGTTTGTTTGTGAGTGATACTACAACCCGTGTTTGAACTGGGGCCAGATCCATGGTTATGATAGAGCATAGATTGTGAATGACATCATAACCTGGTTTTCAGTGGTTAAGAGCCTGGTGAAAGACAGGGTAGATTAGCATGTGAATATAATACTCACCCAGACATGTCAGGTCACTGCTCGTGTTGCTGTAATGATTCAGTTAACTGTTTGGCACCAGAATTAAATGCCTGGTGGCATGCAGCAGACATTTTAAATACAGGCTGCGTAGTAAAGGCCACGACAGGCCATCAGCCAGTACCTGTCAGTCAGCATTTTGGGTGCCACTCCGCATGATGGCTGCAGCAGACATTAGGAGCCAAAGGGTAAAGAAGGATGCAGTGCATTGAATATCTACTTTGCATGATGTAAACAAGAAGTACATCCAGAATTTTAAAGTTTTGTTTGAAAAAGAGGTCCAAATTGGAGACCATAGAAGTATAATATTATTTCTAGTGCTTTTTGAGAAATGTATGAAAAATTAACAATATGCCACTTCTGGCCCAAAAATTGCATGTTGTGCTTTGTGAATACGAAGCAGCAGAGCTGGGGTATTAACTGCAATATTAGTGAGTTTTGTTTATATTATCACTTTATTTGTGATTCATTTAATGTTATCAGTAGCTCTGTGTGTTTAGTGGTGAGTGGTTAGTAAATAACAAACTGGAAAGGATGTGCAAGGACATGGTCATGGTATAATTAGCCTGAAGGGACTGAGGAAAACCAGTAAACCCCCCCCCCGGGGGGGGCGAATAGTGATACACAACCTGACAGCTGATGTTTGAACCTGGGACCTTGTAAATATGAGCATTTGGTCCAGTTTAATATTACAATGGATCTTAGGCATCTACAGCTTGAAGCTGTGAATTTGTAGAAGCTGAGGTCCAGTGGTTGGCATTTGTGAAACTGTGATGAATCATATCATTAGGGAATTCCCTGGCCAGCTGAGTAACTGGCAGCTTCTCCAGGAAGATATATCATGAAGTTGGTGGTTATTTCTGAGGGAATTGCATATTAAAATTTTTGTTATGATGCATGAATACTGCATATGATGCTTGTCTGGTGACAAACTCTCTATGGACATCATGGTCACATAAAAATTGAATATTTTGGAGATGTGAGAAAGTTCCAGATAGAGTGTTGTGTAACTGTGATGCAGAAAATTGTACTGTAAGAGGCACTAAATACAGGACTTTGAATTGCTGGAGAAAAGGAGGATTAAGGGTTTAAGATGACAGTCTGCAAAACAGGGATCATAACAATTTGTGTCTCATGTCCTTTTTTGTCAAGTAATGTCTGCTGTAATCTAGTGTTACAGTAAAACGATGCTTAATATTTTTAACATCTGTCACTACTAATTAAATGTAACTTAGTACTGCTGGTACCTCACATGTGTGAGAACAGATATGTGGTCCCAGTAGAACCATTTTACCCTTGTTCTAACTTCTCCATCATTTGACTGTGAGGTACCCAACTTGTGTTCGTATGAGGCAGTGATAAAGTGCCATGTGGCCACTCTTGCATGCAGGACCCTTGCTTGCTAAGATCACGCTGACCCTTATTGATTTTGCCACCCCTGCTTGCTACTATTTTTACATTTGATTTGCCTCTCCTTGGGGCAGGTTTATTTTAGTTTGTATTTTGGTTTTGCTTGTTTATCCACGTGGCCATTTTGTCGGTGTTAGGTCATTCAGGCTCCTTCCGCAGTCATGCCACCTGGGATCCCCGCCACCCTCGCCACATGTACGAGGAATTGAGCCTCCATCCACCTGGCATTCGTCGCATTCCTGCCCATCCGGGCTCAGATGAGACTGTGTACCACAGAACAGGTGAGATACTGGCTGCCTCCTTTCTCTCTCTTTTGTTCGGCTTCCTAAAAAGGTTTTAAGTATTTCCATTTCCTCTTCCATACTGACCAATCAAACCTGCACAATTAACGTAACAAAATAACAGCATCCCTTTTGTTTTGGAATTGCTTAATTTCCGTTGTGAAGGTAGTGCCATTAACCTGTATCAAGCTCTTCAGGTCCTTTGAAACAGAAAAGTAAAAGGAAAAAGGTGTAGTTGTCCCTGTCTACTCCATGATAGGGAGTGTAGAGGCATAGCTCCACTCATTCTTAACCTCGGTGCTAGTTGGAAATAAATGGTCAACTTCACACCGTGGCCACTTTATCCATGGGAAAGTACCTTGGTACCCATTAACTAGGAGGCTAGGTGGGCCCCAGCACCAGTCTGGATGTTTCGGACAAAAAAAAATTTCTTGCCTCTACCAGGATAAGAACCCTGTATTATCCAGCCCATAGCGTAGTCACTATGCTGACTGTACTATCCATTCTCCTACTCCTTTTAAACAATAGTGGCAATTCTAAAATATATTCAAGATGAAACTGAGGTGGAACTGAAGAAATTGTTGCAATATTTTAGTTTGTTATCTTATTTCCGCCATCATTCTATCTGAAAAAGCTATGAAGAAACCAAAACAGTATTGTTTAGAATACATGTGATAGAGTGTCTGTTTTTCAAGATTTTTGGTTACGTAGGGATTGACCCTTTGAAGCGTGGAATTGGTCCGAATAATATTTAAAACTTTAGTTCCAACTTCACAGTAAGCACACAGCATCTCATCTCAGAGATTGGCCTGTTAATTCTGTATAGAGAAATAATCGCTCTTTATTGTGAGAACCATATGGAACACTTCCAAATACTTTGTGCAAAATGCAGAGTTTTTGAATGTTACGTTAGGTGGTGCGTGTGCTGTGTTTCCTTTTCCTCACCCCAGTAATCTATCAAAGTATTCCATGTGTCATTGTGTAGGCAGTGAAACAGAAAAGTTTTTTTGTGGGTACAGTCCAGGAATCCTAGTACAGAAGAAAATTATACAAACAGTAAGGAACCAACATTAAACACCATTTTCTGTTGAGTTCTCATTTTAATTTTCTTTTATTAGCAGTAATTTTACATTGGTTTTCAGTTTCAAATCTCTTACGTCAGAGGAAGTTTTTGATACAGGCAAATTTCTGTTTGAGATAAGTTTCACTGTACAGCTATCCCCTGACTTGCATGAAATTTGTGTTAATGCAATTAGTGTAAAGTTTTTCATGTATTTTTTTCAGTAAAAACTAAAAAATTATACATTATTTTTCTAAAACAAAAAATTTGCATTTGAAAACTGCTGTAATGAATGATATTAATATTAAATGAACTACATAATTTTTAATTGAAATGGAAGGCAATGAAACCACAGAAGTAACTCTTTGGAACATGGCTGGTGTGTAATTCAAGAGATAGCTGTACCTTGTATTATGCTGTTACAGTTGAATTTCCTGCATGGTTGAATCTGTCTCAGATGATACATAAATTAGTAATGTGAAGTGCTTCTTTCCTAACTTACGATACAAAGAAACTTCTGATTGCTGTAAAGATGTTCATTGGAACACTGAGGTGAGTTACTGCTGTCCTGTAGCATGTTGTACTTCAGTGTGTTCACACCTGCTCTCTTGCTGCATGTTTTCTTACTCTTTTATACGTTGATCTTGTGCGCGTATATCAGAAACACACAAAATATAACTCCACTATGTATTGGCATGGGTACCTTGCATGCAAAAACAGAGACATGAGTTCGCTGCCACCTCTAAAGTTTCTGCATATGATAACTGCAGTTTGTGTGATTCACTTGGCGCTGATCTATAAATCTGTGCCGTAGACTCACAAGTGATAAAATTGTGGTCTTCTTGGAGGTGATTACATGTAGTTGGCTAGACAGGTACTGGAGTTCTGGAGGAACCTGTTGCCTGTGTCACATCAGTACCTGTCTGATGACTACAGGACATCACATATTTACTGACTACAGGTCATCACATCGCAGAAGACTGTGCTTTTAATATTTGTGAGAGTTGAATTTCTCACAGCAGTGCTGCTGAGGATTGAAGTCTTCAGGGATGTGACATTGTGTCACTGGGTGAGTGGTTCCTGATGTTTCAAAGGATAGTATTGCTGTCATCGTCAGGGCTCAAGAAGTCTTCAGTTGCTTCACCAATGAAGATAACACACATCATGTTCCTGTGAACCATCTGGAACCCTTCACCAGACAAAGCATTACATCTTGAATCCTTTGAGTACATATCACCTTGAGAATGTCATATCACAATCAGTTGTAAATTTTTGACTCTTTCTCTTTTAAGTTAAGGCAAACCTGACTGACTAAGCAGCATGCCATATAGTGAACATGGAGGTGTATCTCCACACACTCTTAAAGTTTACAGTTAGGTTAGATGAGTGGTCACTTCACATTCCAGTGAAATATCTCCGTTCTGTGTAGGATGCTTTGTTAGTAAAATGTTAAATGGGTACGTAGTTTCGCAAGAGTGTGTGTGATTGTCAGAACATGACTGTATGATATTGCAGTCTGTAGCCGAAAGCAGGGAAGTAACAAGAACGTTTCAATAATAATGTGAATTTTTAGAACTTTTTGCTAGTAATGTATCTGGATTCTACTTCATATTTTTCGGTTTTTAGCGCTTAAGGCACATGACGAAGGGATAAGCCACTGGCCTTTCATGTGAGAATTATGTTGTTTGAAATATGATGGATCCAGTGTGTTTCTCAGGGTCATTTTCCTGCCCCTGTTTTATATTCAGAAGGCCTCAGTTGGAAATCGTGACACACATAAAGGCTATTCTGATGGAGGTGTTCTATAGTTGCCTCAGTCCTTCCAGGCAAATGCTGTGTAGCACCTCAAATTGAGTCATAACCAGTCCATTCTGTATCCTTCCTTGTTTATTATTCATTACTCATCCCATTATTTGATTCTGTATAATGTAAGCTGCTGAAAGAATCATTGACTGTACTGTATATAAGTGCTTCACATGCATAACAGTGTGAGGAAAATCAAATCTGGAACCCATGTTAAGGAGTAGGCCATGGGCTGAGGGTGTTGGAGAATAGCGTGCTGAAGAAGATATTGGGGCCTAAGAAAGGTGAGGTATTGTGACAGGAGGAGATTGCATTGTGAGGAGCTTCATTACTTGTACTAGCCACCAAATATTATTTGGGTAATAAAATCAAGGTGGATGAGATACGAGAATCGTGTGGCACACATGGAGGAGAAAAGAAATGCAGACAGGTTCTTGCCAAGAAGCTTGAAGGAAGGGAACTTCTTGGAAGACCTACTGTAGGTGTCGATGAGGGGATAATATTATGGCAGACTTTAAAGGAATAGGGTGGGACAATGTAGGATGGATTTATCGGGCTCAAGAAAGGGATGAATAGTGGGCTGTTGTGAGCACGGTGAACTTACTTTGCATTCGATAATTATGTCACCATCAGGTGCTTTTCATACTTGTTAGTTTTACGTAAAGATGTTGAGCTTCATATAAGTGTTTTCTTTCGTGCAGTGTAGATGTAGGTTGAATGCCCTTTTGTTTTGTTCCTTTTATAACAATGGATTGCTGTGAACCACATCTACCCCTTGATGTACTGGTGTGCCATTCCAGGTATGGAGGATGAGATATGCCCATACGCAACATTCCATCTGCTGGGATTCCGTGAAGAAATGGACCCTAACAAGGCAATGCAGTTCCAGACGTTTCCACACCAAAATGGACATGAGCGCACGCACAGCGGCACCATAGGCCCCATGGGTCCCAGTGGTATGGCAGGAAATGGACACATCCATCAGCGTAGTGGATCCCAGTCCATGGTGAGTTGTAGTTACTGAAAGTAGAGCCACAGGGCTCTGCATACCTCAGTGTAAAAATGGTTTACTACCTGCTGTCCAGTTGTGTGATTCTGCTTCCTTGTTAGGATTCTAATGGCCCCAGCATAGTCGATTGTATGAGATTTTAGACATCCATGGCAGTGAATATTAAAATTACAGCATTGTGTATTGTGACACTTTAGAGTGGTAGATACCTGTGTTTTGAAGGTACGTGGTGCCTCCATTTTCATGACAGAAAACTGTGAAAATGGATGCAGCAGGTTTCTTCAGAATGTAGCTACGTCTGTGCCAGACTGCATAGCGTGACATCCCAGAAAAGAGTGATCTTTATATTTGACTCCTGTTTGTGTGTTTGATAAAGGTCATTTACATCAGAAGTGGCTGGTTAGTGTCATCATGTTTATTTCCTGTTCCACCAAGTGGTTACTTTTCAACAGGTTTTCGTATCAGAATTTTGTATGTGTTGTATCATTTCACTATCCTAACACTAGTAGGGTAACTACATAATTTTTTAAGTTGGTTTTATTGTGTAATGCGATGTATTTCTCATGTATTTAACCCTCTGGGCTGCAGATTTCTTCCATAGCACTTTTTCTTAAGTATTGCCTCCGTAAAGAATGGAACAAAGACCTCAATAAACTAACGTACTGCCAGTAATATGAGTGGTGTGCTGTGTACAGCCTAGAGCCAGTGGTCGTTACTCACGAGTAGCCAACCAAAATGGTGCTGCCAACTTTGCACCTGGACCAGAGTATGATGATCCTGCCAACTGTGCTCCTGAAGAAGATCAGTATGGCAGCCAGTATGGCCAGTATGGTGCTCCTTATGATCACTACGGCAGTCGAGGCTCTGTCAGCCGGCGTAGCGTAGGTGCGTACTTCGAATATCATTACTTTTACAAGATGTGCCTGTGTATTGCCATTTTCATTCACATTGTGTGTGGTTGTAAAACTCATTACGTAAATGTTTTCTGAGTACTGTTTCCATGCGTGAATTAATTTAAAGCTTATGTTGGTCAGACATAAGAACTTGATGCCACAAATTAAATAATTTCATCATTAAAGACTTGAAATTTTAATTACATAATTTGTTTATATGTTCATTGTTTTTTTGTCAGGTTCTGCTCGTAACCTGCCCTTGTCCAATAGCCCTGAACCTCCTCCGCCTCCTCCAAGGAACCATGATCCTAACAGTTCGTCCTTCAATGACTCCAAAGAAAGCAACGAGATCTCAGAGGCTGAGTGTGACCGTGATCAGCTTGTAAATCGCAATTACGGAGGTGAGTAATTTACTATAGTAATTACTGTGTATTTGACAGGCACTAATCTGCAACAAGAATTATAATATTACATAAAGGTATCTTCTCTACAAGAAATTTCATTCCTGAAACATTTAGGTATTTGCAGCAGTGCAAACCATTTTCCTAATTCATAAGTCCTGTAAGAGTCCATTTCAGGACTTGCATTACTCGATGTCTTGGTTGGGGGTGAAGTTTAAACCATTTAACCTGGCTGCATAAGTGAAAAATGTGATATGTTCACTGTGTAATTCCTGTAAGAATGCTTACGTTGGATGAATATGACCGAAAATGAAAATTCTGGTAAGTTCCTTTTGCACTTTATGTGAGTAGGGTTACTCTGGAATTGTACAGCCCAAAAAGGGAAAAATTTTAGATGACTTTCCCTGATGTTTAAATGTCATTAAAATAAATCTGGGTATGAAAAATGCACATGTATGGAGAGGTAGGCACAGCTTCCTTACGTGTGAACACAGAAGGGAGGTTGTCCCTGTTGTTAGCTGAGCACGGCATATGGAAGTGAGCGGCCAGTTTCATGCAGCTGCTGCCGTACTGCCAGGTAAAGAAATTGCTGGACCCATTTTGTTGGAGCTTAGATGGGTGTGTCCACTCCCTATATATTGTAGTGTGGTGCATGTTTAAGCACAGAGACATCTTCACCTTTCATCCCTGACCCCCAGTTACCCGATAAGAAGCATGTCTGTGGACTATATTTTGAGGATGTATTTAAGGTTTCAGTGCTTCAGACCTGTGGGAGATTAGTTAAGTCATGAGAAGTTTGAGCGCCTTGTGGGAAGGTGGTGAGAGAGTGAAGCTAACTAATTACCTGCATTCAGTGCCGACGTCATGAACATGTGGAACTTCACCTCCACTCCATATGGCTGTGTGTTGTAGTGTTTTAAATGCAGGGACACCTTCACCTTAATGTGAAGAGAACAGAAGGTCCAAACTTGTAGAGAAGACACCTTTATGTTTATAACATGTATTGCACATGACTAATGATGGCTGTCTGTTTGCAGTAGGACGAACCTAACAATATGTATCTCTGCTGTCATTGATATTAATCTTTTGTATGATATCCAATTAGTGTTCGTGGGACTTGGATCATTTGAATATTTGTGTGTCAACAATAGTCTGGTAAGCTGTATTGCTGGTGTACCATGGCCACAGAAGTAGCAACGTGTCTGTTGTATTTAGTAGCTGTTAAATTTGTGCCACCAGCACCATCACTTTGCCTGTCTTTGTCTCTGACAGTTACCAAATTTTACACTCTGACGTGACCACAGACATTGTAAGCCAGCACAGGAAAGAAAGACTGGTACATATTTGATTTTGACCCAAGCCGTATAAAATGTCACGTGTTTTCTCATCACATGTAGGATATAGTTGCACTAAGTTAATCTCGGACCAAAGCTTGAAAAACATGTCATGCTGTGGGTATGTAGGCCTGTACTTATGGAAGAAAATCTTTCGGTATTTAACCCTGATCCTGGTGGTGTGGGCAACATTTAATAGCCCGCTGCTCCATGTACATTGCCCTTTTATTTGCACTCTGGCTTTTATGTGCTGCCATTTTAATTGACTTCGGTGTGTGCACATGAATGTCAGCTAATGTCTGCCATCATCAAACAGTTAAAACAAATTTGAAGTCTGAGCTACTTTCAGAACTAGGTGGTTATGCTTGTTCTCCAAACGACAACAGAAGTGTGGGTAGAGAAGGAGACTGGTGCAGTGCTATATTGATGAGTGATCAGTAGACACAACATTCTTGTGTTCACTTGATGGTCTTCTTTTGGGGTTTTGTGATGTGTGTGGTAGATTAGTGTTCTGACATTTCGAAGGAACATACAGCCTCCTTCTTAAGGTTACTGAATCTGGTTGAAATGGATGATGAAGGCGCTGAGAAGAAAGGAATGTGGTGTATGGGGGCTGGAGGAACTGCGGCAAGTCAGAGCAATAGGAGGAGGAGAAGGTTGGGGCTGATACTGAGCAGTAGGAGGAGGAGAAGGTTGGGGCTGATACTGAGCCAGTAGGAGGAGGAGAAGGTTGGGGCTGATACTGAGCCAGTAAGAATGAGTTCCAAGAATGTCCCTTGTGAGGGTCAGTAGTTGGGAATGTGCAGGTGGACAGCTGTGAGTGATGAGTGTGTGCCTTTACGGAGTTTTGTAGGTGTATAAGGAAGGATAGAACGTTAGGAAAGTGACTGACATCACAGTTATTCCATTCATGTTTTATAGATGATTCACTACAGAAACAATACAGCAAAACAGTCCGGTCACAATAACCAACTGTATGAGAAAGCTGGGTAAAAAGCATGACCGATAATGTGGGCTGTAGTTGGAAATGAATTGCCTTGGCCATACTATATTCATACATCAGTCACAGACGGCATCATTTAGCTCTCTTGCGGCACCTGTGCTAGTTTCTGTTCTTTGGTATTGCAGTGCATGCACAAAATTTCCATGATGATTGAGAGGCAAAAAAACCAGTGTGGCTTGCAGTGACAAACTGTGCCCGTGGTAAGATTTAGTGATGCTGTAGCAGTGACTGAAAATTTTATTCTGGAATGTGATGCCTTATGGTTTGGTGGGCAGTCACTGTTATTTTGGAGCAACTTGCTGCTTCCATCTTTCTTTTGTCTGAATATGGAGGCAGAATGTTAATACTAAACATTGGTACCCCTCTCTCTACTGAACTACACATCATAGATTTGATGCAATTCAAAAACATTTGCAACAAAACTGAATGATATTTCTCCCATATGTAGGGTTTTTGAGTCTGGCACCTGAATGGTTAAAGTAAAGAGACTTAAATTTGATGTTACATTTTCCCAGTCCCATGTTCCTGTGCTGCTTTGAGAGTGTAATCATTATTATGTCTGTAGTCAGAGATGGCACTTCTGTGGCAATGGCCCTCGCTTCTTGCTAGCGTATGAGGAACTTGCATCATACTTCAGTAGCCTTCTAATTAGTCTGCATGAAGGATACCAGTTCTTTTAGTCACTTTTCTTTTCTTTGCAGCTTTTCTACGATATTTGGCATTATCTTGTTTTCAAAACATTGTATGATAAATAGTACTGTTTTATGCTTTAAAGTGAAATATTTGAAGAGATGGAATACTGGTAATCAGAAGGGAATTGTTATGGCTGAACTACGCCATCAGTACTCTGCAATAATGGCACACATTTCCTGATGTATCAGCCATTCTTGCACATAGTAGGATAATATTGGCTTGTGTGGTGATGTGTCAATAGAATACATATCAAATAATGTTATTTTACATTTTACAAAGAGTGTGCGACATCAGGCACTGCAGCAGAGATTTTTTTATTGTGGGTAGATATCAGGTTCCCATTATATGATGATTCCTTAATTTAGATATGCCCACAGTATAAACCGTTACTGACTGTTACAGTAGTGTATCCGTTACATCCGTACAAGTGTTACACTGTTCAGTACTAAGCGTGTTGGCTTTCTGTCATCACCTTCTGGTAACATGTGGCCACCAACACCCCCTACTACCGTGCGATTTAAAATCCCCTTTTTGCAGAAGATAAATGTCTGCCCTCAGGTTAAAACCATGTAACACTGACAGATTTGTAATCTTCTGTTCTGAGGTTACATTGAATTTGTGTCTTTAGATTGAAATCAAGCTGATAGACTTGTGCTATCAGGAGATTTAAAAATTCCCATATTCTTGGATGATAAAGGTTAAACAGGATTGGGTGTCATTCATGAAAAAAAATATTAAATATTTAAAGTGATGTCTCCTGGGATGTGACATTGTGTCACTGGGTGAGTGGTTCTAAACATTTTGAAGGGTTGTAGTGCCTTGAGATAAACCTGCTTTACTGTCACCTCATACACAATGAATTACATGACGTTAACAGCGTCAAACTGCCTGAGTTATAACACAGCCATTTCTGTAGTATGGTACCGATAAAGTGTAAGCTGTAATACAAAATGTAACTGAAAAAGAGGGGATCTGCAGCACACATGCCAGGTATTCTGTCTCATTAATTTGTGCTTTAGTTGTCATATCTGTTGCTGTGTGTGTATGTTTTTTTCTTGTGCGTGCTAATATTGTGTTTGTATATTTGTTTCTTGATTTGTGTTTACCTTGTGTGTTATAACAGTTTTGTAGGTTAACAGTGTGTCGTGTTTGAATTTGGAACGAGCAGTTCCAGATGGACAACCGCATTTTCCTCTAGTGTATTTCTTTATTTTTTATTATTTTTTCTTATTTTGTGGGAGTCAGTTGAGCAGAAAGGCCTGTATTTTTATTTTGCTTTCAGTAAATGTCAGGGCCAACAGCAAGGATTTGACTACAGAGGAAATGAGAAAGCTCATAGAGAGGTCAGTGAAATGACTTACTCACCCTCTATCCTACTGCACACTGCATTTCCTTTGCTCTCACTGCAGTATCACATTTGTCTGATTTCAGAGCAGCAGAACACTTACAGATATGGACTTCATATTCATAGTATATGTTATTTGATATTTATTTACTTGTGTGTGTAACCAAATATAGTAAACCCCACGTGCATTCACACCAATTTTTGCAGATTAGTCCCTTTACCTCTAATAATGCAGTAGGACCGTCCTTGATGAACTCTGTTGTTTATGAGATAAGCCCCTTCTCTGTAACATTGTGATAAGACTCTGCTCATTACCACTGGTTTTTTATGGGACAGGCCGCTTTTGTTGAGTAATACAGTGCAGTCCTCCTGCATTAACACTGCGCTGTTCACGAGCTAGGCCCCATTGTCTGGAACAGTACTGTGGCTCATTAATACATTTTCTGATACTATTAATTGTATTTATAGGTGGGTTACAAAGCTGTTTTCTTAGTAAGATTTGAGGTTCTCACAGTGGTGACTGAAGATTACTGTTTTCTGGATTGTGACGCCATGGAGTCTGGTACAGCTGTACTGACATTTCAGAGGTGTCTGCTGGCTCTGTGATCAGGATAGATGAATGTTGAACGAGCATTTACCCTGATGGTGGCAGCACCAGGATCCTGTGGAGCATTACACATCTAGCAAACTGCAGTGTGTCACATCCCAGAAGATAGTATCTTATATGGGCTGCGCGCCTCCCCCCCCCCCCAGCCCCAGCCCCACTGTGAGGTTCTCACAGCTGCGTCAAGTTATGGTCTTCTGGTTTATGACACCACATAGTTCGATGAGTAGGTACCTATCTTGTGGAGGAGCCTAGTACCTTGTAGGATAGGATTATTCATGTATGTGATAAGCAAGTGGCTCAAAATGCAAAAAAAATATTAACAGTCTTTGGTAGTCTTTAATAGTCGCATTCTGACTCGGTTTCTCAGCATGTCCTGCTGTTGTATGTGCTGGAATCAATCACCAGCCGATACTCCATTGCACTGCGTTCTGTTGTTTCATTGTCATTACATATTTTGCTGTGGGCTGGGTAGCGTAGTTGGTGTAGCAACTTGTCATGGGCTGGATGGGTTCTGGTGGGGGCGAGATTTTCTACACCCATCGAGACCGGCCCTAGAGCTCACCCAGCCTCATGGAAAATGCATATATGTCATTCCCGGCAGTAAAGTGGCCAGGGCGTGGCGTTGACCACCCACCCCCATACGGTGCCAAAGTTAAAGAAAGAGTAGAGCTATACCTCTACTTCCCCTCTGTGCCTTCATAGCCTGTTCTAGGGTGAACTTTACCTTTTTCACCTTACATATTTTGCCTTTTAAGTGTATTTGAGTTTAGGGAAGTGTAAGGAACCCCAGAGGCTGATATCTGGCGACGGGCTGTCTGCCTCTCCTGTGGAATACTATGTGCATCTGAAGGTTTCAAAAATAGCTGGGCTGGTGTGCAGGTACCCCATTGTCGTGGTCAGTATGCCACATGTAAGATGCATTTGTGGTATGAACTCATTATATCCGTCAAAATAACCGTGTGGTAGCAACGCAGTCTGATCATGATGTCTGTTGGAATAGTTTGTCATTTGCATAAAACGAGCAGCAACATACATGGAGTAAATAAAGGAATAGGTGTAGGAATTTAAGTACAGTTTGGTTTCATAAAAAATTCAGGATTTTTGTAATTTCTCTGTTTTATGCTTTCGTACTAAAAATCTGAAGCATGTTCCATATGTCCAAGGACAGATGCATTTATACCAAATCTGTTGGTACTACAGGAGGTATTTCTCATATTCAGCGTTTTGCAATACACTTTTATACTGGCCGGTTTAAAAATATGTGGAACAAAAGCAGATTATATTTAGAAACATTTTACTTACATATGTCATATTTATGTGGGTGAGCAGTACACTCCACTGTGAGCTGTGATATTTTTGTGAGGTATGGCTGTAGTCTTTCATGAGTTTTGGTACAAGGTGGAGGTGATTGGTTACTTTCAATTAACCCACACCCTACCCTCACCCCAGTACAAGATGGATTGGGCTGCAAAGCCAGTCTTACATGTGGTCATGAAGAGAAAAATTTGCAACAGAACGCAACCCACTATTCTTCAATAATGTCACATAGCCGAGTCACCCCATACTTGTTCAAAGTTAGGCAGTGTCAGTGTTTCTTGCAAAATTCTGAAATATACTTGTATAATCAGAAAACTGTGTCATAAAATTGTCAGCCATCAGTTATGCTGGGGGAGTAACAAATGAATTTGAAGTCCCACCCGCTCCACTTACATGTCTTGTGCACACATCACAAGGAAATGCAGTGATCACATTGTCATAAATATAACAAGCACTAAGTAACGGCCGTTGTAAACAAACTGTACTCCATTAACACATCTTTATTTATATTTATTTTTTAACATCTCTGTTGAAAGTTGTATTTTAACATGCATGGGTTACGTTGAATCACTGGAATATCGTGTGTGTCTGTTAAATGTTCACTACTGGTATTTTGTAAATGTGAATGTGAAATTGTTCACCCATTTACTTTTATGGATGGCACTGTTCCACCAGTGTTTTGTAATACTTATATATTTATTCTGAGACACTCCACAACAAGTAAACTTGTGTAATAATTTGTTGCACAAGAAAAGAATTTTAACCTTCGTTGGACACCTGTTGCACTGTTGTGATGGCACGTGCTTGCAGTGCAGCTGGCCTAGCAATTAATTTTCTCAATCTAATTGTGATTACCTCCAAGTTAAAATCACGGCCATTGACACGAGTGGTTGTGGGGAATTTAGATTCTCTATATCAAGATGGTAATGGTTAAGGGACCTACGTGTAGCAGTGCAATATTGTGTTAATGCCGCAAGTATGACAACCTGGTGGAACTGGTTATTATGCAGCCAGCTGACAGTAATTCTCTCCTCTACACAAAAAATGAAAGATTTACAAATGTTCAGCATTTGGTAGTTCAGTTGATTCCAGTGGTCATAGTAGCCATAGACTGTGCTTTTATGTAGAAATTGATGTATAACATATTTGGGGGATTTCTCGTTTCATGAAAACACAGGAAACCGTAAGTTACTGATGACTCAGTGTAAGGAGGTGTAAGTTTACTAACAACAGTAGTTTGTAGTGAAACGCCTCTTGGATATTTATTTTCTATTATTCTTTCTTTGCATACTAAAGCACTACAAATGCTGAGCTCTGGATCCACATGTGAACTTAGTTTGGAATGAGGTCTGTGTTAAGTGGAAGGATGGAACTTCTTGAGGATGAGACATTATACACCTGTCCTTAAAGGTTTTCAAGTGGGTGTAAGGTTTTGTCTTACCCATTTGTGTGATATATAAAGAGGGGAGAAAGGCAAAGTTAGCTAGAAACGTTTAATGATGCAGACACTAACATTTTCTGAGGTTTGAGATTGTTACGAGAATATCTATGAAGATTACTGGGTTGTGGGATGTGGCACTCTATATTTCATTGTACGCATGCTGCACTACACAGTGTCGCATTCCAGAAAATAGCAGTCTTATTATGCACTGCCATGAGAACCTCAAATCTGACAAACTAACAGTGGCAAATCCTGATCTGGGGGCCAGGTTCAGCAGAAGCGTACAAAGTGCCTTCCAGTTGCTCTTCTGCTAGTCTGATCTCTGGATTAGTATTCGCAACTGCATGGTAACACTGTGGGAAAGCTACTGTATGTAACAGATTCATGCCCCCACCAGATGGAGACAGCTAGTTGTGTAGTTGTAATTGCATGATGAAAAATTAGCTGAGATGATGCCAACACATATAATAACCAGATACCAAAATTTCTGGGGTCCTAAATTCCAAAACCATACGCTGTTGTTGTCACTGAAATATGTCTCATCAAGTGTTCCTTCTCTCACTTAACATCCCTCTATAGTAATTTTGATCACTGTTTTTGGATTCACCTTACAATATGATCTGAACAGAAATACTGTGTCTGGAGATTGAATTGAAAGCAAGTGATACTTCCATATTGTTGCAATTTGATTTAAATGTGAAATGCCTGGAAACAGCCAAATATTTTATTCAGGTGCGTTACCCAAACATTTTAAATCTTGTTAAAGCCGAGTTCTGTTATCAGGGATAGGTAGGTTTGTTTTTGGTTCATGGTTTTCATGTGGGTATATTCTATGTGCAGCAGTAAATTTATGATTGTAAGAAGCAGTGTAATGACAGTGTCACATCTTCATTGGCAGGTCCAGTATTAAAATGGACTTTTGTTCTTATTCCAACAGCACTGAAGCACATAATGAATTAATGCAGGCAACCAATTTATGGTACCGACTCCAACTTAAGGGCACAGCCAGTATGTAACCACATGCCTGTTTTATTTTATCATCAGCCTGAGGTGGTGAAGAAATTTAATGTAACTTACCTGTACAGTTTGCTGTGGAGACCTTGTCTATTCTACAGAAACTGGAGATACTGTCTGGTCTGCAGAAACTGATGCTGTCAAAATGTGCATTGCTTCACCACCTCCATTTGCAGTCCATCTGATTTTTTCTCATGATTTGTGTTCCTGATATAGTTAAACACACTCAAAACAAAGTATCTTTCTGTGCTTTTATGTACCTGCCTGCTTGTATGCCTTACTACCCCAGCTGTAGCATTTATCAACGTGATAACACAGAGAACTCCTCTCTTAACAGTCTTCCAGAGTGAACTAGACTGAATGTGTGACTGGGTGTGCCATCAAGGGCAGTGGCATTAATTGAACTTCAGTACCACATGAATTAAAATGTACTAGTTTACTACTTCCTTAATAGAGAAATTGTTTTAGTTGTGCAGGTTTCTGTCTTGGCCATATTGTATGGTGAACATTTGCATTTACCTCCCTGATGTGTTCCATCACACAGCGCAGGAGTGCTGTTTGTAGCTTCAGCAGTATGTGTGTCGGCAAAAACAAACATTTACTGTAGGCTGTAACCACTGATTATGTATACCCTGAATTAGAATATAAGAAGTACATGGAAAGAACATGTAGCAGATGGCCTTCACAAACACTGACAGGCAATCCAGCAGTTTACTAACAGTAGCCTTCTGCGCTGTCACCTGCAGTTACCTTTGCTGGGGAAGTTTGTTGCTATAAGCAGAATGTTTCACTGGTTTCCTTCATTGCTTCTGTGGTTCATTTTTCTGGTTTCACAGTGTTATCTTTTCTGTTTAAATTCTCATCCATATCTGACAAGCTTTAACTCTTGAATCTGAAGAATTTGACACTAAATGTTGCTGACATTGTACTAACTGTACCGTTACCTATTTCACGTAAGTCCATTGGCAGTGGAATATTTCCAGATGGGATGATGATATAATTGGCTAATTTTTACTCTGACCCCAGACAAATATTGTTCTATATGGTCTTGGTGCATGGGGATGATGCATTTATTTCGCCTGAAGTGACATGAACTGCGGTTTATGCCTGTAGTCCATATCGTATAAACTATTTCAATACAGAGAAAAGTTCCATTCTTCATTGTCCTCAGGGATACTATTGACATACGTACAACATGTACTCACTTCATAAACCATCTGACTTCAGGTTAAAAGGGAATGTCAGTTTGTCAGTGAGTCGGTATAAAACCCAGTAATCTTTTGTACACACTGTTTCATTTTCTTTCTTTTTCAGCCTTAATATGTGGTATTGTGCTGAAGCATGCATTATTTATAGGTTTGGACATTCAGTGTGCTTTATGTATTGTTCAATTTTATATAAATCACATCATCATTATATTATACCACTGATATGTGAATTCCTATTCTTTCTAACTGCAGCTTATGTACTCTTACATTAGGGGCTTGGGGTGTTAAAATGCTGCAAATTGCTTTGAGTGTCTGGATTTTTGAAGCAGCAGTCTGATTTCTGGAGAACAAAAATCAGACTCCAGGGAGATCCAGGCGAATGATGCAACTGCTTAATACCAGTCAAACTGGCACATGCAGCATGAGCCTTCTAAAAATGTGTCAATGTATCGTCTGATTAAATTAAGACAATCTGGAGATGGACTCTGCTGTATGGATTTCGATACTTAGATTATTAGTCAGACCCTTTGTGCCATTAGGATCAGATGAATGTTAACCCTTGAGATGGTGATTTGGAGGGATTCATGTTTAGAGACATGGTGATAATTCAAGTGGGCACAGATATTGAGAACTGAAAAGTGTGACCAAACGAAAGCATTTATGAGGGACTGACACTTAATGTAACAAATGGCTTACAGCTTCCTATCAGCAAGAGTTTCAAATACTGTGCTGACAAAACATGGGAGTTTATGTCAGGGGGGATGAAGATTTTTAAAATTCGATTTAATATCCTGAAATTCTACAGATGTAAGCAAATTTGCAGTTTACATTTTTTCTCTCTGATTCTCTGTGTAGTAGAAAAGTTTGCTGTGTACATATTATCAAAGAAGCCTGTGTGTGATTTTACAAATTAGACATTTTTTTTAATCACATGTGGAACAGGAATGTTAAAATAAACATTTTTGTTTCCATTTTTTCTCCGCTGTCAGTTCAGATCAATTCTAAAGGGTTCTGACAATGGCATATTACACATAGTTATACCGGGTTCCTTAACTTCGGCCACTGTCTCATGTTGAAAACAGAATACAGGTTTTGCAGACTGGATCTGTTCCTGTTCTCAGGCAAAGCAATGGGAATGTAGCTGCTTAGTTGTATCCATCGCTTGGGAAGCAAATCCAGTTGCAAAAGCATTAGGTTCTGTTTTGAATAAGAGATGATGGTCAGGGCACCAAGCAATTGTGATTGTAGTTTAGATGTCTCTTTTGAACTTATTTTTAGACAATTTTCCTTCAAAATCTGTACGTTCTTAACACTTTATGGAACAGCTGGAAAAATAAATGCAACCTGCTAGTTCTGCTTCATTGCTTCCTCCAACTGACAGTTTATATACAATTCCCTTCCGTTGCACATTTGAGCATTGTGTAGCAAATTGTACTTTTAACACTTCACTTGTGTTTTCAGGAATAGCCTTCTTAAAAGTTTTTTTGTCTTTATTTTCTTTCTTAACTGATATCTGCTTACGATTAACTGAATTAAAGTCATGAGAAGTTTGAACATTTGAGAAAAACGCTGTCACTGACATTTAGTAATTAATGTATTGTTTTTTCCACTAGAAACGAAGCAGGGCACCAAAACGGACTCACAGTCACACCCTACGATACTTTGGCAGTGTAACCTTTAGTTCGAGACGCAAGAAATACATCGGTGCCATCATCTTCAGCAAATGTAACCAGGAATTTATCATTTACGCTCTTTATTCCTCTGCCATGAGATTCTGTTTTCCATAATGGTTTAATTCCTGGTTCCATTTTGCAGAATTTTTAAACTATTGTTTTGTCATATTTTAATATCCATTTTTTTTATTGATGTAACTTTTTAAGCAGTAACATCATGTGTCCTTTTTCCCATGTAGTTAGGGGAAGGTAATTTGAATGATACTCTGGCAGATCTCCATGATATTTGCTTTTGGGTTTGATTTAAATGAAAGCTCAAACTTTGTGACATGTGATATTTTGTCGTGTATGTATGTTTTAAGTGTCCACCCAAAAGTGAAATGACAGTTAATGCTTGGATGTAATGAAATGTAATCAACTTATGAAATTATCACATTTTATGGGAACTAGCTTCGTGTACTCACCATGATGATACTGTGCTTGGATTTGTTTACATCATATTCTCAGTGTCATTCTTATATAACATTGTATACTCTACTACAGTTGTTAGCATTTAGCATGTAATGTTTTTGTCATGACCTACACAACCTCGTTGGTCAGTGTGGCTATGATTATTTATGCACGATAGTCATCGAATCCTTTTCTGATATTTTGAATTTAAACCTTCAAAGAGAAAGTCCTTTCTGTAGGAGTTTGAGATTTTCCTTTTAGCTTTGCTGGGTAGGGTTTTGTTTTGTTGGCTGTAATGTATAATAGTAATGTGTCGAGTTCGTACTTTCCAGGGTTGTTCTTGTACGCAGTAGTCCATAAGTTTCATGAATGCAGGAGCGTCATAAGTTAATCACATGTCGTAAAAGTTCAGCATAAAGCATTCATTATATCATGCATGCAACATATGTAGCAGAAATCGTATGTTAACAAAAGTAAGCTTCTAGCAGAAGTCACGTGGCTATATTTACTGTTTACAGAATATAGTAAGCGCTTAAAAAGTGTGTTTAAACGTTTTAGATAATACTGTGTTTTACATACTCTTCGAGACAACAATATTCAAATAGTATTCTTTTTTCTGTGTGTTTGTATTTATGTGGGTTGTAAACGTTTAATGACTGACTTTTCAGAAGTTTCTTGCATTACATGAGTATTGTATTTTATATAATTAAGATTTTAATACTTTTTAGGTAGAATTTCTAGTATATTAATTTGTTTTTCATTTTTAATTAAATGATTAGGTGTTGTTTCTATTTGTATAATTGAATTTTTGGAATGTAGGTTACACCACTCGGTGATGCAAGATATCTAATGAGCAAAAGAAACTGGCCAAAATATTTATATGGAAGGAGTCCTTGAAATGTTATATTTGTTTGTAAACTTTTGAAATAATGTTGGGTTTTATGTTCCCTGGGTTTTGGGGGCTACCATACTGAGTGTGAAATGAGCTATTTGTACCAAAGGTGTAGAAGTAATGATTTTTTTGTGTTATTAAAGATTTACAGTCAAATCCTTACTTTGTGTCATTGTATGAGAATCCAATGTGCAGTTGTGAAGAAAGAATCACTGACCTACCATTGGAGTCATGTCAGCATCACTGTTCCTGCCAGACCTTGTGCACTGTGCTAAGCATTCTTTGGAATTTGCTGACTTTACCAGTCTTCACCAGAATGATCAGATTACCAGTTGTGTGATTCTGTGCATGCATGAAGTCCAACAGTATCTTCATATATATGCAGTTGTACTTCTCTAGAAAAGTCTGGAAGCTGCTGCATTCTGGGACTGCATGGAAGGGACTAGTCATTGCATTCACATCAGCCTCAAGAATTTTAAATCTGCACATCTGTTGCGAGAACAATTTAGGCTGTACAAATTCAAGCCAAACCAGTCATTCTGTAAGCAGCTTTCCGTGTTTAATGTCCTGTCATGTCCTTAGTAGCTTACATTTATGGTACTAACATCCAATATCCCAACAAGTGTTAGGTCAACAAAAACAAAATTTTGTATCTTAATATTCTATGTTGTGAGTTGTGTCACTGTTGCAGAACAACTGAATACACGTATTAGCCAATAAGTATATGTTAGTATTTTACTTTATATTTTGATGTGAGCAGAAATATGTGGGAGAAAATATAATGTAAAATAATATTTTCTAATAAGCGTATTTAGTAGGTTTGTAATCGTTTCGAAGTTGGCGATTTTTTAATGCCATTGTGGATGGAATGGGGTGAAGGAGAGGTTATGGCAAAGCAGGAGGTTGCTTTGCCGATGTTGTGGTACATAGTTCCGTAAGTTACCACCAAGAGCACGCGTTACCCCAGCCGGCTACAGTAACTCACGATGGCGTCGCATAAAGCAGGAGGTTGCTTTGCCGATGTTGTGGTACATAGTTCCGTAAGTTACCACCAAGAGCACGCGTTACCCCAGCCGGCTACAGTAACTCACGATGGCGTCGCGTATGGCGGTGTAGTTTGTACGTATGCACGGAGTTTCCAATCTGTTAAAGGTATTCATCTGTGCATGAAATCAGCCATTTGGAATGTTGTCAGGCGTGTGGTAAGTTGGGGTTGGATGGTGTGCTGTAACTTAGTTGTGGTTGTTGCGTAGTTGTTCGTTGTATTTGTATCATGAACGTAGTATTTAAACCCAAATTTAATTTGCTGGCTTTAGCTGTAATATTGGTTGATGTTATAAGGTTTTTTTTATGGAAATTAACCAGTCGTGCACGTGGCACGATTTCGACAGCGTGGCCATTCTTAACGAGGGATTCGATGATGTGTAAGTTATCCCTGGCATAGTAATTTGTGACTGATACATCCCTTGACTGAGAATCCCTGAGTTGTGTGTCATTTATTAATGTATAGTTAATGCTCGAGAATTTTGAGGTAATGTGGGTTCTGTATCAAGATACGATTAGACGTGCTTGCACGAGGGGCTAGTAATGGACTGGTGACTTAAATGTGTTTTTCTATTTAAGCGTTAAAAGTGGTAGAAGGGGTCTGTGTCTTGTTGGATTCCTGATGCAAAAAATCGTGAGTCGGCCCTGCGATGCTGTAGTTTAGTACATCCTCCGCGCAACTGTACATTTGGCTTTGGTTTCTTGTTTGAATAGTTTTACACTTTTGAGGAATTTACATCGCACAGATCGTCTAGGTCCATCATACCACCTGTTAATTCAATACGGTACGGTAGTGTTGTGGGTCTGCTACGTGGCTGTAACACGTAGTGGAATATATTTGCGCGTTGGTTGTCGCGTGTGTATCGCGTTGGCGTTCTGCATTCCGTGTTAAATTGCGAGTTCGTAACGATGATCTTCGCAGTATTTTTGTACAGAACTTTATGTGGTCACATTTCTAACTTGCGTGCAGGATCGGAAAACTGTTGGGAGCTTTTCGATCAGAGTTTGTGATGGCGTTGTGTTAGCGTTGTAGTACTACGTACGCCATCTTCCCATTTTATAGGCGCGAATGTGTTCCCCTGGTCTGCGGGTGGGCCAGTAGTGTGGTAGTTTTCTTCCCGTTTGAGGATGATAACATCCATTCTCATATACTCGCAATGTGACGTAAATATTCACGATGCTTTGGGCCATTGTTTTTTTAGGGTTCGTAATTGGTTAAGAAATAGCGTTCTTTCGGTTAAGGGTCACAAATGGCGGCGGCTGTCGATACCTATTCTAATGTTTAGATTTCCATGTGTAGGAGATATGCTTGTGCAGCAAGTCTGCTGAGCATAGGAAGAAAGTTTCATAAGTTTTCCTGTGTGTCTTTCAAGGCGCCAATGCACGTCCGAAACAGATGTGAGGCTACAGTTGCCTTTGTTTTGTGGCATATGTAGTGTGTTCTTTGCTATGATGCTGAAATAAAAAGCCCAGCAGATACTGTTACTGTAAGTAGTAGTGTAGTATTGTAAGTTTATCAGTACACTCTTTGGCTTTGATTTTAGTGGCCTTTGCTCATGCTGCATGGATTATATTCATGGTTGTGAGGTTTTGTGTGTTTCAAGTTTGGTTTGTGGGCAGGTGGGATAAAATTTAGTGTGGAGTCTACTAAAACTGTGTGAACAAAGTTATTAGGCGTTGTAGTGAGCAGTGATGGTCATGTTCGAGTGCACAGTGTCACGTCTCAAATGACACCAGAGTGGAGTTATTTGTTTTACTGTATTACATAGTTATGTGGTGGCTGTGATGATTAAACTGTCTCGTTCGTATGACTTAATGATTTTTTGTATATCTGAGCAGTACAGTTTTGCTGTTGTGTACATGTTGGGTGGAGGCATGGTTTTTGGCATTTGTCTTCGTCTTTGTGCAGGATATTCATCATGGGAGATGGATCTCGAGACCATGTGGTTTTGGGAGAATGAGATAAATACACAAAGTTTAATGGAAGGGCTGTGATTAGATGGCTTGGGTGATACCGAATCAAGACACTTGGAGTGGAATGGTGAGTTAATGATGTTGGAGTGGATGCATGGTTACATCTCTGAGTAGATTGTTCAGCACTACTGCAGTTCAACCTAACCACAATGTATAAAGTGTGCTATGACTACAAGTTTTGTTTGAAGGTATGGTGTTGATGCCTCCGTCCTACCCCTGCACATCGCAGTATTCGTCCTCATTCCCCTCCACCCTCTCCCCACGCTAGAGTGAACAAAGTAGGTGAGCCCCACTTAAGTTAGTATTTTGGCTGGGCTGTGGAGTCGGTACACAAAACCTCAGACTTTGGCTCCTTGATTTTTAAATCTCTTGACTGCTGCTCCTTCGTAATAGCTCAATACGTATCAATAATGGTAAACCTACTGCAATGGTAAATGGCATCGTAAGACCTTTCATCACTACCACGTGAATCATCAGGCTACTCTTTAGACCTATAACCTATATTTAAGTATAAGTCTAATGGTTATTGTAGTTAGTATCTATTTAAGATTTTATATTGAGGCTGGAGTCAGAGTCAGTACATTTTTACCGGCTTTGACTCCACCAGATTCCTTCCGACTCCACAGCCCTGGTTTTGGTTGTGACTTTGTTATAGTCTCTACTTCTGTTGTTACCCGATGACTGAAACTGCTCAGCAACAGTCACTTCCGTAATGGCTCAGCAGTTCCTCCTCTCACTTTCTGCTCCACCTACGCTGCTCTGCTGGACACCACAGTTTCTTCATCTCAGAAAATTTTCCCTCTCTGGTCGGGCAGAACTGCAGTAGAGCCGATTGGCTTTAAGCACTAACGGTGTGATGATTTTTAGGAAGTCAGATGTGCAGGAATGTAAGATAGAGTTAATGTAAACCACCATAAGTAATGTACAATGATGAGTGTATACCGCCCCAGTCTGAGCATTGTGACTGATTGGTGTTCTGAGTACATTGCTGCATGAATTTATAGATGTTTTCCCCCTTTAGGATTGAAACATGGGTGAACTGTGGCATTTGTTAGGGGTTGGTGCATTGTGAAGTGTTCCGTGCATGGGCACCACTTGTCATATTCTGTGCATGAAAACAATGAACAATTCTAAACATGGGATAGAGGCAGAAAAGTTACTTTATGTCACTGATGCTTGCAAGGTTGGATTCAGTTTTGGTAGCTCTGCCATGTTACAAGGTTTGTTGTGCTCACTACATTGTGTTATCGACTTCTGTCACACACCACTGTATGTGACAAGACAAAATGTAGCCGTGGTCGCAGTGGGGCTATGCTTGACATGGTGTCCATTACTCATGGGACCAAAATCCTTGCTTCAAAACTTTTCCAGAAACCTGAAGAGTGCTCCTTAACTGGGGACTCAGTAGGGATTCTGTGGAGGGCTGTAGCAATAGGGATGTTACGAAAATCATGTTGTAAGTACAACATAACACAGTCAGCAACTGCATTTATATACGTTCAAATGTAATTACACATGACCCAGTCACAGTTGTTCTTTTTTTTTTTTTTAATTTATTAATTTATTTTTCAAGATACTATTCAGCCAATTTCAGTGGCTGATTTTGGCTGAAGGGGAAATCACATGAAACTTTCTATATCATTAACATCTACAAAATCTGTGTTTTTTTTAATTTCGGTTTTGGTGGGTTTGGGTGTGCCCTTGAGTGAGACTTGCACTACATGGTAGGAATGCTTGTTTTCAGGCAGCGAAAGTGCTGGGAACATTGAGGTGCTGGCAGAAAAGGTTGGCACCCTATATAATTTAAAAAAAAGAATAGAACCCAGCCTGGCAGGGGGTTCGAGTGTTGCAGTGGTTAGGCTCAGACATCGCAGGGGTGCAGTACATCAAGGGTGCAAGAAACTATTGGAGCAGTTGTCCCCAGTCTCGGATAGGTAGCAAACCCTTTCAGGGTTCTGGTTAGCGCCAGAGATCCTGTGGCAGGTGAAAAGGCCCAAGAGGGGTGGGGAGCTAAGCTTCGCAGTCACTTGGGAAGGTCTGAAGATGGCTATCAAGATGTTAAGACGCCAAGGAGAACTTTACAGATACTTGGCAGTCAATTGGTCCTTGTGGTTGAGCTCCCTCCGGAGGGGTTCATCTCCAAGCTCAGTGATACCTGATGGGCAAAGGGGGCTGCCATTGTGGTATGCCAGGACGAGGAGACCTGGGACTGGCCGAATAGCAAGGTACTGGCAATGAGGGCGTGGATGGACTCCAGGCTTCGATTGTTAGGCCTAGAGGTTCACCCCACCTACAAGACAGTGGTGGCCTGGTTTTGGGGCCCTTTGGGGGACACAGAATGCTTGTTTCAGCATCTCTGTAGGTTGAACTGGGGGCTTCCATAAAATGTGGGGAATTTCTGGACTTGTTAGCGACTCAAGGACACTGATGCATGGAGTTTGCCTGTGTGTTGTGTATTTGAAAAAAAAGTGCCAAGAAGTGTAGCCATCCAAAAAAATATTGTACTGTTTAATGTGCCGTGGTGCTTAATTGTGTAGTTCATCATTCACCCAAAATAAAATTAGCAAAACTATCGGGATTGTTTCCCAAGGACTCATGTTAAGTAGACTCCTTCATGCTTGTGCAGGCATAGAACATTACCCCCTCCCTCCAAAGTGGAGTCATGTCTCAAAGGCCTGCGTATGGGAGAGAAGACGAATATTTGATGTGACAGCTGCTGTCTTGTGGCAGCTTCTTCGCCTGTTGTGGATGATGTAAGTTAATTAAGTTCTGTTTTGTCCCAGAGATGGGAGTGCTATAGCATATTCAGTGTGCCAGATGTGTGTTGATGGAGTAGTGCCACTGTCAGATTGTTGTGTGTCTAGCAGGTGTTCAAAGAGTTGAGAGTTCATGGTTATTTCCTCACCTTTTACCTCTGCTTATGACGAAGTAGCACAGTGAGCCATAAATGCGGTAGTTAAGGGTGGGTACTGTGCAATCAGATAAAGATTTGTTCTCTTGCATGACTATAGCAACCTTCCTGTTTCATAGAATCCTAGAATACCAGTTTATTAATCACCAGTTTCCTTCCAGTAATTTATTTAGGTTATATCTTCCTTTGTGCTGTCTGTGAGTCGTATGGTGCAAAACCTCCTGGTGCTGTGCTGTCTGGTTAATGTGTTATGCTTGTGGATAAATAAATTTTGCGTGGAAATCCACAGTCCAGCTCCACACTGTGTAACCATAGCAAGTGTGGCGTTTTATACTGTGGAAAGTGAAGCAAGCTGCTAACAAGCTATGTTGACTTGAGTCTGTGTGCAAGTTCAATACGCAGGGCAGCTACAGTTTCCTGTTAGTCTTGTGATGCAGTTTAGAGTGTACACAAACTACTGTAAACACAAGTGTGATATTCTTTGTCTTCCTTACAATAATTATATGAGCAAGAGTATATATTTAATATCAACTAATTGCAAAAGTTAACCTGGCTGTTGATACCAGCCATTGTCAGTATTATTGCACAAAGGAGTATGTGGTGTTAAAACAACTGTCGTCAATGGTAAATGTTAAATAATGTGATGCAGAGTGTGTTAATTACAATACTGAGGAACGCTGCCGCATTCATAGATGGTTGGATGCAAACTATATAAATATGAGCTAATACAAATCTACTATTTTAATTTTAACTTATTTTATTCTGTTGTACTATCAAATGATATTGTAATTTATGCACCATCTACCACTGATGATTATGATTTAACACCTTATACACTCTTTCGTGTAATGATACAGTTTGGGATCACTATTATCTGTAGCCGAAACGTGGAAGTACTCATAGTATGATTTCAGAGAGTTCATAATTTGCTGTCGTTCTGAACATGTTGGCAACTGAAATCTGGCACGAATAACTGGAAGCATAATGATGCACTCCTTGTGGCACATTGTTATGGTGTCTATGATGATTCGAGAAGTAAAGGCACACCAGTCCCAGGTGCCAGGTCACATGTGTGACAAAGTTTGTTCGATGGTGCCGAATACTTGTGGGCCCTCAGTATGGAACTTGTTTCATGTCATCCTTTTAACACATAGAATTTTGAGGTGTGTCCTTGATTTTGAAAAATGTGTGCACCTCTGGGTTTGTGTATTAATTTTCATCCAGTTGCACATGATGCTGAATGCTTATAGCAATTGAAATTCTTTTAATTTTTGAGGTAACATGAGTCCATCGTTGTCCTTAAGGCTGAACTTTCATGTGTTTCTTGGTCTAGACAAACTGATAGTGTTTGTCTGAGCTGCTGGGTTCAGCTCTGCAGCCTCGACAGCAGTTTCTTCAGAAATTCTGCTGCAGTACTTCTTAAATGTGTAATGTCCATTTTCATATTCTGAATGTGTTATATACAATTGTCCCATTCAATACTAACATGTACTGTTCATACAGTGCGTCTATATTCCCAGTTGTGACACATGCGAAATGTGCTGTTGGAGTGTATATTGTGGGTCTGTTTCATAATTATGGTGTTCCCTGACATTGGAGTGTAAAAGCTTATTACTGTGGCAGTATTTACAATGCTTTAACTTCATTGTTTCAGGTTCAACATGTAAGACAGAACTTAGACAGCAATGTATTGGGTGAGTGTGTTTCATGTATTTGTTTGAGATTTTAAAAATGAAATGATGATTCATGTGGATACTAAGTTTCTGATTTTTATGATAAACAAACTTGCCCTCACTGAGTGTTCATACAGTTGATAGTCTGGTGTATTTGCTGAGATCCATCTGAACGCTGTGTATATTTCAGGCTTGATGCGTGTTGGCACAATCGGAGGTGCATTGTTCTTGTCAGAAAAACTGCAATTGAAATATTGTCAGCAGCATGCTTTTGATGACATCACAGCATTCCTTTTGTCCTGATATCATCAACTTGTCTATATGATTCATGTATAAGGAACTGCAGAGTAAGTAAGGGTGCTGTTTGTTTGTAAAGTGACCAATTTCTTGTAGTCTTGGTATGTGTGTAGTTAGTGATGCATGTTTCATAGATGAGGACAAATGTCCATGGGCAGCAGTCAGATCATTTCCTTTGTAACCCCCTCCCATTTTCCTCATTTGGAGTTGTCAGCTGTGTCAGATGCCACTGTGATGGCTGTATACGCATGTGAACATTGCCTCTGATGAAATAACAGTGAAGACAAGCATATGTCTGAATTGTCTTGATGTGACTGAAGTCTGAGGCCCCTAAGTTCATTATACACCGACTTAGAGAGTAGGTAGATTGATGGCAACAAGCTCGTGGGACTTGAGCTTGGTACCTTCAGGGAAGGCAGTTGTGCTTGAACAAAATTGAACTGAAATAATTCAGGAATTTATTTATTTTAAACTAAGCCACTTCTGCTACTGCTGTTTGTCAAATGGCACCAAGTAATCTGTGTGTGGGTCACATTAGGTATAGTAATGCTTCAAAACACTTTGTGTGGGTGGGTGGGTGCGCACATGCATGTGCGCGCGTGTGTGTGTGTGTGTGATTTAAGAGATGTGGAAAAATATGGTACAGCTAGACAGACCACAGGTGATAATGTAATGCAGTGCATGTGTGATAACTAAGGCTACAGACGCACGATCAGAACATGTGATACTTACAGTTTTTCTATGGCAGCAATTGTTACATAAACATGCCTCAATGTTACAGTGTATGTGCACTGGCTGTCGTGATTCATTGTGAATATGAAAACATTTTTGAAGTGTTCTGTTTGTTGTAGACTGAGAAGGGAGATGCTTAAAGCTTCAGATTGTTTGTCTAATTTTTGTTTGCCTCACTTAATGTAAATCAGGATAAATGTGGGTTGTCAGCATAGTGTCAGTGATATTGGTGCACTAATGTCAGACACCAGCCTTGCTGGATTGGTTTGTGCCGGACCTGTGGTCTTAGTTGCTGTCATTAATACAAGAACTCTGAACCTAGTGCTGGTGGATTATTTCTTTTTTATAGCTAGTGGCACCCCTGGTTTAGTGCCTTGTGTTAAATGTAAGATGTATTTGGCATTTTCACTGAAAAATGTTTCTAAAGATTTAGAATTGTATTACTTTGGAATGAGGGAGTGCAAACACTGAAGTAATAAGTGTTATGTTTGTGTGATTTTCTTGCAGTCTTCAAATCAAGAAATTTTGCATTTTAATAGTGTAACACATGCACATGAGTCAGTTTTGAGGGGGCAGGTCAGGTGCACACAGAAATTCTGCTCAGACCAGTTCCAGAGCAACAGCAATGTGTCTGTGCATGTGGTTATAATCATAGCAAGGGTGAGTAAAGGTATGATTTCATGTTCTTAGAAATGAGTTGATTTTCAGGGACAGATTACTGACGTTAAGCAGGAGATGGCTGTATATATGTAGCATTTTCTTTTAGGTAATAAATTACCTGAATCTATTAAACCTGTGCCGAAGCTGTGTATTGATACTAGATGTTCACAGTTATGACAGTGTGACTTGTGATGCAATGCTGGCTGGAAAGGCAGTGCATGTACAGTTGAGGTGGACTATTTAGACCTGAACGTTTGCATTGAGCTTTTGATTTTGACTAGCAGGCATATAAAATGTCTAATAGATTTGTAATTTTTGGTCTGTTTATGAAGACGATATCTGTTTTTGCTGTTGCAGGTTGTATATGCATGCTAGAGTTATATCATTATTTTTAAAGCTGTTAATTGTGATATATTCGGTGTTCCTAGCCAATGATTATAATGACAACCGCAACCCAGTCAATCTGAATATGTACTTTGATTGCTCAAAGATTCTGAGGCTAGGAAGAAACTGAAAATGTATAGCAGTTTTGCCATTGTAATATTGGCTGTGAGGTGACCCAGGGTCTTTCAAAAAAATGACCTTGCATAAGGGAATTACCAAAAAGTTTGTTCCATCTCAGTTGTGAAGACTCCTGCTGCATATAGCAGACCATTGTGTTCAGGACAAAAAGTAATCATCATCATAGGGTTGCACAAGAAGCCTTAAGGCTGCCGTGCATTTGTAGCGTGTACTGCCGGGTCCTCCACTAAAAAATGTTCATGTTTTTAATATGAACATTGTACAGATCGAGACATACTGGCATCTTATGTTTGTGATGCTGCTTCACGAAATTATCTGATGATGTTTGTACAACAGTTTGAAGAAACTGGAAGTAAAGTTGTCCCTATGCATTCAATGAAATGTCAGGGAGTGAAAGTATAGTGTTAACTCAATTCTCACCTTGGTAGAAGATGGAGGTGGTTGGTTGGTATTACTGCCAGGGAAATCTGTGGTTCTGTGTCGAGTGTGAGGCTAGCATATAGGCACAAACCTACTTGGATGATCACAAGATGCCTCTGGCAATGTAAGACACTTTGAAACCTCGAGCCTCATGTTTGTTCTTATGCCCCCAGGGTTCTGTGGCGCCATTCCCATGGCTGTGGCTGATTTTTTTGGTTTGCTGTTCGTGGGGCCTGCATTCATTGAAGCTATTGCTGTTGATTTTTATGTATTTTGAAACTAATAAACATGTATCCTGTACACAAGTGTGTGAATGCGTATATTTTCCAGGTGTGTGATGAAATGTGTGCGTTACACTGAAGTGTACAGTGTCCAAGAATGCTATACATTGGTCCACGCACATACATATAAAACCCAATGTTGCTAGCCAGATAAGGTCGGTAGACTGGTCATTGCAGAACAGCAGTCCTGTAACCATTGTGGGGACTGGTGTTGCAGTGTGGGTGCTTTTTTGTGTTGGGGTGGGGGGATGTTATTTTTAAGTACTTTGAAGTAAACCCTCACAGTGTTCAGGTTGTGCAAGATATGTTGAGTTCATCAGTGTTCTTAAAATGCGTGGTTGGAGGGCGTGTTTGCTATAAGTGATTAGGGTTGTAGCAGTTTTGCTGTGGAAAGGGTGTGGGGGTGGTGACAGGTATTTGGAAGGGAACGTGTATCTCTAGAACTTGGACACCATGTGGGAATTTAGGGATAGTGTGGACACAGTGCAGACTGCTTTGTCCGTGGGGAAGGTTGCTGGTATGTTGTGTATGGGAGCATGGTGGGTCACAAGGGCTGGGCTGGACGTTATTTTATTTAGCAGAAAAAATATATGGGAACTCGAAACCGGGACCATAAAGTATAGCTAGTCGCCGTGCAAATGGCTATGCCTACGTGGAATGTCTGCAGGTTATGTATGACTGGCACTTTGTTATTGGGAATACGCAACGTCTACCCCGGCATGGACCGCAGAACAGGTCTGGCAGTAACAGGCAGGCAACGGGACAACACTTTCGTCGAGTACGTAGCCTGGCTATGTCGCGTTTTGGGAGGAGCAGACTAATCGTGTTCATTTGGAACGAGGAAACTAGAGGAATGGAGGGAAGAACAAATATGGCTATGTTGCAGGGAGAAGTAGATCGTTGTGAGAAGTATGGATATTCTTCCTGTAGGAGACGTAAATTCGGTATATTCTGTCTGCGTGGTGATTATGTATAAACGTAATAGCTCGAAGAGTTACCACTGTGTTCTGGGCACAAACATCTGATGTGGACGAAATGACATTTTTCAAATGTGAATGAGGTTTAAAAATGTATATACGTGTTCGGGAATTTTGCACGTTGCGATTGGCACTCCAACGGGAAGTTGTTGGTGTATGTGTAATCCGTGTGTGGAAATGTAAGTGTGCACGGTGACAGCAGTGATGAGTAGGCGGGAAGGTGCTGGTGGGTGGTTGGTTAGTTGAGGTTAAGGTTCGGGTAGATATGTGCAAACCAGTAATACGCATGTGATTTGTTTGTAGTTGTCATTATGATAAACTGGGCGGCTTACCGTATTGACGGTTAATGTCAGTTGTAGAGTGTGTTCCGAATGTTTGTAATTTTATGCAATCGTTACGTGTGTCAGTGCAGTGATCTTCTGTCGTTACTTTGGGTATGCATATTTTGTTTTGGTGGTTCCCACGAACACTGTTCCTAACTAATTTTGAAAGCCTTTTACTTTGCTTAAGTTTAAAGGAGTAAATTGGCTGTTATCGCAATAAATTTGGAGATGCAAGTCAAGTTTTCTGCTGGAAAGCATACCACATGAATTCGAACAAAGGAGTCACATTAATACAGAGGTAATAGATAAAATTTTTGAATATATTATTTGCATGTAACCTCACATTCGAAATTGCCACTTACTTTGAGTAAATTCGTTTCTGTTATGTTTGGGCGTGAAACAGTAGCAACAAATTCAGTGATTGGTTGTTGTCTTTAGCAGGTTTTTGTAGGTATGTTAAGGATAGTAACTAAATAAACGTGGAATTTAGGAGAAGGTTGTAGGTAGTCACTGCATTGTGAAGTTTATCCTTTGGTGTTCAAATTGCCACATGTTTTGTTGTAGTGCAGCCTAGGAACATCATTGTTGCTAAATGTAAGAGGTTTTCCAGTTACACTGTTCTTGTGAAATGTGAAAATGGACAACATATTAAATTGAGTTTATTTTGTATTCCTGGTAATGTTGTCATCCAGAATTTTTTCATTGAAAATTATTTGGACAGCACTGGACACAAAGTCCTTTTCTAAGGACTGTACAGGATATGAAGTCTACTTGCAATAAAATGGAAGAACCAAACTGCACTGAAGGACTAATCAAAGAGAGTCACTTATTAGAGCAGAACTGGTACTGCATTTATTTTTCTGCACTGTCAGATACAAAAACAATTCAACAACTGTGTCTGACTGTGGCATGAAATCATTGAGGCAGAGAAACAGGTTCAGGTAGAAGTAATTCTGTTAGAAGCCAATCATATACATTACAAACACCTTCAACCCAAGATGTTTTGGGTTGCTGCCATGTTAAATATGATTTTAAGGTGCTTTGTGGAACTAATATTTTTGCCTGTGTCATAGATTATAGATTCACTGTTGTTCTCTGAATATAGACAGATACCAGTATATATCAATAAAACTCTAAATTTGTGTTTGGGGGTTCTAGTTTAAACCTTGCCTGGGATATTGGCTATTCTAATGGAGGTTAATTTTTCCCACTTAGTGTTGGGGCAGTACATTGATATGGGCCATGACTGTCTCACTTACCCTTACTTATTCACCCTTCATGACCATCTTCCATTTAATTTAGTGCTGTAATTTTTATTTTTGAAATTTCATTCTAGATTCCATGCTAATTAAGTTCTGAACATGGCATTCAACAACCCTGAAGTTGGCAGTGAACCTGTCTCTGTTGTCAGTCAGCCTTATGATGCAACAGAGTTTTATATTGGATTGAGTTTGGCTGTCAGTTCTACAGTGTTCATAGGTAAGTTGCTGTCTTGATTTGGTTACTGGCACATTTATGGGGCTTTGACTTTAATGTTGAGAATTTAGAAGTGAGTAGGCTTTAAGAAGAAGATACCTAAATCCATGGCTGTAAATGTACAAAATTACCTGCATCTTTTGATGAATGTGTGACATATAATACAGACATATTGCAACTGTTTTGGACGTGTGATGATTTCATCTTTCAAATTGGCAGCAGATTTGCTTTTGGAAATACAGAACAATGTTATTGTATTGTGTGGTGATGGGTTTATGGACTTTATCCATCGTCTGAAGAGTAAAATATTAAAAATATTAAAAAATTAAAATCACAACGTTTCGGAAGCTGGCTCTGCTTCCGTCCTCAGGTGAATGGAGTGGGAGAAGAGAAGAACACCTACTATGTTGAGCCCCTTAGACAGAGCTAGCCTCCATCAATGTTATTGTAGGCTCTTATGTGTTCTTTCTTTCTTTCTTTCTTTCTTTCTTTCTTTCTTTCTTTCTTTCTTTCTTTCTTTCCTTCTCTCTTTCCTTCTTCCTTCCTTCCTTCCTTCCTTCCTTCCTTCCTTCCTTCTTTGTTTGTTTCTTTCCTTCCTTCCTTTGTTTCTTTCTTTCCTTCCTTCTTTGTTTCCTCCCTTCCTTCCTTTCTATGTATGTGCTGTTTGTTGTCAGATTTCACAATGTGGTGACCGAACACTTGAACCTCTAGCCTGCTTCTACGCAAATTTATTCCTTCACTTTCATTCCGCCCTCCATGCAGCAAAAATTATTATTGCGCTTAGAAATTCATGACAGTCTCATACCGTGGTTTAAAAAAATCATAGGCACTATCTGTAATAGTTTTCATACAGACTGGAGCCCAGAATATAGCAAGTAGGAGCAGAGAGCTCACCATGTTATTGTTCTGGGAATACCGCTGTAGTGACTAAACTGCCAGCATAGTTCTGGAGGACTTTTAATCATGCTTATTGAAGTCAACACACTGAGTGTCGCAGGTCGCAGTTAAGTGGGCAACACGTATGCTTAGTATTCCAGGTGATCCTCTGTTATATATCAGCCCAAGACTTGCTATCCTGACAGAATTTTTTGCAGTTTTCCTCAGATCCTCCAGAGATGCTGGCCTAGTGCCTGAATTAGGCAATGACCATTTCCTTCCACATCTCCTCCAGTTCATTATTTACTGGTTATCTTACCATTCAGCATAGTAGCATTGGAGCCAGAAGGTAGTGTTGAATAAACAGAGACTTATCAGTAAATTGATGTGTGTAATAAATACAGTCAAGACTTCTGGATGTTAACAAACGCTTGTCTGAAAGTCTGTGAAGTTTTTGAAGTGCGATATCTCATGTAAGCACGAAAAACAAATTGAGGATTTCTGACATTTTTTAACACCTTGATTGTAAGGATTATAGTTCTCTGTGATGTACTGCATGATGCCGAATGTGAGGGCATTTCAGTCCTACAAAATGTGGGTAACTGTTTACCAAGCAGCGTGGTGTAACATCGTAGAAGATGTGAACCTGAAGTACTCGCTGATGTCAGAACACCAAACCTCATATAAAACAATGTATTCGTACATGATCAGTTAAGAATTTGCTGAGGTTGTGCTGAGTGAATTTCTAGCACCCCTTTATTCTGTTCATCTTTAGGCTTAGCATGTTTTCAGGCAGAACTTATCACTTATAAATTTTTATATGTTTCTTGAAGGTTCCAGTTTCATCATAAAAAAGAAGGCTCTGATTCGTCTGAATCGAACAGGAGCAGTGCGTGCCGGTGCAGGGGGCTTTGGATATCTTAAAGAATGGATTTGGTGGGCCGGGTTACTTTCAAGTAAGCATTTCTGTATTTTTGTAAACAGGAAGAATAAGCAAATGCATGTTTGGGGTTACACTGGTTAGGGGTATTTTTATGTATGCATGGCGTTTAACCCTTCAAAGCCTGATTTTTTATCTAAATAATAATTAAAAATTAATTTCTTACCAGGCCAGCCCACGTGAGATATGTGTTGCACAAAGTGACACTGGGACAGGTTTTTCCTTGAGTACTTAGTTTTTCTCTGTCATTATGATTCCACCAATGATCCATACACATGTTTGATTTTTCTAACACAGACTTTGCATAATTTTAACAACTGATGGTGTCATTAAGTGAAGCCCATCCACCTCCAGTTGCTGCCTTACAGTGAATGCATTGCTGCTCCAGTACAAAGACAGACTGGTTAATGGTGTGTAGGGAAGGAATTACTATATACTGTGGGAATGGTGTGAAATGCCTAAACGCACTGTGTGGATAGAACACAGAGTTCTGTTATGTTAAAACACACTGCTTTAAAGGACTGAAACACTTCATTACTTTTAACAGAATAAGAATATTCAGATTAAGCATACAACAAGCTTTTGTATGAACAGACTTCGTTAAGGGGGTAATCATATGTCGTCCTGCCTGAGTTGGCAGCAAGCAGTGGACCATTTTATTTATTCCCCTTGTTTTTATGTGTTTCATGCAGTGGGTGTTGGTGAGGCTGCCAACTTCACAGCCTACGCATTTGCCCCAGCATCGTTGGTAACACCATTGGGAGCACTGAGTGTACTTGTGGCTGCCATCTTGTCTTCCAGATTTCTGAATGAGAATTTGAATCTGTTAGGAAAGGTAGGTATTCAATACAAACTTTCTACATTGCAGTGAGCCCACTGTAACACAACACTGGTAACAAGTGTCTTGATGCCTGCCTTTCTGGGTTAGTGAATGCAATTAAAATTGTAATAGTGATTTATATACTGTGTGAGAAATTGAATTCATTAAGGTGAAGGGACAGTGTGTTCGTGTAAAAGACAATTGACCTTCTCAGAGGCAAACTTTTGGGCACAGTACACAGCAAAAGCACTTGATGACTACAGAATTCACTTGTAATTATCATATTTTGATGCTCTGGATAATGTATAGGCGAAATGTGGTTGTGTGGTTGTCTGTATAGAAATTTGTCTTGGCAGATGTCAGTACCTTCTCATATTTGCTGTAGATGGGGTGTGTGCTGTGTGTGCTGGGCTCCACGGTGATTGTAATCCATTCTCCGAAGGAAGAAGAGGTGGAGAATCTGTCTGAGTTGCTCACGAAACTACAGGATCCAGGTGAGTTGACTGGAAGAAAATTGAATTTATTGTGATGTCACAGATCATGTATCTTTTATGTGATATATCTGATGTGTATTTAAAAGCCAACTTTCCAGATGTTGCCTGCGAAACCAACTATGGCCTGTGCAGTGGTAGTAATGGACTGTTATATGACTAGCGCTGCAACATACGGAAGGGTAATATGGGCTGCCGGAGGTTAACCTGTTCCACACCACTGTTATTTTCAAATTTATCTCTAGACCACCATACTTTTTTCTAGCCAAGGATGTTTATTTACTCTTACACAAGAAGACATTGCACTGAAGCTGTAATGTGATGGAGTCCATGTGCTGGAGAGAAGCCCAGCAGATTGCAGGAAGCATACTAAATGGCTGCATCAACATGGGTGTCAGCGCCTTACTGATGTGTCAGCATGGGAGTGGAAAGGATTGAGCGCACAGCCAATAATGCAGGCATGGCCCAACTGATCTGGTCAAACAGAGGTGGTATAGTTTGCCTCATGTTAAGAAATGGGAAATATATGACTTATTTGTGCAGTTTTTCTAGATGTGTATTTTGTATGTAGTTGTTATTGAAAAACTTCTTTTTGTGGTTTATTTATTTATGCTTTCAGCATCTAGACTATGTATCATCAATGGTATATGAATAAGTATATGAATACATGGAGCTGGTAGAATGACAGTGAGACAGTAAAACCAAAGTACTGGGGGAAAATATGTCCAGTGCCACTTTGTCAACAGCACGTCTGTCATCGATTGCCCAAGAACTGAACGCAGGCCTCCCGTAAGAGAAGATTGCAACTACCTGTCTGTCCTACGCCATGAAATATACCAGCCTGTCTGTATATTTGTATACTGCAGATAGAATGAGATGGCACATGTGCAAAAACCAGATCTCATCTGTCCCTGAAATGGATGAGTCTGTGTAGAGTACACAGAGCGGGTACCACTATGACCCTTGAACCTCAACTATTTCTGGTCTTTCGTGTGACCCTTTGCTTAAGCATTCAGCAGCCCTGTCCTCGGAACAGAGTGCAGTATCTTGCCGATGGAGACATTGGCAAAGTCACCTGCTTGCAAGAAATGGTGGCCCAGGTGTCTAAATCCTAATACTGCCAGTGGCTCACAGTCACAAAAATGTGAGGCCATTGCAGGTGCCTGTCTGCATCTGTCACACCCCGGACTGTCTACAAGCCCCCTGAGTCCATGTTACTTGTTGGGGGTGGCAGTTCATTTGACTACTGGCAGTCAGGGTGTGCACATCAGCTGGTAATGTTTCTACTATGCTGGATAGAGTATTTTCTGTGGTCATGTGGCGCTTACTGGATACCCACTCCATTCTCCTGTTTCCGTTTCACTTCCCCTCCCATGCATTTCTGTGTGCTGTCTGATACTAATTGGGCTGTAGCATACTCTGTACTGAGAATTCCTACTGTTATGTGTATTCCTACATTATGTGTACACTCTCATTGTATTGTCTAATTAAATACATGGAAAATTGATTTCTGTTCAATGAATATTTGCTGAGTAAATTACATTTAAGGAATGTATCTGTTGTAAAACAAGGAATTTGTATGCTGATGTATAGTCACAGGGTGTATGTGAAACTCCATGAGGGGCATATGAAATGTGTTTCATACATTGTCTTACAGAGGTTGATAAGGCCTAAAAGGGTTTTTGACTCCTTTGTTTTATTCAACTTTTTCTGTGTGTGGGTGCTTGAATGAAGTTTCAGTGTGTGATCAAGAGGTACGTTCCCCAGAATAAATTCAGAAATGTGTCAGATGGGGTGTGGCAGGCCTATTTGAAGCCTGCTTTAGTGTATAGTTTGGTGTATTGGCAGAAAAACGGTTAAATTGAAAATAATTGAAAATTAATACATAAAGCAAATTTTACGTCCAACAGGGTTCATCACGTATGTGGTGGCAGTTGTGTGTGTGTCTGTGTTCATCGCTTTGTGCCTGGGGCCTCGCTATGGACATCGCAATGTGGTGGTATACATCGCGTTGTGCTCTGCAGTGGGTTCGCTCACAGTGATGGGCTGCAAGGGGCTGGGGCTTGCTTTCAAGGAGACGCTCTCTGGTGAGCACAACGAGACAAACAATTGGCTCACATGGTTCTTCCTTCTGACTGTTGTACTCTGTGTCACGGTGCAGATGAACTACCTCAACAAGGCCCTGGACTTATTCAACACAGGCATTGTGACTCCTGTGTACTATGTCCTCTTCACAACTCTTGTGATTGTTGCATCAGCTATCCTGTTCAGGGAGTGGCAGCACCTCAGTTGGGAGGATATACTGGGGAACATGTGTGGCTTTCTAACTGTGATCTTGGCAATAATCCTTCTGAATGCATTCAAGGATATGGATATTTCAATGCTTGATGTCAAGGGCCTTATGCGGCCAAAACGTGACATGATGGTTCCGTGTAGGGATAGCAGGGGAGGTTTCGGTGCTTCATATGGTAGCCCTGCTCTGACACACAACTCTATTTGACATTCCTTCCCTATGGCACGTGTAAAGAACCTCTGATTGCTCATTATGGATTTCCTAGCTGATACGTATACAAGAGAACTGCTGATACGTTAATTGTGTTTGTATACATAATATTTATTATTAGAGAGTTATGGTAGAATTTACATATCATGTTAATAACCATTTACATATGTGCCAAGATTCTTGAAAACAGAAGGAGGTTGCCAAAGAAATGTACAGATTTGGTTGTGCTGCCTGTTTTATTTATGTATGAATTTTATGAAGTAGAAAATAGCCTGTAAGCTATGCAGTCATGGCAGCTAGGTCATAAGGTCACCCAGGCAGCATCCAACCACAGTAATAAATGTAAATCATTCCCAGGCTGTCTGCAAAGAGTGGGTTGTTTCCGTCTAATTGTTTACACTTGCTAACTTCTAAATTTTATATATCATCATCTGTGATAATTTTCATGTGGCATGTGATGCCACACAACCTGTGCAGTTGGAACAACATTGTAAGTAAGAATAAATTAGTCATTGTTAAATGATGAATTATGGGATACCATATTTACCTAAATGTGGGATGGAGATTTTTTTTTTAGCATGAGGAAAGTGGGATGACGCCTTATAATCACACATCAAATTGAAACACGTTCTCTGTTTGCACAACATCTAAGATTCTGAAGGGGTGTTATTTTGTGTTTGAGTAAATACGGTAAACATGGATTGAATTTAGATTCAGTAGTGATTTGGAACTGGATTTTTTTCAGGTCTAAGTGTCTTACATCATTAGTAGTTAAATGGAATTTGTGTAAAAGATATGAAATGATGCGGTGTTGTGAAAGGTGAAATTATGTAATATTACCGTAAATCTATACAGTTCTTAGTAGATGTCACGTAACATCGCAGTCAAGTTGTGTTTCTGCTTGTTGGTGGACGTTTCAGGTCCAAATCTCATCTCTTCTGAGTTCTTTCAAGCCAGCGTTTGAACAGGAGCTGAGATTATGCCACAACTGTTTCCTTGGGCATCCATTCCATTTCACTTGTCACTAATCATTTCATCATGACTGAATGAATAAATATCCTCTTTAGCTGTAGCTAGCCTTGACCATATACACTGAACCATTTGACTGAAAGTGGACTTAGTCTATGATAAAGATGAATGTAAAATTGTCAGCAACTTTCTGTTATGAGATGTTGTGTGGTGGAGTTGCAGCTCCACACATTCATAATATAACTGGTATTTAAGTTTTGAATTGATTTGTTGTTCCGTGTGTTAACAGTGTAATTGAGGGTTGAAGTAAACCCGTTGACGAACCCTTTGTTATTTTTTGCTTTGCTCAAACGTTCTGAAACGGACGATTTGAAAGAAATTAATATAAGTTTCAGGTATTGTGGTATGTAATGCCGCGTATTTTCGTTAATAAGTACCAGCTTTAGAGAGAGCTGTTCCATCTTCAGGGAACGTTCCTGCCTTGAAGATGGAGGCAGCAAGTTCCATAGAAGTGTTAATACCTGTGTGACGTCACATCCCACAAGACTGCGGTCTTGAAACCGTGAGAAACCCCGATCTCAAAAAGTGATTTAATCTGAGGCGAGATTGAGAACGGATGAAGCAGGAGATCGTCAGAAACTTGGATGCTCGTCCTTTTTAGCCTCCGCTTTGTTTGAGTGTTAAACCGTTGTAAGAAACACGCCCGGGGAGGGGGGGGGCGGTATGAATAACGGCGAGATCGATATGATAGAAGTATCGGCCGTGTTTTTGTCGGAGTCACGTTCTGTGAGCGGTCGAGAGGGGGGCAGTGCGTTAAGTGGAGTCGTTCAACACAAAATGATCGCGTCAAGGAATACATTACCGTGCGCTGCAAAGAACGTCGATGTTTCGCGCGTTAACGTTTTGGAGCCCCCAGCCGTGAAACCCGGGGGACAGAAACAGTGTAGGATGTCGGCTCAGCGCATTCAGTCTTATAGCCCATGAATTTTAAATCTACTGCTGTTTTCAAGAAGAACGCTGGTGATGGGATTCTTTGAAATATGTCCTAGCAATCGCGTTGCAGGCTAGTTGTGATCGATATCTCGCAAACAGTGAGCTATCGATCATGGTCGGGTATGTTTATATTGTCAGTTATTTCTTCGGCCTCCGCTAGTTCCTCACAAACCACAGGTTGTCCGAGTAGTAAAGACGCCTCGCGGCGGGACTTAAATATGCATCTTTCGTGCAAAGCTTCTTATTTTTGTCTCTTTTAAACCAAAATCGAAATTTGTGAACAGATTTTAATGATAACTTCACATAGGAATTTCACGAAAATTCGTCTTTTGGGAGTCTGTGAAAGTCGCTGAAGATTCGGCTGTTCTGGTGTGTGACGACGTGTCGTTGGGCGAGTATTTCCCGACGTTTCGAAGGATGGTACTGCCTTTAGATCAAGCGCTCAAAAAACAGTTGTCATTTATAATGGAAGCGCGCTGCTTTCTGTGATGTAGGAACGCCGTAATTGCGTAGGCTATTGTATATATTGATTTCAGGGTTTAGAAGGTTAAGCTGCAATTTAGGATGCTGATCAGAAGAGCATTATGGAATTGCATCGAGAGGAAGGGTGCCGTTTTGAATTGGGTCAGGGTTGGGTTCCGTGATGGGTTTTTGTTGTGCTTGTGTGGACTGGCTCTTCAGGTTCTGTTTCAGCTAGTTTCTCCGATGTACTGTCGCACATATTTTGAAATTTAAAGTGTCGAAACCCTGATTTTATGTTAGTCTGTTGTCAGGTTAACCTGCGTTTAAGTTTAGCCGGTTGTGGTGCGGCCGCCGCCATGTTATCCGCATTGTTACTGTTGTGTTACAAACTGCGCCAGATCGTGTCTAAGTAGCTGACACAGTTCTGCATTGTTTGCAAAAGCGGTATGGGGTAAGATTCAAGAGCGTGTCGCGGCCGGAACCTCATTTGTTTTGTGGAACCTACACAAGTGTTAGGTTACAATAGTAGCAGTCACCGTGCTTTTTGGATTTCGACAGATTTGGTTTGTGAATCTACAAAGCGTAATAACTTGTCGGTTACCTCCCAAAATTAGAAATATTTTAAGCTAGATATAGGGCAAAGGAATGTAAAGGTGTCCGCTGTGAACGCCATAACAGCATGGGGGAAGGGAAATATAGCTCCAGTCATTCTTTAACCTGGACCCTGTATGGAGGTGAATGGTCAGATCCACGCCACGGCCGCTCTACCCCCCGGGGAAGTCCCGGTACAACCGAATAAGATGGGGTCGGCTCCAGAGCGTGTCTGGATGTTTTGTTCTTACTAGGAATCGAACCATGCTTCCTGGGTTGTCTAGCCTGTAGCCTAGTCACTATTCTGACAGGTGAACGGTGAACCCACTCAATATCATTAACTGTTCGTGCCTTGTGTCTGAGTATCAGTAAAATTTTCGGCAAAATTATGTAAAAATGTTCAAACTTTATATTATAATATATATTTTCATAACGAGACCCATATTCGATCGATACATGTGCCTGTGTGCACAGTGCACATGGCCTTAAACCACTACAAACACCAGAAGTATTGTTTTGCCACTTTTAATGTTTTATCACCGCTTTATTTCCAACCATGACTATGAATTTTGTATGTTTTGGGTTTTTAATGCTAGACCTTTTGAACGTGTAAATTGATATGATGTTCTTCTATTCCTTTGTGATGAACCCCCTGAGGATGTCAACTTGTCGAAACATATGTATGGGTCTTTAATATACATTATGTATGTATTTTATCTGCAGCGTTTGTTGGTTGTTAGGAAGACTGTAGGCGTGTTCCACGGGTAGTTCTAACAGTTTGTCCATAGATGGCACGTGTGTGAGTCTTGGATTGTAGATCAGGAGTGTTTGATAGTGACAGAGTTTCATGGAAGTAACCTAATATGGCTGAAGTGGAAATCTTAGAATAGTGCGTAACTGGGACATTTTTGGTCACTTTAACCTTTTAAAGCCTAGCGGTAACTGTACGTACCACCAGGTATAGCATTAAGACATTGTACATGGTGCCCACATTGCGTTTATGTGTTTTGTACGGATCTCAGAACAAACAGCAACTTTTGCCTTATAAAGCATTAAGAGACTGGTTTTTATAACCGAAGCGGAGAGTGTTTACAGCGCGGTACGCACTGAGTCCTTATATAAAACAGATACGCTTCGTCTTTAAAGGGTTAAAAAGCTGAATCGCAGACCAGTCAACAATAACAGTATTTATATTACATTCAACAAACTTATGTGTCGTATTATCAGTTATTAAAATGAGTTGTTAACAATAGTACTCACTTTAACACGAAGAATGGTTTTCTTCAAATGATTCCCAAGATTAAATAGCCTTCAGCCCTGATGATGGAAGTACCGGGTTTCGCGAAGAATAACGTATTCTTGATCGGGTTGTCAAAATGTGCGTCAGATCACTGCTGCTGTGAACGAAGTCTGCGCGATAGTGCATGTCGGATATTTGAATAATAATGCAAATGATGAATATACGCACCAAAAGAGATACGGGTAAATTCTAAAAGGTTTTGACGACCGTGTATAATATTGTGTGGCGATGGGTTTATGGACCTTATCCATCGTGCTAAGAGTAAAATATTAATATATTCAAAAATTAAAATCACAACTTTGCCCTGTCTAAGGGGCCCAACAGAACAGGTGTTCTCCTCACCCCTTCCATTCACCTGAGGACGGAAGCAGAGCCAGCTTCCGAAACGTTGTGATTTTAATTTTTTAATATATTAATATTTTACTCTTCAGACGATGGATAAAGTCCATAAACCCATCACCACACGAGAGATAAGGGGTCTTTCAGGAGTCGCAGACAGCTCCCCACATTGGAGAGCGAGTGAACCTGACAGGATGCGAAAATTACATAACAGGGAGCTTCGTAATTTATATAGTTAAGCTCTGCATAAAGCTGTGTGTTTAGGTGAAGGAAATTTAATGTACTTCGTCTTACAGTTGCACGTACCAAGCAGCTGACTGTGACATGTTTCGGCCCACGCAGCGTCTTCTTCAGGCCGGCACACCCGTATTGTCAAGCGTAACCAAATGCCATACAAAACTGATTTAACCTTTTAAAGCCTAGCGGTAACTTTACATACGACCAGGTTTAATATTAAAAAATTTTACGTGGTGCCCACATTGCGTTTATGTGTTTTGTACGGATCTCAGAACAAACAGCAACTTTTGCCTTATAAAACATTAAGCGATTGGTTTTTATAACCGAAGTGGAGAGCGTTTACAGCGCGGTACGCACTGAGTCCTTATATAAAACAGACACGTTTCGTCTTTAAAGGGTTAATTCACATACCGCGTACGGGTTGATTTTTCGTAATGCAAATTGTCTGTCCCTGATAGAGGAATTAAATGAAAAGAATGAGATGGGTTTGGCGTAACATAAGCATGAAGGAGACAAGAATTGCACACAACAATTTTTGTATGCAAGCCCCGTGAAAGAAGGCTGCATGAGAAACCTAGGTGTAATACTACAGTATAGTGACTAGGTTATTGGCTGGACGGCCTGGGGTTCGAATCCTGGTGGGGACAAGAAATGTTTCTCTTCTCCAGAGTGTCCAGACCGGCTCTGCGGCCTTCCCAGCCTCTTATTCAACGGGTACCGCGGATAAAGCGGCCGGAACATGGAGCTATACGTCAAACCTCAGTGTGCCTTCAGGGTGCGTGCACAGACAGCTCTGTCTGCATGGAACATTGGTGGAATGACAATGGTACGGATCTCAGAACAATCTGCCCTTATTTCCCTATACAGCATGAACTGACTGGTTTTTATAACCAAGACGGGGTGTGTTTACTGTGCGGTAGGGACTGAATCTTTAACACTCAGAAATTCTACGTTCTGCCCACACAGTGTGTTTATGTGTTTTGTGTGGATCTCAGAACAAACAGCGATTTTTCCCTATACAGCATGAACTGACTGGTTTTTATAACCGAGACGGAGTGTGTTTACTGTGCGGTACGGACTGAATCTTTAACACACACAAATTCTACGTTCTGCCCACACAGTGTATTTATGTGTTTTGTGTGGATCTCAGAACAAACAGCGATTATTTCCCTATACAGCATGAACTGACTGGTTTTTATAACCGAGACGGAGTGTGTTTACTGTGCGGTACGGACTGAATCTTTAACACTCACAAATTCTACGTTCTGCCCACACAGTGTATTTATGTGTTTTGTGTGGATCTCAGAACAAACAGCGATTATTTCCCTATACAGCATTAACTGACTGGTTTTATAACCGAGACGGGGTGTGTTTACTGCGCGGTACGGATTGAATCTTTAACACTCACAAATTCTACGTTCTGCCTACACAGTGTATTTATGTGTTTTGTGTGTATCTCGGAACAAACAGTGATTATTTCCCTATACAACATTAACTGGTTGGTTTTTATGACCGAGACGGGGTGTGTTTACCGCGCGGTACGGCCTGAATGCATGTAGTCATAATTCAGGTCAATTTTCGTATTTGGACCTGTTGTGGTTCAGGCAGTTAGTCGCTGGCCAGTCACCTCGGAGGCCCATGTTCGATCCCCAGTCAGTTCATATGAGATTTGTGGTGGACAAATTGGCACGGACAGGTTTTTCTCCCAGTACTTAGGTTTTCCCCTGTCAGTATCATTTCACCAATGCTCCATATTTACTCTCGTCTACATGTTGGTATTACGAGAAGGACAAAGGAGCGAAGCCTGGGAACCCCCCTAAAAGCAATGCTCTTTTGGAAATCGGGGAGCAAAGAGCTTTCCCTTTTTAGGCGCATTCTTGAAAATGGAAAAGCGACTCTTAGCTTCGTCATATTTGTGTCTGTCCTTCCGTCTGCATGGAACAACTCGGTTCCCATTGGATGGATTTTCATGAAATTTTTATGTTTGAGTATTTTTCGAAATTCTGTAGAGAAAATTTAAGTTTCATTAAAATCTGACAACATTACCGGTTACTTTACATGAAGACCTGCATACATTTATGACAATATCTCGCTGAATTCTTCTTAGAATGCGAAATACTTCAGACAAAAGTTGTAGAGAAAGTCAAAACACATATTTTATGTTCAATAACTTTTTTCAGAAAATCCTGTTGTTTATGAGATAATGTGGAAAAATGTGGTAAAGCCAGACAGGCCACAGATGGCAATATAATACGGCGCATGCGCTTTGCATGACGGAGAACTAATGCTAGACACACACTCGGAATATGTGATACTCGTTGCTTTTCCACGGCAACAGTGGTTACGCGAACGTGCATTGGGTGTCGTATTTTTGTCTTCAATGGTTAGTCCGAATTCGGAGTAGACTCCTGCGTCAGTTCCGGATGGAGGATGACCGTTTTGTAAATTATAAAATTTATAACCAAATTTTCTAAAAGGGGGGTGTCACTTAAAGAACACTGTGCCGCGGGTGGAACTCCGATATAGGCACACCGTTTGTCTACCGCAGTTTGTGGCAGTGAAGCACAGTCCTGCGTGAAGTTATTTCTGTTCAGAGACTTTCGCGGGCGATAAGTCAGGGTGGCACTGTATCGGGAGTTTCCTGGACTGTGCTAGAATAAGCACGGTGCGCCCTCTTCATCCAGCTGGTGTGAGATATAAGAAACATGCACAAAATTTTGATTTCACTCAATTATTGAACGCTAAAACTGCACACACAACGCTATTCCTTGTACGAAATCTGTTGCAAATACCAAAACGTATCTGAATTAGGACTCTTGAAACCAATCATTCATTCTGTGACTGCCCTTTAATGTTTTAAAGCCTAGCGGTGACTTTACATACCATCGGGTTTAACATCAAAAAATTCTACGTGGTGCCCACATTGCGTTTATGTGTTTTGTACGGATCTCAGAACAAACAGCAACTTTTGCCTTATAAAACATTAAGAGACTGGTTTTTATAACCGAAGTGTAGAGTGTTTACAGCGCGGTACGCACTGAGTCCTTATATAAAACAGATACGCTTCGTCTTTAAAGGGTTAATATATACAGATTTATGTTCCCAATTCAGCTGACGATTCAGGCTTTTGCATTAGCATCTGAAGAAAGATTCTGGTAGCTTCCATGGGCTCCTGTAGATCTATTATTCTGATTTTCTTATTTTTTATAGAATTTGAGAATCTTACTTGAAATGCTGTTTCGGGCAGATGGCCAGGAATTGGTGATTTGGATTGCCTGGTGAGAGAATTGGGTGGTTTGGTTGGAACAATATTCCTCCCCTGACCAACCCCTAGCTATTACAGACTAATCAGCCGGAAATCTGCTCTCGTAGCGCGCCCCTCGTTTGTGCACGGCCTTCGTGGGGGGAAGCTACCGGCATAATGGAGAGGCAATATCCGTCTGTCTGTCTGTTTCCCGAATTTAACGGAAGCGATTAAAAATGTGGTACAAGGAGCTAGACGTGGATACATGTCTGCCAGTTGAATACTTTCCTGAATCACTGCATTCCCCGTTGACACCGCAGGATATGGGCCTTCGTCAGAATTTACTAAGGAAACTTTCAATGCTTTATGAACTAACTGACTAACTAACTAATTAACTGACTGACTGACTGACTGGCTGACCAGTTAACTAACTGACTGACTAACCAACCAACTCACTTACTAAGTAACTAACTCCATCGAATAGAGGCCTTCTTGAGAAGCTAACAGTTTCTCAGCTAGTCAAGAAATTCCCGCATTTTATGGAACCCGGAGGTTCATTACCGCATTCACAACGGCCCGCCACCTGTCCTTATCCTGAGCCAGCTCAATCCAGTCCATGCCCCCATCCCACTTCTTGAAGATCTACGCCTGGGTCTCCCAAGTGGTCTCCTTCTCTCAGGTCTCCCCACCAAAATCCTGTATGCTCCTGTCTTTTCCTTCATACGTGCTACACGCTTCAATGCTTTATGATATGTAATAAATCATTTGAAAGTGCGGCAGAAGTCAGATATCTGAAAGCAACCATAATAAATCAAAATTGATTTTTAAATGTGTTACAGGCCTAATACATTTTATGCATCATATTGTACATATAAAATTCAGGTGTTTTGTCTCCGTGCAGAATGGTTTTAGCAGCGATATGTGCGGATGGTTCTGGAGTTCATAGCTGCAATCCATCGTAGTGTTAATGGCTTTAAGCGTGGCAGGTACCCCTGATGGTTATGCCGAAACGGTCGGAGGAAAGAGGCTGTTGTATTACGTACTGTAAGTGCATTTATTTGGTACTTAAGTGTAAATAGCAAATCAAAGTTAATTCATGAAGAAACGTAGAGCAGATTGAATTCCCGGAATGCCCGCTGCCGTTCCGTCCAGACTCTGTTGTCTTCCAGTCTGCTGTCCAAAAATATACAGATTGAATTATACAGATCTATAATTTTGCTTGTTGTTTTATATGGGTGTGAAACTTGGTCTCTCACACTGAGGGAGGAACAAAGACTGAGGGTGTTCGAGAATAGGGTGCTGAGGAGGATATTTGGGCCTAAGAGGGACGAGGCGACAGGGGAGTGGAGAAGACTACATAACGAGGAACTTAATGACCTGTACTCTTCACCAAACATTATTCGGGTAATCAAATCGTGAAGAATGAGATGGGGGGCATGTAGCACGTATGGGGGAAAAGAGATATGCATACAGGATTTTGGTAGGGGGATCTGAGGGAAGGCGACCACTTGGGAGACCCAGGCGTAGATGGGAGGATAATATTAAAATGGATCTTCAAGAAGTGTGATGGGACGCATGGACTGGATTGAGCTGGCTTAGGATAGGGACAGGTGGCGGGCTGTTGTGAATGCGGTAATGACCCGCCGGGTTCCATAAAATGCGGGGAATTGTTTAGCTACCTGAGGAACTGTGAGTGTATCCAGCGAGTTGGAGTTTGGATTTAAACTGGACTCCGTTTTATGTACGTATATGATTTATCATATGCCTATAATAAAATTCCGACTTGCACCGGAACGTAAACTTATTTGTACCGTTGTATTACTAGCTACAATGTAACGTAGCATCACGCCCCTTAGTCATCTTGCTCCATCCTTTCCTCCAGCTCATATTTTCACTGCATCGCTGAACTTTTCAACTTGATTTACCCCGTCCACAGCACATAGACGCGTTACTGCAGCTTCGGTGGTTGTGGTTATTTGATTCGTCGTTGTTTTTGATTTCTGTTGCTGGGAACGCGTAGTCCTTTATTTTAATTTGGCCGATTGTTAACGATCCATCCGGCCGTGTTTGGAGGTTTCCGCTATCCTGTGGTCGTTCAGCGAGGCAACAGCGCTATTTTCTGCGCCACACAAATTTGGTAAAAAGACACCATTTGTTTCTTGGAACGATTGTGCGTATATAAGTTTAATTCTTTAATCTGTCACAGGAGTATTATGTCCTAAACTACTGACTTTTTGCAAGTCAAGCTTAATAAAAGAATATGAATAAAACACACGAAACTGATTAACCTTTTAAAGCTTAGCGGTAACTTTACATGCGACCAGGTTTAACATTAAAAAATTCTACGTGGTGCCCACATTGCGTTTATGTGTTTTGTACGGATCTCAGAACAAACAGCAACTTTTGCCTTATAAAACATTAAGAGACTGGTTTTTATAACCGAAGTGGAGAGTGTTTACAGCGCGGTACGCACTGAGTCCTTATATAAAACAGATACGTTCCGTCTTTAAAGGGTTAATCAGTGCTACTTATATAAGGCAACAAGTTTCAGCAGAATTTTTGCACCTTCGGGGCTTCATAAATGGATAAAAGTTATTAACCATTTTAAATCCCAATTGTCAAGTGTGTATGCACCGCCATATTTAACATTGCAAACTTCGAACAGTGTAAGCATTAACCGACTGGTCTTTCTAGTGGAATCATGCCATGTTCTCTGTGAGGTACGAACTGAGATTTTATAGTAATGTAATTTGTTTTAGTCTTCAAAGATTTAAATGTATTGTGCTTGAAGGTGCAACGTGCCAGAACGGGACTTGGTAAAATGGCTGTTTTTTTTCAACACAAATATTCATGTGAATATTTTAACTAATAAATTTGAAATATTGTTGTACGTTTATTTGTTTACTAAGTTTGAGTTGTGAATGAAATACAAAACGGTCGCACTTTTGCCTTGAAAAGTTTAATTTTGTGCCTCGTAATTAAAAAGTTAAGATTATCTCTACTGCATTTCGTTGTGACTATAAATAGTGTGCTTCATGTGTCAGGAGATGGCAGTAGTTACCAAACGTTAAAAACGGTCGCAGCAGAAGGAGGCGTTTCAAACTGCCGGACTAACTTACCAACCAATCAACCACATGCAGCGGAGTCCTACTTGAGAAGTTAATTGTTCCTCAGCTAGTTGAGAAACCTCCTCCGGTTTATGGATCCCAAAATTTCATCACCGTGCTCACAATAGCCCGCCGCATGTCCGTATCCTAAGTCAGCTCAATCCACTCCATCCCCTTCTATCCTGCTTCTTGTAGATCCATCCCTTTGCTGCTGAACGAGAAAGCCTCGTTTATGCAGCGGGTTACAAGTAGTAGAGCCTAATTAAGTTTACGTTGCGGTATCTGCGCTGTTTTGTTAAAATGTTTGCAGTGATTATGCATCCTGTGACAGGAAATTTTAGTTTTGGACGCGTGGTGCCGCCACTGCAACAGAAGTCGAGAGTGCTCCACGTTGTTACAGACAACAAACAACGAACAACGCTAAAGGCACGACGTAATTTGTGGCATTTCCAGACCCAAACGAAGAACAGAGACAGTCGCTGGGAAAACTTAAAGGAAGTACTGAAGCCGCGGGCCGTCACAGTCTGGACGCAGTTAATATGACGGATCGGTTGATTGCGCGTTGAGGTATCGAGATGACTGAGGAGGAAATTTATCCCAATGTACCGGGACGATTGGGGCGGAAATTTAGCCCAATATACCGGGACAACTAGGGAGGAAATTTACCTCAACGTACCGGGACGACTAGGGCGGAAATTTACCTTAAGGTACGTGGACGAGTAGGGCGGAAATTTATCCCAATATACCGGGACGATTGGGGAGGAAATTTATCTCAATATACCGGGACGACTAGGGCGGAAATTTATCCCAATGTACCGGGACGATTGGGGCGGAAATTTAGCCCAATATACCGGGACTATTGGGGAGGAAATTTAGCCCAATATACCGGGACGATTGGGGAGGAAATTTAGCCCAATATACCGGGACGATTGGGGAGGAAATTTAGCCCAGTCGTCCTTTCCCAGATCTTCCGACGCGGCTACACATCTCGGACTGGCCAACCCAAACGACGGAGGCGCTACGAGGTCTGCGCTGTTCTGGGATATTACGCAGCGTCGAGTGGTAATCCTTTACCGACGTTTCGGGACGACTTATCTTTCCCGTCTTCAAGGGTCAAGAGGTCTTGGGCTTCTTTGGACTCACTGGACTTCTTAACCCTTAAAGACGGAACCTATAGGTTGTCCCGAAACGTCGGTAAATGATTACCAACCGACGCTGCGTAATATTCGAGAAGAGCCCAGTTCTCATCATGATTGCGGTGGAAGTCTGAAATCGCGGAAGCCGCTAAAATTTTCTGAAACGTTGGACAATATATTTACCAGTCGATATAGTGTCACGTGCGTCCCCAGTAACACCGCTATGAGAACCCCATATATTGTTTCGTACTGTTTTCTTTGGTTGTCAATATTTCAGGCACATTGCCTGTCACTCATTATACAGAGTGACCCATGTAAAACAATGCCTCAATATAACGCACGGTATTTCATATGTCACGCAGCAGAAAATATAAATGAGTGTTATCATAGCATGTTGAAGTGCCCTGTCTTTCCCTGCCTTCTTCCATCAGCTTCCATTGGTCATCTTCCGAGAGAAGGGTGCTGTAGTTTATACCGTGATTTTGTAGAGGACATATTCTCTACAGCAAACCCTCTTCCAATGCGATTTTCTGCAGCGCCGTTCTGACTATACGCCTTTGAATACAAATGTATGGGGGAAAAAATTAGCCGAATGTTGTAAAATTTAAGTACACGCAGAAAAATGCAGGTTGTTACTAAATGAATCGACACGCAGGCTGGCAGCATCAGCTACCCAACCACTGTGTAGCCTAAATGTTATATATATATATATATATATATATATATATATATAAATAAAGACAGTCAAACAGCCAACAATTAAATGTTTATTTGACATTAAAAAGTTATTTGTTTGCTGTTTGACTGTCTTTTTATATATATATATTTAATATAGCCAACTGGGACAATGAACGTCAAATTAAACGTTTTATGTTTAAAATTGTATGTATTTTAAGCGGTGGTGGCTGGAGTGGGGGACCATAAGGGACAGATTTCGGTTAACCCTAATTTTTCCCATAACAATATCGGATTGCATATTACCTAGTAGAATCAGATGTTTTGGGGCTCTTGCGAGGCGTTAACTTTCCCATAAGAATTTTGCGCAACGCGGTTTTCCCCACCATAACGTGATCACTCCTCTTAATTCCCGTGTAATCCATTTCAGTCGCATAGTTCAGGCGTTATTTTGGTACGCGCACTCTTTACCGCACAGTGAGTGCCTTGAAGACCTACAGTGAAATATAAAATACAATATTTTCTACTGGGTTCGGGTTGAAATGCATAATTCTCTTTCAGTTTCTGGAATTTCGTTTATTGAAACATAGAGGGTCCTCATTTTATATGACAACTACCATTTGTCACTTCTCGCCTTAACTGATCTGCGCGTGTGGTTTGTCGGCTGAGCAGGTTATGTGAATACGATAAACGAGCCGACAAGTAGTAGCAACAGATGATTGTCAGATAAAATAATGGACATACAATAAGCCTCATGAATGTACCCTATCCTTTAAATAGAAAGAAATTTTTACGACTAGGAAATTTTGAAATCATTGCGCTAAATTTTGTTCAGTGTGGAGAAGGTTGTACTATTTTAAATCGTGTTATCCTCAGATTACTTAATGCCACTCACATTAAATTTTATTGTTTTGGCGATGAGTGTTGGAACTTTATACCAATCAAATTTCACTGAACGAATTATTTTCTGTAACTTTAAATATGAATATTGTATTTTCAACTCATATTAACCTTTTAAAGCCTAGCGGTAATTTTACATACCATCAGGTTTCACATTAAAAAATTCTACGTGGTGCCCACGTTGCGTTTATGTGTTTTGTACGAATCTCAGAACAAACAGCAACTTTTGCCTTATAAAACGTTAAGAGACTGGTTTTTATAACCGAAGTGGAGAGTGTTTACAGCGCGGTACGCACTGAGGCCTTATATAAAACAGATACGCTTCGTCTTTAAAGGGTTAATATCTCAGTGAGTCAATACGTTTCCTGAAGTGCCACCACATACCTATTAATTTTGAAATGAAAGACAGTGGGTATCAAATTGCACTTACTGGGTCATTTCCTTGACATTTTGCCCCATTCCCTGATGTTTCAGATTTATTAAACAGCACTCAGTGAACAGACCTGTGCTTCTTGAAGCTACAGACTGAGTGTTGCAATTTCAAACCGAGTAAACCTCACTGAATTCATTATTTTCTTCAAACCTGGACTTCGCTCTGTACAAGTTGAATGGTAGCGGAGTTTAGAGCGAAACGTTACACAAACATTCGATCGTGTCAGTGGAAACAGTAGGACTGTGGTGTTCTTTAATTGATTCAATCAAAGCAAAAACACGTTTTCTTGTATTGCAGCGGGGCCGTCCGTCCGTCCGTTATAACGAGGGAACAGACAAACAGTCCTCTCACTCCACTAGGGGTCGGCAAGGCAGCCACCTGTTACATCTGTTCGCAGCAACGTCGTAACGCTGTTTTGCCCCGAGCCTAATGACAGTGTTGAAACTTCCAGAATTTCGAAATATTTTGAATTTTAGAGAAGTGTGTTATTTGGGGTGCTGTTGTTTTTTGTGTTGTAGGGATGTGTAGTATTTTAGGGTTCTGTTTTATTTTTTGTTGTAGGGAAGTGTAGTATTTCAGGGTTGTTTCTATTTTGTGTTGTAGACGAGTTTAGTGTTTTTGGGTTCTGTTTTATCTAGTATTGTGGGGAAGTGTAGTATTTGAAGGTTCTGTTTTATTTTTTATTGTAGGGAAGTATAGTATTTTATGGTTATTTATATTTTGTGTTGTAGACAATTGTAGTAATTTAGGGTTCTCTTGTGATTTGGGACGCGCCGTTGCTATGATATTTCTAATTTCTAGCACCAGGATCCGATTTCATGATTATTGGCACTGAATTTGAAGGAAAAATTGTTACGGTCATAAAAATAATCGTTGCCCGTACAGCATGCAGTCTTGCAAAAAGACAATTTCTCTTTACGTGTGACATTATATATTTTAGTGCATATTAAAGTGAAGTTCGTTAACAACCCTAACCTCAATAACAATTCGATTAAATACAGTAAATGTTATGTAACACAGTGCGTTATCGATACGAAACACTGATAGTCACATCGAAGGCTTTCCAACGTATACAATAAAGGTACCAACAAATACACACACGTGTACTGAAATGAGTTTATATACACAATGAACTGCTGCATGTTTCGGCCAACCATGTGGCCATCTTCACGGATATGAAATACAGAACTTAGATACATTAAAAGTATCCATCTTGTCATCAACTGGGTTTAAATTTACAGCAAAAATCAGTTACGCAAGTAACGTTATGAAAAATGACTCGGAAATATTACAATGAAATATCTTGTTAGTTAGAAATGGTCGATGTACATCGATACCTAATATCGATACACCTAACCTTGAAATGGCTGTGATGTTAGCTGTACAAATCATGAGGTTCCTCCTTATGCAGCCTCACCGTTACCTCGTCCCTCTAAAGCACAAATATCTTCCTCAGCACTCTATACTCGAACACCCTCATTCTACGCTCTTTAACGTCAGAGACCAAGTTTCACACCCATGTAAGACAACAGGCAAACTTACAGGTCTGTATGTTTTAGCCTTTATGTTCTTACATAGCAAACGGAAAGAAAAAATGTGCTGTGGCAAGTGGTAGCCGTCATTCCTTGAATTGTGAAAACGACACGTACAGTGACGTTAAAGTCTTCGTAGCCACTATGATGGGAACTTCCTTCGTATTTAATTTTGTCTGGGATAACTTAAGCAACTAAGGCATTGCGTCAGTAGACATGTGGCTGAGCAAAATCGCGATGTCTTTCTGAAATTATCGAGGGAGAAATCCTGCTGCCTGTTTTAGGATGTCGGTGTGGAAAGATAGAAGGATAGAGATAACAGATAGATAGATAGAGAGAGAGAGAGAGAGACTGTCATGCCGGGGGCCAAAATAAATGCAAAAAAGGACACACAATCCAGTTTCTACTTTATTATAAAAAGTGTCAGAAAACTGCTTCATAACAACGCTTAGGGAAAACTTTGCAAAAAATACACATTTTACACTGGACGTGCACAGGCCCTCATGTTCCATCAACACAAGGGTGGAAAACACACACATTTACCAAACGCCTCTTTTTCCTTTTTATTATTAATTCGTTTGCCTCACGTATTGCAGATGTGAATTTACTGTTCACAGCGCTAATCAGCAGTAACACTGCAGGCGCTCAGCCGGTAACTCTCTTAAGACGAAAAAGATAAAAGTTCTTTTCTATCCAATGCTCCCCTATTTCCGAAACAGCATTGCTTTTTGTAACGTTTCCAGGCTTCGCGCGTTTGTTCTGACGCATTTAAGAGTAACGTACACGTGTGTAGACGCATATGAGTACGGAGCACTGCTGCAATGTTACTGACAGGGGAAACCCGAAGTACTTGGAGAAAAAACGTGCCCCAGTTCCACTTTGTCCACCACAAATCCCACTTGGGTCCGGTCAGGATACCTCGGATGAAAGAACTTGAACCCGGAATCTCAGTTAGGGACACCATAACACGATCACCACGTCGGCTGAGTTACCTCGACTCACTAGCGCAGAAAATTGACTGAGTGACATAGAAATGTATGTTATTGGTGCCGCCATGTTTCACACAAAATATTTGTCAAGGTGGCTGTAGTTCTGTACAAACTTATGTTTAACCTTTTAAAGCCTAGCGGTAACTTTACGTACGACCAGGTTTAACATTAAAAAATTCTACATGGTTCCCACATTGCGTTTATGTGTTTTGTACGGATCTCAGAACAAACAGCAACTTTTGCCTTATAAAACATTAAGAGATTGGTTTTTATAACCGAAGTGGAGAGTGTTTACAGCGCGGTACGCACTGAGTCCTTATATAAAACAGATACGCTTCGTCTTTAAAGGGTTAACCTTTTAAAGCCTAGCGGTAACTTTACGTACCACCAGGTTTAACATTAAAAAATTCTACGTGGTGCCCACATTGCGTTTATGTGTTTTGTACGGATCTCAGAACAAACAGCAACTTTTGCCTTATAAAACATTAAGAGATTGGTTTTTATAACCGAAGTGGAGAGTGTTTACAGCGCGGTACGCACTGAGTCCTTATATAAAACAGATACGCTTCGTCTTTAACCTTTTAAAGCCTAGCGGTAACTTTACATACCACCAGGTTTAACATTAAAAAATTCTACGTGGTGTCCACATTGCGTTTATGTGTTTTGTACGGATCTCAGAACAAACAGCAACTTTTGCCTTATAAAACATTAAGAGACTGGTTTTTATAACCGAAGTGGAGAGTGTTTACAGCGCGATACGCACTGAGTCCTTATATAAAACAGATACGCTTCGTCTTTAAAGGGTTAACCTTTTAAAGCCTAGCGGTAACTTTACGTACCACCAGGTTTAACATTAAAAAATTCTACGTGGTGTCCACATTGCGTTTATGTGTTTTGTACGGATCTCAGAACAAACAGCAACTTTTGCCTTATAAAACATTAAGAGACTGGTTTTTATAACCGAAGTGGAGAGTGTTTACAGCGCGGTACGCACTGAGTCCTTATATAAAACAGATACGCTTCGTCTTTAAACGATTAAAGAATGAGGGGCGTCACATTCCTTTATATAGTGTAACTTTCTCCATTTCCCAATAAATCTATAAACAGAACTCTCACAGGTTATTTATTAAGATCCATTTTAATATTATCCTCCTATGTATGCTTATGTCCTCCAAATTGTCTCCATCTTTAGGGGTTCTACTGTAATTTTGGATCAAGATTGAATCCTCCGCCACTCCTAAGCGCCTATGGAACTGATGGTATTGCAGTTATTCTCGTGTTTAAATTCTGACAGAAAGATCTATTTTCAGGCCATTAGTCGACAAACATTGGTCTTTTGACATGACACAAAAAAGGGTGGAAGTCGCCCGCCGCTGTGTCAGCATCAACGGCATCACTTAGAATGACGTCAGGCGCCTAATTGACAAGTTCGCCACCGCAGCGCCACCCGTTACTTCATATTGACACTTTATTTCAGAGTGGCAGTCGAGGCCATTATACAAATTGGATGTAAAAATACGACCGACGCCTTCCAGCGTCACTGGGACCCCGACGCTGTGTAATAATAAAAAAGAAATTGATAGTCATAGATAGGGTGGCAGATCCAATTTAAACAGGTTCAACACTTTGCACTCTCGATCATAGAGACACGCACGTTTTGCGTGGGTAGTAAAAGTGAATGAGATTAACATGGGCTGCACATGTAGCTCGAATACGGAAATGAGGAAACTTTAATAATTTCAGTGTGGAACATCCTTGGAACTCCAGGAAAGACATAGTCTTAGCAGGAGAATACTCAAATGTAAAATGATTCTTATCTACACCGAAGAAGGAGGACGTAGGTTCCTCCGAAACTCTAGAAGCTTTCTACCAAGGTAGAAGGCGTCACATCACAAAATACTGTAATCTTGATACCGCCATGACCAGGGGTATACAGTTTTTCCAAAAATGTAGCTGTCACACTAAATGTTTATTACAAAGACGGTAATATTTAACCTTTTAAAGCCTAGCGGTAACTTTACGTACCACCAGGTTTAACATTAAAAAATTCTACATGGTGCCCACATTGCGTTTATGTGTTTTGTACGGATCTCAGAACAAACAGCAACTTTTGCCTTATAAAACATTAAGAGATTGGTTTTTATAACCGAAGTGGAGAGTGTTTACAGCGCGGTACGCACTGAGTCCTTATATAAAACAGATACGCTTCGTCTTTAAAGGGTTAATTCATATTTTTTAAGGTTATGTCCCCAATATTGGTACTGTTTATGACGGTGTATTATCGCCAAAAATATGTAAGTAAAAATTGTACGTATTATCTATAATGTGGCCCGCAAACGTTTTTCTCTCTTGAATTGGCCCTCGCACAATTCAAGAAATAAATTGAGGGGTATAAATCAAAATAACATAGGCGCTCTTCCCAGAGATTCTGTTCTAATTTGTTATTCTATTTGTTATTTCCAAATATCTTCCCTGCCGTTTTCAAATCGTGCAGACCCACAGTTTAGTACGAACACACTTTGTCTGTATGGCGACATTCGATTCAATTTAGCGGATAAGCGGGACAAGTACGCCGTGTGTATATAATTTTGTGTTTGTTTGCATACCGCCCGCACCATAATCCCTGTTTTTTATTCATTACAAGTAGTCCCCCGCTGGTTAATGGATATTCACACACAAATCTGCACTCTGATTGCAATACGCATGCGCTAGCATTCATTGTTGTGTGTTTAGTTGCATGGACCGCCTGCAGAGAGGGCGACACACCAACGCGCCACGGGAGCGCTCTCATGCGCTGTTTAACGACGTTTGCTTGTGACAATGCTGTAACGATGTATGCCGGCTGTCTGTGTGCTGCAGCCCCACACGGGGAAGAATTATTTACTGCCCCATTTCTGCCTTAATATTCAGTCATTCGGCCGGTCAATAAATGTTGCTTCTATAATACTTTAAAGACTACGATTAACCTGAATTATATATGAATATTAAACTCGTACCGCGCAGTAAACACTCCGTCTCGGTTATAAAAACTAGACAGTTAATGCTGTATAGAGAAATAATCGCTGTTTGTTCTGAGATCCACACAAAACACATAAATACACTGTGTGGGCAGAACGTAGAATTGTTGAATGTTAAAGATTCAGTCCGTACCGCGCAGTAAACACACTCCGTCTCGGTTATAAAAACCAGTCAGTTAATGCTGTATAGGGAAATAATCGCTGTTTGTTCTGAGATCCACACAAAACACATAAATACACTGTGTGGGCAGAACGTAGGATTGTTGAATGTTAAACCTGGCGGTTCGTAAAGTAACCACTGGGTTTTAGACTGTTTATGGAACCGGAAGGTTCTTTGCTGGGTATGCAAAGGTTTATCATTGGGTTCTGTCCTGAATCTATTGAATTCACGTTATTCCTATAGGATCATTAGTCTAATGGAGACTATAGCTGGAGTTTCAATATTGTGACTGACATCAAACCCGGGGGGGGGGGGGGGGTGGTAACAAATTGTTGTGTTCATGTATAGTACACCATATACGTTTCTGCCACTACAGGGTCATTCTTTTATCTGTCACCTACGAGGTGACACTTCCTGTCGGCTCCTTTATCAGTTTAACGAAACCCACTTAAAAATCACGCATGCGCGTGACGGAGTAGCAGTGGGAAGTGACAGACAGTGGTGGTTAGAGAGAATAAGGACGCTGTACAGGCTGAAAAGTATTGCAAAGACCCAAACGCTATGGAAGGACCAATTTTGATCCAGAAGATCCGGGAAGTGATCGATGTTGTTAATGACGATGATGGTGATGATGAACAATTTCAATATTAGACATTTTTTAAATATCTGCAGCTAGATAGAGCCAGCGGTCTCTTGCTGGGAGTTCTTCCGACCAAAATTTAGTTACCATTTTTCCCTTCCATGTGCCTACACCTTCCATTCCTTATTACAGCCCTTCATTTAGTAACCCTAACAATATGAGGTAAAGATGAGCGTGAAGAAAGTGGATTATTCCCTATAGTAAATTAGACACGATGCTATGAAGACAAGTTGCGTTGTGGAGATATAACTCCACTCATTCTTAACCACGGTACTAGATGAATGTCAATCATGAACTCCAGTAGCGGTAGCCCTTGGGAAAGAGCACCCAGTACTTACTGAAGAGGAGTCAGGATGGACCCCAAAGCCGGTCCGGACGCTTTGAATGAGAGAAGGGCTGTGTCCGAAATCCAACCCTTCGATTATCTGACCCATAGCCTAGTCACTATAGTGACAGAGCTACCCTGAGTGCGTGGTGTGAAGTTTATAAGAGTATAAAGATTCTCGTGTGTGAATTTTTTAGTCTTCCTGTTGCTGCCTTGTACAAAATACTTTCCTCAGCACACTGTTCCCCCCAAAAAACTGATTTTACTGATATAAAAGTGTGTAAGACTATGGTGTGGGCTGTAGTTCGGTCTTGGGTACGAGAATTTGGTGTAAATCAACCCTCTTAAAACAATGTGCTGACAGTAACTTATTAGTCTTTCACCCTGAAAAAGGAGGCGGTGGTTTTCTAAGGAACTTTGGTACTTATCTACAAAATTAAGCGGCATCGCTTGCCCGGAAGACCCCAAAGTGGAGCATAGTTGTCAATAAAGTATAAAATTCTAGTCTGAAAACTTCTCGATTTGATGAATATTTAAGGCAGTATGACTAAAATGGTTTACGTTTTCGTTATGACATTATATTTTGAACGGTCAGTGTGGCCCTAAGTCTGCTTATTAACCTTTTAAAGCCTAGCGGTAACTTTACGTACCACCAGCTTTAACATTAAAAAATTCTAAGTGGTGCCCATATTGCGTTTGTGTGTTTTGTACGGATCTCAGAACAAACAGCAACTTTTGCCTTATAAAACATTAAGAGACCGGTTTTTATAACCGAAGTGGAGAGTGTTTACAGCGCGGTACGCACTGAGTCCTTATATAAAACAGATACGCTTCGTCTTTAAGTGAACGTCAGTCACACTAGTGAAGGACGTATATTTACACTCGTCTGATGTGGCAGCTAGACACGCTGCTGCAGGTTTGAGTTTCTGCACTGGACACCCAGGGTTTTCTCTGTTTATTTCATTGTGTTCTACTGCTGGATGTCAAAAGAAAGGAATGTTTTTTTAAAAGGAGAATTGTACCGAAGGGGGGGGGGGTGGGAGTAGGGGTAGTGATCGCTTAATCCAAGCTATGTGTTGTTAGTTTCGAGGGGTGGACTCCCCCTTTTTTCGTATAACGAGAGGGCTGCAACACGCCCATTGTTGACTTGCAGACAGAAAAATGCGGGTGAGTTGAGCGGCCACCGCCAGGCAGTTGAGCGCTGTTTTTCGCTCATAATCGTTTGGAAGAGAGGTTCTATTTTCGTGTCGTACGTAATGAGGAAATTTCTGTTCTGCTAGCGTCGTAGGGTGATTAAATTAAAAAAGATGAAGCGTAAAAAACATGTAGTACAAACGGAAGGAAAATTTTTTTTTGGAAATAAATGACATAGATAGTGGGCTAGCCACGTAGTATGAAGGCCGACGGCTACGGGTTTCTTATCCCAAGAAAAATAATGGGGAAGGAAGTTGTTTCGAAGGAAAAAAGCCCATTTAATGATTGTGATGACGAAACGTCGCTTTTACAACCTCATATAGCCCATTATCGCGGGGCATGTAGCACGTATGGGGGAAAAGAGAGGTGCGTACAGGATTTTGGTAGGGAGACCTGAGGGAAGGCGATCACTTGGGAGAATCAGGCGTAGATGGGAGGATAATATTAAAATGGATCTTCAAGAAGTGTGATGGGACGCATGGACTGGATTGAGCTGGCTTAGAATAGGGACAAGTGACGGGCTGTTGTGAATGCGGTAATGAACCTCCAGGTTCCATAAAATGCGGGGGATTTGTTGACTAGCTGAGAAACTGTTAGCTTCTCAAGAAGACCTCTGCTTCATGCAGTTAGATAGTTAGTTAGTTAGTTATGTCCCATTATCTCGTATTCATTCTGATTCCTTCCTAGCGAGACGATACATGTTAGTTCCTTTTCCAATTTGCAAGTCTGTCGATCTGTACCGCTGACTTCCCGCTATTGTTGCACTTTTAGAGATAGCATTAAGTTGCAGTGCATTATCCATACACGGCTGCCCGTGCTATTGAAACGGCAACTGGTCTGAAGCCGAGATACTAGAGGGTTGCTGAAATATCTGCAGGAATGACAACAGCGTGTTTGAATAATTCATGAGGGCCCCTGTTTTGAAAGGTTGCGATATTTCTGAATGAAGTCACAGTGAATCGAATCTAATGTTTTGGTTTGATTATGGTTACGCATTGTTTGTAGTTGTCACACATGCCGCGAGAGGGAAGCAGAAGACCACCCCATGTCGTCAGTGTGAATTATAAGAAAACGTGGTAGACGCCTCTACCTGGGGACTTTTGCTTTGTTAAATGTTGAATTGTGTTGAACACAATTGCTTTCATCGCTTTACCATTTGTATAGACTTCACGTAAATCGGTAAGAGCAAAATATTGGATGTTTTAAATATGAAGATGTCAACGGAAACAACGTTGTTTCTCAAACTGTGGGACTTGAGTGTCGGTTGACTAGGCCGTTACGTTCATTTTTTGTTTTGTTAGCAAAACAATGTTTTAAAAAAAGTCACGATTGCGTCAGCAGGGTCTTTACCGTCTCACAGTTCAACATTATCTAGCCTTCCCATCCGTTGCTATAATACCAGCGAAATTTAAACATTTTCCTTTTTATAATGTGTCATGTTATGGGTGTGAAACTTGGTGTCTCACACTGTGGGAGGAACAAAGACTGAGGGTGTTCGAGAATAGGGTGCTGAGGAGGATATTTGGGCCTAAGAGGAACGAGGCGACAGGGGAGTGGAGAAGACTACATAACGAGGAACTTACTGACCTGTACTCATCACGAAATATTATTCGGGTAATCAAATCGAGAAGAATAAGATGGGTGGGGCATGTAGCATGTATGGGGGAAAACAAAGGTGCATACAGGATTTTGGTGGGGAGACCTGAGGGAAGGCGACCACTTGGGAGACCCAGGCGTAGACGGGAGGATAATATTAAAATGGATCTTCAAGAAGTGTGATGGGACGCATGGACTGGATTGAGCTAGCTCAGGATAGGGACAGGTGGCAGGCTGTTGTGAATGCGGTACTGAACCTCCGGGTTCCATAAAATGCGGGGAATTTCTTGACTAGCTGAGAAACTGTTAGCTTCTCAAGAAGGCCTCTGCTCCATGGAGTTAGTTGTAATGTGTCATGTAGGACCACTGAAAGGTGGTGCATTCTGATTTGTCATTTGTTTATCCAATTACATACAATGTACAACTAACTGCACCGTGCAGTTAAAAGATCTACAAGTGTCTCCATCTTCAGTTTCTCTAACGACGCAACCAGTAACTGTGCTGGCTGGGTGCTGCGGTTGACTGCTGTAAGCCTATGTATAAATATAAATTTATACCGACGCTTCACCGCGGTGGCGCAGTTGGTTGAGGCACTGCGCTACAAACCGGAAGGTCGCGGGTTCGATTCCCGATGGTGTCAGTGGAATTTTTCATTGACATAATCCTTTCGGTCGCACTATGGCCCTGGGGTTGACTCAGCCTCTAACAGAAATGAGTACCAGGAATCTTTACTGGGGGGTAAAGGCAGCCGGTGCGTAGGGCTGACAACCTTACCACCTTCAAGCGCCGATTGTCTAGAAATCTGGGAGCCTCAACGTCCTGGAACACTAAGGGCCTGTCCAGGCCTGTAATGGGACTGCTTTACCGACGCTTCATTGAACGCCTCACCAACAAGACATGCGGATGAATGGCTGGCTGTGCCTGTAGGCGCAGCATTTGTTGTTTTTGATTGGTAGGGTTCACTTCCCGGACATTTCATCTTCGAGACTTGGTGATGGAAAACAGGAAATAACTGTTTTAGTGGGATTCGAAATCCGATTCTCCGATCATACAGGCTGTATCATGGTCATTATACTGAGCTACGCCGGATCCTTGTGAATGACGAATTGTCGGAGACGTTAACAGCGTCACTGAATCTCAGGGACCAGACTACGTCATTGTGTCGTGAGACGTGGTTGCCTCTTCTGAGGACTGAACTGTCCCAGGGCCTAGCAGGCTCACATGCCTGGACATATTCAAGCACTACGCCAGGTGACGTCGCTGCAGACTCATTATTTTATCTGACCAATACCATTTCTGACTTCCCGCGCCGCTATTTGAAACCGCCTGTGTGGCGGCCGCTGTGACGGCTACGGTTTATACGATAAGAAACTGACAAACGATATTGGTCACAAAAAATAATGTCGCTGTAGTTCAACATCTAAATACTCCTTTTTCCTCAAATTTGGGCAGCATTGTTTGTAGGGCCTTCCTGTAGAAGTCTCCGTTATATGTTTCAGAATTGTGTCCAGTCTCTGATTCCATAAGGGCCTCCAGCTCGATGCCCTTGTCAGCTAGGACAATGGGCAGCACACAGCAAGCCCCATAAACTCCGTACAGTGTCTTGCTGTCGTATTCCTGCCACAGTTCTTCCAGTGTTATATGCTTGTGCGGGTATCCCATGGCCTTCAAAGTGCCACAGAGTGTGCTGTGGTATTCCTGTAACATAATGTTGGTAACGCTGTTAACGACGTTGTTAAGTATTCTTTTGTGTTCCACTGGTTACATTTTCAGTGTAACAGAAACCGACTATTTTATTCTTCCTTCCTTCCTCCCTTCCTCCCTTCCTCCCTCCCTCTCTTCCTCCCTCCCTCCCTCCCTCCCTCCCTTCCTTCCTTCCTTCCTTCCTTCCTTCCTTCCTTCCTTAGAACTAAATAGGTTTTCCAGATTGCCATGCTGTCTTTGCGTGTCCGTATATCAAGTTTTGAAATAGGTGACGGATTTTTACCAAACTTGGTATGAACTTTATGCCATTGGAGGATGCCCCAACCCTGTACTTTGATATCTTTCAATGGGTGTTAACAGCTACATGTTTCGGCTAATATATAGCCGTGATAGGCTAATGATGGCTATACACGTATTGTTGTGTTCAGGCTGAATACATTGTACTCCTGGTTAAACATCAGGCGTTCACGTGTTTACGGGTGTTACTCTGTGTCGACTGGTAAACAGTTACCGACTTTCGGTGGACACAGCTGGGGTTCACAATACCGGTCAAAATCTTAATACGGGTAATTCGGTATTTTTAATTTAATTCCAAAAACAAAGAGCGCGCTATAGGCCTAAATCCAGGGAAGGCAGTCGGTTGGTTGTTGCGTCTTATTTGGGTGATAAGTGTGTCATGACTCGCCGTCACACATTGTTGTTATGGAACTACTGCACTTCGCTAACAGAAAAATATGTTTAGATGTTTATAATACAACAATCTCTGAAATTATTCATTAACACGCAATATTCACTTTTTCGTCTGTGTGCAACAAAGTGACCAGTAAACCAGAACTGCGTTTCTTGACGTTTTCAGGTTTCCGTTACATTTGTACTGCGCGTAACAATCCGTCAGTTGCAAATTCAGTAATATTAATGACTTATTGTTGTCGGTTTTATAACCTTTATGTGAGTAAATCATAAATAATTATTTTTTAATATTAGCACCAAAAAACTGGTATTTTTGTATCAATACCGGCATTTGAATACTGGAAAAAAATGACCGGGATCCCGGGATCGCGGTATAGCAAGTCCTAGACACAACGTAACATCGCAGAACAGCAACACTGCTGTGGAAAACTGAAATGTCGTACCTGCATCAGTTGGCCCAGATGGTGCACTCGCACTTCTTCGCATGGACTGGTGTTGAAGAAGTACTGCAGATCGATGGCCGGTGAAGAGAAATGCAGGAACTGGAAGTCGAGGAGCCTCAGGCCGTCAGGGGCACCGGAGTACCGGAATAGCATGTTGTTGACCCACAGGTCACCGTGATTGAGCACGTTGAAGGCAGTGTCATCGCGCTGTGTGACCTGCACAATACGGTCCAGCATAACGTCCGCCAACGCCCGCAGCTTCTGCGGGTACCGCTCAGAGTAACCTGGCCATGAATCGACGGCTTTCGCTACTGACTTCAAGGAACCTACAAGGGAACGTGCGGTACATTGTTACGGATATAACGGCTTGTGCATTGGTAAACAGTAACCGACGTTTCGGCGGAACTTGCTTCCTGCATCCAACTAACTAATTTCATGAAGCAGAGTCCTTCTTGAGAAGCTAATACAGTCGAACTCGGTTATAACGTCATGAAAGGGACTGAATAATTCGTGTCGTTATAAACGGGTGTTGTTATAACCGAGGAGTGTAATGTTGTGGTTAACAGTGAGGAATTAATTGGTACCACAGAATATCTGACGCTATAGACGAGGTGATACATAAACCGTTGTCGTTGTAAACGAGTTCTGCTGTAGTTCATCAGCTAGCCAAAAAAATTCTCCGCATTTTATGCAACCCGACTGTTCGTGACCGTGTGTAAAAAATCCCGCCACTTGTCCCTGTCCTGAACCTGATCAATATAATCCACGCCCATCCTATTTCAAGATCCATTTTAATATTAACCCCACCTACGCCTAGGTCTTCCAAGTGGTCTCTTTCCCTCAGGTCTCCCCACCAAAGCCCTGTATGCACCTCTCCTGCCTGGCTGAGGAATGGGACAGGTGGCGGGCTGTTGTGAATGCGGTAATGAACTTTCGGGTTCCATAAAATACGAGGGATTTCTTGACTAGCTGAAGGCCTCTTAGCTTTTCAATACGGACTCTGCTCCGTGGAGTTAGTTATGCTTTGTCCGTATTAAGGTTAGAAGAACCCTGAATGTGCAGATAGCATCTTATTCTGAACCAATTGTGCCTATTTATCAGACTACGAGGTTTCATATCCTAGAAGACAGTAATTTGGATAGTTACGAGCCAAACTACACGGCGTCACGTTACAAAAGTTTGTACCTTCATATTTACCAACGTGAGAATTATTAAACTTCCTCGTGGAAATTCATAAAATCTCATTATCAACTGCGTCAGCAGGGACACCTGTGATCGGTAGTACGTACCAGAAACAAATTTGTGAAGGCCTTCCCTCGTTTCGGGCTCCGAAAAGAAATTCTGTTCGTAGACTGACATGGATTCTGGGTCCTGGTCGTGAAGTACCACCGAAGCAGCGTGGAACTCCGCGAGCGTGCGCATTACGAGTAAACAGTGGTCTAAGTCGAGTCCTCGTCGACGCTCAGCCATCTTGAAACCGTTAGCACACAGGTCCTCCAGGATTAGGGTGCGCGGGCAGGAGTAGACGTAGCGGGCCGCTAAACGTTCGCACCCACCTGCACCAACACCGTTCCGAAGTCCTTATACAGAGTGATTCAGAAGGATTTGTAACGCATGTGTAAACGTGGACAGTGCGTAAGTGATATGAATTTAAGACCTGTGGAAGATGACCGATCAACAACAAATTAGACAGCAGATTTCTTTTTTTACTGTGGCGCAACAGTCCCCAGTGGGCCAAGACGTCCTTATTATCGAGGCTTCGCAATCACACGCAGACACACCACACTCGGTAGGACTCCTCTGGACGAGTGATCAGTCCAATGAAAATGTCTCTACCTGACAACACCCAACACTTACAACAGACAGACATCCATGTCACCGGCGGGATTCGAACCCACAATCCCATAAAGCGAGCGGCCGTAGATCCACGCCTTTAAACTGCACTGCCACTGGGATCGGCAGAAACCAGATTAAAGGGAGAAAATGGCAATGGGTGGGCGACACGCTGAGGAAACCAAAAGGAGGTACTGAGAATCCCCAAGGAGCGAGCAAACTAAGACGCCCCAGAAAGACGTGCAAGGGAACTGCAGAAGAGAAAGCCAGTGAAAGTGGAAAGGCCTGGAGTGAAATAAACAGGGCTGGCCAACAATAGAAAGGGGTGGGCACGTTTGACTGCTGCCCTATTCTTTACTACAAAGAGCGACAGGGACTGATGATTGTGGTGATGATAATGGTGATGATGCTGATGATGATTACGTACTGTGGCAGACAGATGACACCTCCATCCAGAGCACAGCCTTTCTCATTTCCTTCAAACTTCTATTTTGACACTGAAAATATCTATTCAAAATTCAATTCCCGACAACAGAAACCTCCATATCTCATTCGGTATATTGACAAACTTGTTGGCTGGACGACCGAGGGATCGTGTTTCGATTGTTGGCAGAGACAGAACAGTTTCTCTTATTCGTAGCATCGACACCAGCTATGTGACCTACCAACCTCCTATTTAAGGTTTCCGGGGGGCCCTTTCCCTGTATGCAGGGATGTTTTCATGTCGGTAGTTTCTGTGGAAAGTTGTGTCGTTTGTAATTCCGTAATCGCGTGCTCAGGGGTGAGCTGGGCTGTCCACATGCTGCCCCCTTATTTATCCCATGCACATCGTGAGTAAACAACTGAGTTGCGTGTCACGTGACCGTGCACAGTGCTGCCTTCATGTATAGCGGTGAAGTTGGTAGTTTGTGTCACTTACAGAAGACTTCACAGAACATATCTTGACAGATCCGCAAAGTCGTAAAATTAAATTTAAATGGCAATTGATTCTATCATCTATTAATATTGTCACATATATTACGGTCGAACACAACAAACTGTATTAATATCATCAATAAATGCTAGATGTAGCATTTATTACTTATTGAGTATTGCTTTTGTCTGCAAGATATTTTTCTCCGCCATTTTTGTCACAGTACTTAACAATAGACTATGTGTATTAAATCATGAACTCCTTTTTTCAACGGTGTTGCCAGTATGATGATTGTTGTTTATAACATTTTATTCGGGTAATTAATGTTGCAGTCATTGTAGCATTCGGTCTGAGGAGTGCTGTTGCTAAATAGCATGATATAACTTTGTATTTCGACGCCATTTTCATTGTCAGTTTTATGGAAACATTGTCGCTGTTACAGCCTTTTATAGAAGGGCTTCAATTCGATATTTTACTAAACCTTCTTGAGCAATTCCCCACATGTATGTCATTCAGCACGACTTTTGTAGCTAAACACAGAAGTTCCATAAATTTCTTTTCTTAAACTTGCTTGTGATTTCATATTAAATGCATTATTTGTGTTAACATTTTACGCCGCGTTAGACAGGTACTGCCCTCTAGAATATGCAGTAGCGCACCTGCTCCTGGTTCACGTCTTTAAACATGTGTTCTCTTTTCGCTTTATGAAAGCATCTGAAACAGCAGAATGTCTCAGAGCGGAGTCGTGTTTCGTTGGCGCGATATGATTGGACAGCCACAAAAGGAAGACCGAGTTGTGCTATCAGTTAAGACGCAATACAGGTTTGACTGCAGTTTTGCAAATGTGTGTGCGGTGTTGTTGCGTGTAATTTGTAGTGCCAGTGCATATTGTGGGGTTTATAATCATGTTTAGGTTTTGCATAACAACAAGTAACATCTGCAGCCAGTTATATTGATGTTTCGTTCACCTGTCAACAATAAAGAGTCTTGTTATGTGCCTTAAAATCACTTGAGCTCCGAACACGATGTAGTGTGTTATAAAATGGCGTGTTGTTGTCTGTTGGAAATCTAACGATTCTTAAATCGCATTTTATTTGTGAGAAATATATGTGCATTAGTGAGAAGACATTCGGAGTATAAAAAATGGAATGGACGGTTCTGTGGAGTTTTTCAGACTGGGGATGTTGGTGAGTACAGAAATACGTATTACTGTTCTCAAATTATAGCAACGTGAACCATGTCTGGTTCCTAACGTACTAACGGACCTCGTAACGTGTAAATATAAACGTATAGCCTAAATGCGATTGTATATATTTATCACTTGCTCTTCTTTCTTATTCGATGGAAGAGTGTATAAGGATTTTACGTATGAATAACTTACGCTCAGTAACGTTTACTTAGACGTAGAGTGTATGCGTGACTTTGGACATAGTGTTCTAAACTCTGCTAATGTATATCTTGGTACGTGACATCGGACAGAGTAGATATGTACCGACGTTTCGGAGGAATCTACTGCTTCCGTCCATTTCGATATTTTCATTTTGAAGTCATAGGTGTTGGTGATGAACCGTAGGCGTCCTCCTGCCACTGTGAATTTGTCCGTGTGTTTGGTTGAATATAATGCCATGAAAGCGTAGGGAGAGTGGAGGTGTAACTCTACTAATTCTTAACATCGGCACTAAATACAAGAAATTGATGAGCTTCAAGCACCGGCCGCTTTAACTCCATCGATGTAATGTCTGGTACCAATTGGCTAGTACGCTGGCTGGGCCGCAGAGCCGGTCTGACGTTTCGGAGAAGAGATCTGTGTCCCAGGAGTGAATCGAACCCCGATTCCTCGGTCACCCAGCCCGTAATATGTATGGATCATTGTAGTCCCACTACTTATTAGGCCTGTACGTGGTTTAATAGGGCTGCTTAAGCCGTCTACGAACCTGGTAGAGCACCCTGCAGGATACTGTTCAATTTGACGGCCGTGCTGCTGTACATATGTGTCTCCCGTAAGAAAGCCGTGGATTTCCGGATAAGTTCGGCGAGCGTGTCATCTCCATTGAGCTCTCTTTTAATGATCAAGTGGAAGACATTTCCACTAGCGGTGTGTACCTTCACGCGGTATAAGTCGCTAGTGTAGTTGTCTCCCTTACCGACTGCCGGCTTGACGTCATACTTTGTTATGTTTAGCGTCGGGGCGCTGTACCCAGTTCTGAGGGCAGTCTCTAAAAAAGTCTTGTTCAGCCATAGTACTGGTGACTTCGTCAGAAGACACGTGTCTCGAACCGGAGTCATGTCTCACCTGGGGCAGAGAAAATCTGCAATGACACAATCACTCATTCGTAGACAAATAAATAAATAAATAAATAAATAAAACAAATAACTTGACAAATACGTAAAAACGTATACTTACTGTAGGTTATAGATAGAGGTAAAGGTAAAGGTATCCCTAGACTGACCATGAAGGCATGTAGGGGGATTAGAGGTATAGCTCTACTCATTCTTAACCTTGACTTAGATGGAGATGTGTTCAGCTTCACGCTCCGGTCGCTTTACTCCCAGGGAGAGACCCCCTGTTACCCAGAGGTTGGGTGGGCCACAGGGCGGGTCTGGAGGTTTTGAAGAAGCGGTAGATATTTCGCCTTTACCGGGATTCGAGCGCCGGATCGTCCGGCCCGTAGCCTAGTCACTACACTGACTGAGCTATCCCCGCCTCGTATAGGCTGTACAAACATAAACCGATCGTCAGCTCACTGAATGGAACAGTGCTTGTTGAAAAGCTGATAATGGCTCACCCCGCCAAGATATTCCCCGATTTATATGGAACCACAAAGTTCATAACCGTGTGCACAACAGCTTGCCACAGGTCCTCACGTTTAGGAAGCCGCATGTTGTGTACACCTTTATATTTAATTCCCATTTATGCCTCAGTTTCGCAAATGGCCTCTTTCTTTAAGATTTTCCGACAAATATGTCGGACGGTGCTATCTTTCGCACTCCAGCTGGCTGAGTATATCCACAGAAGACCTAGACGTAGATAGGAGGATAATATTAAAAAGGGTATTAAAGGAAGGTGTTGTGAGGACGTACAATAGCTTGATCTGGCGTATGATAGGGGCAGTTGGCGGGCTCTTGTGAACGCGGTAAGAAATCTACGGTTCCCATAAAATGGGTGGGGAATTTTTTTGAACTGCTGAGAAAATATTAGCTTTACAAGAAGCCTTCCGCTCCCTGGAGCCCCGTAGTGAAACAAAACGTCATTATTCAGCGTTACTGGTACTGTTTGAAGTTCGCACAGCGGTTCTGCTGAAGTTTCAGATCCAGTGGGATGTTACGCCCTCTTGACTTGTTTTACGCTCAATTTGGTCCTGAAACAACGGGCGTAATTCAAAAAAGCGTAAATAAAAATGACATTCCCGTTAGAAAGAAATACTTAAATAAATGGAAATTAACCAGCAAAGAGCGTTAAACCGAAAATGCTGTAAGTTTTTAAGGGGTGTTAAAGTAAAAGGCACCGGGCGTAAAACAAGGCCGTGGTGTACTTACACAGAAGGCTTGAATCTTCACGTGTGCCTTTGTCCTTTTCCTTTTCCTAGTAATGGAGCACCGGTGGAATGATACTGACAGGGGAAAACCGAAGTACTCGGGGAAAACCTGTCCCAGTGTCACTTTGTCCACCACAAATCCCACATGGACTGACCCGGGATCGAACCCGGGCCTGCGCGGTGGGAGGCCAGCGGCTAACCGCCTGAGCCATGGCACGGCCTTTCACATGTGCCTTAGTATTCGCGCGGTACCCGTAATCAGACAGTGGGCCCGTTACAGAGACGTGGTACCTCGTTGTGACGAGTCCAGTCGATACAGTGACCAGGCTGCTGACTGGACGCACCAGAGTTCGAGTTCTGGCAGCGGCAAGAAATTTTTATTTTCCACAAATCTTTCATACCGCCTCTGGGACCCATCCAGCTTCCTGTGTAATAGGTACAGGGGTTCTTTGTCGGGTGTAAAGTGGACGGGGCGTCAAGTTGACCATTCACATCCATCTAGCGCCTAAATTAAAAATCAATGGAGCTGCAACTCCACTGCCCCTATGATACAAGGTAAGAATATTTATTTCTTAAATGACCTAGGTCTGTTGTGATTCTGGACAATGAAGTGGATAGAAACTGGAATTGCCAGGTGAAGTGAATATATTTTATATTTGGAAATTAACTTCCTGTGCGGTTGCTCTCTTTCTGTCTCTGAACCGTATGCCTTCGAGGACAGAGAAGGTTAGTTCGATTTGTCGCAGTCCCGACATTGCTGATTTACGTATACGGGAGATGATGACGCGCTACCAGATCTGATCCGTGCACTCCGGTTTCGTGAGCCGTATTCTTACCCTATAATGGAGCAAAGTCTGATGTTCCAGAATTAGCAGAGTCCTGGAGGGTAATAGTTGTTAAATCATTGGTCCATATGTTGAATATTAATAGTATTTTATAATTTTACAAGTGGACAGTCTTTCCAAAATTCCCTGCATTACATCCCTTTTAAACTTTAACGGCATGGACAGGGAAAATTTTATATTTGTCACCCCCACGAGAATATAAAATTTAACGTTTTTGGCAAAGAGCCCCTAAGGTCTGACACGCTCACAGTCGGAGGCCACCGTCCGAAAGAAGCAGATGTCAACACACAATGATATAGACATGCATTTACCTGCTGCTGTTCGCGGAACTGTCGCCTTCTGCACTGCTTGCTGGTGACTGTTACATGACCAGAGCGCGTAGCGTTTTCATAGTAGCGAGCACGTCTGCGGTTCTGCGAAATGAAAGAGGCGGTGTATCAAGTTACGTAACCAGTGTTGTGTCGTCAGGACCGAGGCCATTGCTGTTCGGTGGCAGGTCTTCAGCAGATCGCATCAGGGTTACGGGCCCCAAGTTAAATCCATCATGTAGTTAGTGTAGAGATTAGGCTTACGGGCCGGACGATCCGGGGTTGGAATCCCGGTAGGGGTCAGAAATTTCCTTTTTTCTTTTTTTCTAAAACAGCGGTTCCAAAACTTTTATGTGTGTGACCCTAAAGTAGCAAATGGTATGTGACCCGCGACCCTACCGTGAGAACGGCAACAGTCAGTGATATTTACTGTAAATGAACTAACATTAATGCCTTCTCTTGAACGTTATATAACACTGCCACTTATTAAAAAAAAATTGAATTTTTAATGTTGCTTGTCAAATCCAGTATTTTTGGGGACAGTATTAAATACACAAAACATGCAAGAAACAAGTTTTTATTTAAATAATTCATGCATGTGCTGGTTAGACAAATCATTTGCTTGTAAATAATAGCGTGTGAAATACTGAACGTGTGGAACGTTACGTAAAATGAACAGAACAATAACGGCAAACATTTAGTGGCTGAACAATTTAATAGTCTGCACGTGTTATTTATTTTAATTACAGCTTATTACATTACTAACACTGAAGTTAATGCAACAATTAAAATGGAATAAATTTGTGGTATACTGGACTTGATGCATACTTCATAAAACCCTCTCGCGAGCCTACGTCAGACCCGCCGCGACCCTGATTTGGGTCGCGACCTGAGGCTCGGAACCAGTGCTCTAGATTAACCCTTTAAAGACGAAGCGTATCTGTTTTATATAAGGACTCAGTGCGTACCGCACTGTAAACACACTCCACTTCGGTTATAAAAACCAATCTCTTAATGTTTTATAAGGCAAAAGTTGCTGTTTGTTCTGAGATCCACACAAAACACATAAACGCAATGTGGGCACCACGTAGAATTTTTTAATGTTAAACCTGGTGGTATGTAAAGTTACCGCTAGGCTTTAAAAGGTCAAAGTTGCCGGGGCGTGAGCTTGACCACTTACCTCCATCTAGCGCTGAGGCTATGAATGAGTGGAACTATAAGTCTGTTCCCCCTGTATGCCTTCATGGCCTGCAGAGACAAATTTATCTGTTACATGCATCGTCATGCCTTCCAGTATCAGGCGGGGTTGTTTGTGGCGTGAAGGCTGTCAGTCTGACAGAATGTCACGTGGTACGTTTCACACATGGCTTTTATTCAGGATATCATTGCTTCGAATCTCTGAAAACCTTCCATCCTCGAGGGATTTTCGTACTTCCTTTGGTCAGACAGACCAAATAATAGGACAATATGTTAAGATAACACACGACCGATTTTTTGTGCCCTCAGTTTGACATTCAACATCATCCTACCATCCGTCCTTATACAACAGGCGACTCTGTGTGGGGTGGCTTGTAAGGGATTGGGATATCAATTCCCGACATTAGCAGGCGTGTTACTTCTTTCTACCGCGTCACACCTAGCTGTTGGTGCAGTTCGCTTGAGGACCTCTTTGCCGGGAATTGAAAAACAGGGGCGTAGGAATAAATCTGACAATTCGCTTCCATCTAATGCAGGAGTTAATAAAGCCTGGAATTTTACCTCCATTGTTACAGATGCGTTTATAAAGTGGTGCTTAACTTAAAACCTAGCGGTAACTTTACATACGACCAGGTTTAACATTAAAAATTCTACGTGGTGCCCACATTGCGTTTATGTGTTCGTACGGATCTCAAAACAAACAGCAACTTTTGCCTTATAAAACATTAAGAGACTGGTTTTTATAACTGAAGTGGAGAGTATTTACAGCGCGGTACGCACTGAATCTTTATATAGAACAGACACGTTTTGTCTTTAAAGGGTTAATAAAGCAGAGGAACAACTTTGCCTCTTTTATGCTGATGAATATATTTGATAAAGTGCTGTAAAAGGAAATGAGAAACAAATAGCTGGAGCCGAATGATGGACCAGTCATGTTGCTCTGTTTTCACCTTTCCGTAATCGAGCTATGTAAATGAATCCTGCGTTTTGTAGGCTCAGGCTGTAGTCTTGGTCACATAAGAACATCTCGTGTACTTGGGGAAAATTTTAGGGGCGGGGCTTGTTTTGTACACATGACATTGCGTGCCGTCAGACAAGGCCAAGTCATGCTGTAATTTCTTGCACTGCTGCTTTAAATCATGTGGTGTGTGTGGTGTGTGGTGTGTGTGTGTGTGTGTGTTATTTGCAATTCTGCCTACAGTAATCTCAAACCCTTCACCGTACCACAAGAATTTGCACTGTTTCAGTCTGACGTCAATGTGTGCCTCTATAATTAAGGAAAGTGAAATGAGTGGGTAGCAACCATAAACATCTGTAAGCGCATACGCAATCTATATGCTGTATGCATACAGCAACTGCAGTTCCACACCTCACTACGCTGACAGGAGGAAATGAAGAGGTTTTTGTATTGAATAAACATAACATGGAGGCCGTGGCCGATCCCAGTGGCCGCGCGGTCTAAGGCGTATATCTGCTGCCGAGCGCTTGCTGGGATTGCGGGTTCGAATTGCACCAGGGGCATGAATGTTTGTCTGTTGTACAGTGTTTGTGTTGTCAGGTAGAGGTCTCTGCGACGGGCCGATCCCTCGTCCAGAGGAGTCCTACCGACCGTGGTGTGTGTCTGAGTGTGATCAAGTGAAAATAAACAACCTCGACACCTGCTGTGAACAGGTAGGTAGAAGACGTGAGGACTATGAAAATCGAGCCATACAACTTCACTAGAACACAGGGCGTTCCATCAATAAAGAAGCCTTCGAAGAACGCTTCCGCCAGCAAAGGTCATTACACCGTATATATTAAAAAACGTAGCAAAAACCAGATTGCCTCCGACACCGACCGTTACCGAATTGATCCACTGCACGTTTTTTTTTTTTAGAAATAGCGATCACTTCCTTCGCAGTGTTTTAATATCTATACTTAGGTAATTTTAACTATTAAAACGTACGGAAGTACATATCATTCCTTGCCGGGAATAATAGGCAATTATTTTTTTGTTTTGTAGTCCTTCCCTCTTCTACCTGCTTGTTCACAGCAGGTGTCGAGGGTTTTTTCATTTGTCACTTGATCACACTCAAGCACACATCACATTTGTTAGGACTTCTCTGGACGAGGGATCGGCCCGTCGCAGAGACCTCTACCTGACAACACAAACACTGTACAAGACGAACATCCATGCCCCCGGTGGGATTCGAACCCACGATCCCAGCGAGCGCTCGGCCGCAGACCTACGCCTTAGACCGCGCGGCCACTGGGATCGGCATAGGCAGCTGTATGGTTTTATGTATTTTAACTGTAAAGGGCAGGCCGCCATTTCAACACACGTTTTCGTTTTATGCTCTTGTAACTTCCACATGATGATGCCCTGCGTACGCGGCCGAAACATGTTGTAGAGAAACTAAACAGCGTATGTGAAAACTGTTGTGTTTACTCTGACAAAAGACTGAAATTATCGATTATATACACAGAGGATGATGATTCAAAAATGTGTTTCAATAGTTATACACAGCCTGAGGATGGCTTAACACAGCCGAAACATGTAGTTGAGTGTGGATTTTAATAAACAAGTGTTGTGTTAGATGTTAGATGGTTAACTCTTTGTGTTCGCAGTTGTTTGTAGATAAACTCAACGTAACGTATCTTGCACACGTATTGCGCAGCACACAGCCCTGCACATACCAGAGCAGACAGGCACAGGTGTGCCTTGTAACCACAAACTGTTAGGATTAAACGTGCGGATTTAACAGTTCCGGCCTCACAGTGTATAGCGCTAATGACGGCTCCAGCTGATGATGCTTGTTTGTTTCCCTGCTAATAGAAATGTTTGGCGAAGAGGAAGCGACCCTGATCTTTCTCAGACACAAAACACCCGGCAGTCAGGGTCGGAGTGGCAGCATGCTGGGGGAGCAGGCTTCAGGCTCCACTCATTTTTCGCTACGTCCTCAGGTTCAGTGGAGGAAGTTTCTTGTTTCCCCGCTTTACCTTAAGAAAAATCTCAATGTGTTACGAAGTCATTTTTACACGAAAATTGGAGAGAGAAGGGGATTAAGAATAGGGATGTTGAAGAAAGACTTGCAGCATGAAGCAAGAGACTAAGGAAGGAACTAATTCATCGGAATATAGTCATTCTTGAGAAGCTAACAGGTCCTCAACTGGTCAAAAAAACTCCGTGCATTTTATGGAACCCGAAGGTTCGTTACCGCTTTCACAAAAGTTCGCTGCCTGCCCTTATCCTGAGCCACATCAGTCCAGTCCATGCCTCCAGCCCACTTATTGAAGATCCATTTTAATATTATTCTCCTCTCTACGTCTAGGTCTTCCAAATAATCTCTTTTGCTCAGGTTTTCCCACCAAAACCCTGTATGAGCCTCTCCTGTTTCCTATACGTGTTACATGTCTCGCCCATTTCAATCTTATAGATTTTTGTTCCGTTTCGTAGCCCAGACCTCTTCTACGTGCTCACAGTAGGTGTCGAGGTGGTTTATTTTCACTTGAACACACTCAGACACACTGCATTCGGTAGGACTCCTCTGTACGAGTGATCAGCCCGACGCAGGGGCCTCTATCTGACAACACACAACACTCACAAGGGACAGACATCCATGCCCCCGGTGGGATTCGAACCCACGATCCCAGCAAGCGCTCGGCCGCAGACCTACGCCTTAGACCGCGCGGCCACTGGGATCGGCTCTTCTAGACTTGATCTGCCGAACAATATTTGGTGGGTGTACGCGTCATGAAGGTCTTCGTTAAACTGAGTGAACTAGCAGTAATTATGTGTCTAGCTGCTTAACCACACAAGCCGTACCCCATTCTGGTACCACAACTCGAAATTATGTGTCTAGCTGCTTAACCACACAAGCCGTACCCCATTCTGGTACCACAACTCGAAATTTCAATGCCACTTACACCAAATTTCAAACTTGGGCAGTGTTGTGATTCAGGTCCATTCGCGTAACAGACACGCCAAATTACCTTGCTGGTACGGAGGGTGGTATCGAGACATTTCTGTGACGTACGAATCTGCAACCGTACGACAATTGCGGAAGGTAGTTCTGTCTTAATGTGGGACACACCGTCGTGATTCGTACAGGCTTGTACAGTAGGTTCAGATGTACCGTCCGCACAACTCATGTTTGTTGAACAAGTTAGCTTCATACAACAACCTTGGCTGCGTGTTTCGCCTTCACATTCAGCCATCTTCAGGCAACAGCAACATTCATACATACAGGAAACTGTATAATGGTATACCTGTTTGTATTGGGTCATAGTGGAGACGTCAGTTTTACAAATTTTGGGTCACTCACTCTAATGCATTTGACCAAAGTATTAACAAAGTTATGAAAAATATTAAAAATTACAATAAGAGAATGACGTAGTTGTGAGTGCTTATATCAGTTTAATGCACAGTATTTTTTGACCTTTTACAGCGTAATGTTTATTTTACTTACCGCCAGCTTTAACATTCAGCAATTCCGCGTTCTGCCCACACAGTGTATTTATGTGTTTTTTTGTGGATCTCAGAACAAACAGCGATTATTTCCCTATGCAGCATTAACTGACTGGTTTTTATAACCGAGACGGAGTGTGTTTACTGCGCGGTACGGACTGGATCTTTAACATTAAACGATTCTACGTTCTGCGCACACAGTGTATTTATGTGTTTTGTGTGGATCTCAGAACAAACAGCGATTATTTCCCTATACAGCATTAACTGATTGGTTTTTATAACCGAGACGGAGTGTGTTTACTGCGCGGTACGGACTGGATCTTTAACACTCAGCAATTCTACGTTTTGCCCACACAGTGTATTTATGTGTTTTGTGTGGATCTCAGAACAAACAGCGATTATTTCCCTATACAGCATTAACTGATTGGTTTTTATAACCGAGACGGAGTGTGTTTACTGCGCGGTACGGACTGGATCTTTAACACTCAGCAATTCTACGTTTTGCCCACACAGTGTATTTATGTGTTTTGTGTGGATCTCAGAACAAACAGCGATTATTTCCCTATACAGCATTAACTGACTGGTTTTTATAACCGAGACGGAGTGTGTTTACTGCGCGGTACGGACTGGGTCTTTAACATTCAACAATTCTACGTTCTGCCCACACAGTGTATTTATGTGTTTTGTGTGGATCTCAGAACAAACAGCGATTATTTCACTATACAGCATTAACTGACTGGTTTTTATAACCGAGACGGAGTGTGTTTACTGCGCGGTACGGACTGGGTCTTTAAATGCCACGTTCTGCCCACACAGTGTATTTATGTGTTTTGTATGGATGTCAGAACAAACAGCGATTATTTCCCTACGCAGCATTAACTGATTGGTTCTTATAACGGTGACGGAGTGTGTTTACTGCGCGGTACGGACTGGATCTTTAAATACAAAATCGTACTATATCGGGTTAAACAGAAATTCTGAATTGGAGCGAGAACAGTGTAGTGGGCTACAGTAAAACTACATTCTTGAAGATGCGTATGCGTGCCACTGTGTTCTTATGAGAGTTGCACAGAAAAAGTTTGTCTTTGGAATGCAATGCCTTATAGCCTGGCAGGAATTTACCCACCTATCGGAGGTAGCCCCTATGTGTCGCCTTTATCTTCAGGGCGCAAGAGTAAACGGGGCGAGATTAATCAGGTTAAGGAAAAGGCTTCGAACGGGGCCAGAAGAACCGGAGACAGTTGAGGGAAAGAGGTGAAATATTTGTTGTGTGTTCGCGTGGAACTGGTGGAGCTAAGAAGCGGAGGGGAGCTTCTACCTGCGGATAGGGATAAAGCTTATGTTCTGGAAACATAATGGGGAATTGGTAGCATGTCTCATGGTGAAGATGGAACTTAGGTTTTTGAGTGATTCTTTGGTACATTTGCTTGAAAATATATAATTTACAATACGTGGAATTTGGTGTCGTACGGAGATTGGTCATTTTTACATCAAGTTTCTCTGATGGAAATGCCATAACTGCACACTTCCGGAATGTAGGTTTTAAAGTATCAGTTCTTTCTTGAGCTTTCGCTTTCACGGTCGTTTCTCTTTCTTTTATAGGTCAATAAACCGTGCACACAAATTTTTAATGTTTTCTTTTCACAAAATGAAACATTTCTTTCCTCTTTAAAATGTAATTTTATTGTTAACGTTCATTCTATTCGAAAATAACATCTGTAAAGTTGACCATAAAAGCGAAGAAAGAAACTGGTCACACAGAATTACCAATAGTTATTTATGTGCGCCCTAAAAAGGAACGCGTTTGATCGTCAATATCGTCGTGTTTTTTTTTTTCCTTTCCCGTCAGCTTGTCGAATGTTCTGCCACGTATCCACAAGGCAGTGGAAACACCGCGAACAAATGAAACCTGCCCTTTGACATACAATAAGCTTCTACGATCGTTAAAAGTGACTCAGTGTTACATGGGCAAGGCCACCTGTGATTTGAGCATCTGTCTGGATTTTGCTTATATTTTGTTCCATTCATTTTGGGCACGAAGTACTCAGGTAAATCAGTAAGTAAAGACATAAAATTTGCCTTCTGAATTTTAATGCAGCCATTCAGTTGAATGAATTAGTTCATTCTTCAATACATGTAACTAATCCAATTGTGACTTACAAACGTTGTAGTACTAACAATTTACGGTGTTACTAGATTCTGTGATTCTGGTAGGCTGTTACGTTAGGGCAGACAAATGTAGACTGACGTGGAAGTAACTGACGACACACCGATGTTTAACGTCTATTTTTAACCTTTTAACGCCTAGCGGGTACTTTACGTAACACCTGGTTTAACACTGAACAATTCTACGTGGTGCCCACATTGCGTTTATGTGTTTTGTACGGATCTCAGAACAAACAGCAACTTTTGCCCTATAAAACATTAAGAGGCTGGTTTTTATAACCGAAGTGGAGAGTGTTTACAGCGCGGTACGCACTGAGTCCTTATATAAAACAGACACGTTTCGTCTTTAAAGGGTTAATGACTGTCTTGAAAGCAATCTGGAACAGCTTGAAGGGGCGGTCCTCCAATTCGGAAATCTCTCATGGGGCTATCCAATCCTCAATATAAAAAATCAGTTTTTAGGCACGTTCGCAAAAAGGGACTATTCACTTCGTCATATCTGTCTGTCCGCATGTAACAGCTGGGTTACTACTGGACGTACTTTCATGGAGTTTGATATTTGAATATTTTTCGAAAATCTGTCGAGAAAATTCAAGTTTCATAGAAATGTTAAAAGAATAACTGGTACTTTACATGAAAACATATGTGCATTTATGGTAATATCACGCCGAATTCGTTAGAATGAGAAATGTTTCAGACAAAAGTTGTAGAGAAAATGAAGACTCACATTTCATGTTCAGAAACATTTTCCGAAAATCCTGTCGTTTATGAGATATTATGGGAAAATTTGGTAAAGCCAGACAGGCCACAGATAACAATATAATACGGCGCATGCACTCTGCATGCTGGATAACTAAGGCTACACACACACACACACACACACACACACACACACACACACACACACACTCAGAATATGTAATACTTATTGCTTTTCCACGGCAACAATGCTTACGGCAACGCTCCTACATATTACATTTATACGTACATTGTATTTTTATTAATTACTGTTTGTTTCGAGGAAGATAGGAAGCATATACACACTGTGTGGGCAAGGTGTGTCCTCTATACTGTTACGAACTTCCGCAAAGCGACTGCCGGAAGTAGCTGTTAGCTTCGTCATATCTGTCCGTCCGTCTGTCTGCGTGGAACAAACGTGCTCGTACCGGAGGGATTTTTGTTAAATTTTATATGGGTTTTTTTTTCCAACCAAGCTGTGTCGACCTGTTTCAAGCACGGCTGAAAATGAAAAAAGTTGCAACACTACACGAGGAACTGTGTGCATTTGTCGCCGTTTAGGAGGTAAGTGTATCAGAACTATGGAGACCCAAGGCACATCTAACGGGCTTCTCAGCATGATCGATTGTAACTCTGTTGCTAAGATAAAGATAAAACGTACAGACCATGTTTTGTAAAACTTGAAAAGGCGCATTTAAATTACGTTTTCAGTATTTTAGATGGCATTATTTGCGAGTTTAAACTCTAGAGATGATTACGGAGCGAACGCGTAGAGATTTTACACTTTATAGACATTTCTTAACTTGTCAATATTAACCCTTTAAAGACGAAACGTATCTGTTTTATATAAGGACTCAGTGCGTACCGCGCTGTAAACACTCTCCACTTCGGTTATAAAAACCAATCTCTTAATGTTTTATAAGGCAAAAGTTGCTGTTTGTTCTGAGATCCGTACAAAACACATAAACGCAATGTGGGCACCACGTAGAATTTTTTAATGTTAAACCTGGTCATATGTAAAGTTACCGCTAGGCTTTAAAAGGTTAAAGAAGGCAGGCGCGCCGCTAAGGACGGGATTGGGGAAGGCTGTCAGTCTGCAGACTTCCCCCCCCTCGCTCCCCACCGCAAATTGAAATTAAAAACACTGAATTTGTATATACGATGATATCAAACTTTTATGTGATTTACCCTTCAGCCGACATTATGTACGTTGTAGTGGTGTTTGTGTCCATAAATGCAGTTCCAAATTGTTATGTTAGATTTCTGACATAACTTTTGTATCATATTTTTTAAAATCAAATACAAATTATAAATAGACTCAGGGCCAGCCCTCCCCAATGAAAAATTCTGGGTGCACGCCTGAAAGAACGCGGTACATATGGAAACCACTGTGCTTTAGAGGGCTAACCCCATAAATGTCCGGGGTCCGAAAGTTTCTCTGTACAGGGGTTAGTACCCAAGTGCGTTAGTTTCTTATACGCTAGACCCAGCGAATCAGAAAGTCGCATTGGGTGTTATTTTGTGACTTGTTTATTGTGTTGGCTTTGCACAAAGTTTGTGTGACAGTGTTGGCAACACAGTTCTTGAGGTTCCTTTCACCTTAAGTGGCCTCAGAGACGAGGGAAGTCTATAAAGTCTGTATTGAACAAGCCTAAGTTTATTTGTTTTATGAATATCCTGTGCGGAAAATGTTGACCCTCAGCTGCTCCACACAATGGCGTGCCGTGAAACAAAAGCCGGTTGCTCGAGAGGTCGCCACTTGACTGGGAGTATTATTTCCAGTTTTGAAAAAGCTGCACTTCTTAAACATCTGCAGCATCTCATGTTGTGCAGCTTGAAGGCCAGTGCGGTGCAAGAAATGGCCAAAGCACAGTATCCGGTTCTCTGTCATAATGTCAGGATAATCTACAACGTGTACGTATTCCGTTACTGAACATGAAGCCTTGCAGATCGGATGATGACAGTACATCTACGCGATATAGAGCAAACGGCACTTATACGTGTGATCTTGGTTAGCCCTTTAAAGACGAAGCGTATCTGTTTTATGTAAGGACTCAGTGCGTACCGCGCTGTAAACACTCTGCACTTCGGTTATAAAAACCAGTCTCTTAATGTTTTATAAGGCAAAAGTTGCTGTTTGTTCTGAGATCCGTACAAAACACCTAAACGCAATGTGGGCACCACGTAGAATTTTTTAATTTTAAACCTGGTGGTACGTAAAGTTACCGCTAGGATTTAAAAGGTTAAAGACGAAGTGTATCTGTTTTGTATAAGGACTCAGCACGTACCGCGCAGTAAACACTCTCCACTTCGGTTATAAAAACCAGTCTCTTAATGTGTTATAAGGCAAAAGTTGCTGTTTGTTCTGAGATCCGTACAAAACACATAAACGCAATTTGGGCACCACGTAGAATTTTTTAATGTTAGACCTGGTGGTACGTAAAGTTACCGCTAGGCTTTGAAAGGTTAACTGAATTCCGTTTCTTGTTTCGGGTTTGATTTCTCGCGAGAGGCCAACTTCAGTTGGCCGTAGCAAAGAAACAACGCCTTGTTTTGTTCATTTATGTTATTTCGTATAGAGTTGATCTAAATCAATAACAAGCAGCGTTTAATATGTTGTTAGGACCTATCACCACATTTCACAAACCATTAAGGCCTATATATAGTTCCGTGGAGCAGAGTTCTTCCTGAGAAGCTAACAGTTCCACAGCAAATCAAGGAATTGCACGCATTTTGTGGAAACTGAAGGTTCGTTACCGTGTTCCCAAGCACCCACCACTTCTCACTATCCTGAGCCAGATCAATCCATTCCATGCCTCTCAGTTTCACTTCTTGAAGATCCAGTTTAATATAATCCTCCCATCTACGCCTAGGTCTTCCAAATGATCTCTCTGCCTCAGGTGTGCCCACAAAACCCTGGCATATATAGACAATATATATTTCTTATTGTATTGCCGCTGCCTTCACGATTTCGCTCGGCCATGTTAAAATTTTATTGTAAACATGTATACATCTGAAACAATTTATTGACATCGCCCCCTTGCGTAAGGATGTCCTTAAGTTATGCATTGAAGGGTGCATTATTATCGGTGTAGAGAAACGCCATTCTTTACCTTGACTTCGGGACCGGATGGGGAGGAGTAGGAAGGGGGGTTGGAAGAATAGGAATTTGAAGATTAGCAACCTTGTGTGACCTTTACACGAAATGTAATCAAGACTGGTCAGCTGGTTCAGAGCCTACAGACAGACAGACGGACGGACGGACGGACGGACGGACAGACGGACGGACGGACGGACGGACAGACAGACAGACAGACAGACAGAGAGACAGACGGACGGACGGACGGACAGACGGACAGACAGACGGACAGACGGACGGACAGACAGAGGACAGACGGACGGACAGAGGGACGGACAGACGGACGGACAGACGGACGGACAGACGGACAGACAGACAGACAGACGGACAGGCAGGCAGGCAGGCAGGACTGCCTGCCTGCCTGCCTGCTCCTACCATGTCAGATGGTAGGAACAGGCATTCTGCAGAGCGACAGAGTGATACAAGAAACGCCACTTCCTGCTCGAAGTTTATTTGTTGTCGCCCTGTGCTCTCAATTCCGCTATTGTATGAACCAATTGAATCCGCTTTGTGGTGTGAAATCCCGGAGAGGAAGCGGCCATGCGGGTGTAGTACAGTCGCTGTCCGCCAGACAAAGCAGGCGACAGCATCTTCCGCATGCTCACCAAAAACAGACGCACCAAGTCAATTTGCATATCAGTAAACAAGTACACGCAGTGCGGGAGCTGGCACTTTGCGCCCCACAGTGCCTGTTTTTGTGCGATTTATGTCAACGTAGAGAGGTACAGGGGTTTTACCTGTTGTTTTGTATGGGTGTGAAACTTGGTCTCTCACAGTGACGGAGGAACAAAGACTGAGGATGTTCGAGAATAGGGTGCTGAGGGGGACATTTGGGCCTAAGAGGAACGAGGCGACAGGGGAGTGGAGAAGACTACATAACGAGGAACTTATTGACCTGTACTCATCACCAAATATTATTCGCGTAATAAAATCGAGAAGAATGAGATGGGCGGGGCATGTAGCACGTATGGAGGAAAAGAGATGTGCATACAGGATTTTGGTAGGGAGACCTGAGGGAAGGCGACCATTTTGGAGACCCAGGCATAGATGGGAGGTTAATATTAAAATGGATCTTCAAGAAGTGTGATGGGGCATGGACTGGATTGAGCTGGCTTAGGATAGGGACAGGTGGCGGGCTGTTGTGAATGCGGTAATGAACCTCCGGGTTCCATAAAATGCGGGGAATCTGTTGATTGGCTGAGAAACTGTTAGCTTCTCAAGAAGGCCTCTGCTCCATGGATTTAGTTAGTTAGTTAGTTAGTTAGTTAGTTAGTTAGTTAGTTAGTTAGTTAGTTAGTTAGTTAGTTAGTGGTACAGGGGTATTCCAGGCTTTAAAATCTGCTGTTGATTATTGAACGGTATTGGTGTAATTCAGCAAATCGTGTGGAGTGAATAAGCGAGTGGTCCTTCTTGTGTATGAAGGCATGATGTGGTCTAATGATAGACCAATGAAGTCCATGAAAATTTCAGCGGGGAAATTTAACAATAGCTATCTGTAGCTGTGATATCCATATAGACCTATAATCCCCCCAGTCATTCACCTTACAGGCTACTTTATAGCCCTTGAGGGATACTGTCAAGTGATAAATACACTGAATATGTGCTTCAGGAATGTCAAATGTTACTCAGAGGTTTCAAGAACAGACCCGTGCTGTTGCCTGCAGGTAACATTGCATTCCTACAAGTCGAGTCTCCAATAAGTACCGCTCAATGCTTCATAAGGACGGTTTTCTTTTGCGAAAACTGCCATCTGGGATGCGCAACCGTAACTACAAGAATTACTTGCTGTTTCGGGGGACGGAATAAAAAAGAATTTCACTTACTGAAACGTAGGCACGGAATTCAGAACTGACGTTGAGAAACTAAAGTAGAAATGTTGGAGTGTTCCTGTATATGTCGACACTTAGGAAGGTATGTTTAACCTTTTAAAACCTAGCGGTAACTTTACACACCACCAGGTTTAGCACTCAAAAATTCTACGTAGTTTTCTCATTGCTTTAATATCTCATATGGATCTCAAAATAATCAGAACTTTTGCCTTATACGACATAAACAGAGTGTTTTTATAACTGAGATATAGAGTGTTTACTGCGCGGTACGCACTGAATCCTTATTTAAAGCAGATACGTTGCGTCTTTAAAGGGTTGATGTAAAGACTATAGTCTAGCTGGTAGTACTTAATGTTACATCCACGTACATTTGTTGTGTACGTGCGACAGTGTCCAGTAGTTTTACTAAAGTTTGATTCTAGCGTCACGTAATTTAGACGTCAGGCTAAATGTAACCTGGTTGGACAATACAGTAAATTATGGCTGTTACGTTCCTAATCACGTCCACAATTGACGAATATACTGAGTGGTCTTCCCCGTTATGACACTTTTAACCCTTTAAAGACGAAGCGTATCTGTTTTATATAAGGACTCAGCGCGTACCGCGCTGTAAACACTCTCCACTTCGGTTATAAAAACGAATCTCTTAATGTTTTATAAGGCAAAAGTTGCTGTTTGTTCTGAGATCCGTACAAAACACATAAACGCCATGTGGGCACCACGTAGAATTTTTTAATGTTAAACCTGGTGCTATGTAAAATTACCGCTAGGTTTTAAAAGGTTAATTATGGTAGAGGGGGACTAATGTTTCGGAGGCACATACTGCCTCCTTCGTCAGGGTTTAGGTTAAGACTATTAACGGTACAGTTACAAAGACGTTGCTGACTGCTGTCGGGTTCTGTATACTGCTAATGCTGTCAGTGCCTCGCAACATGTGTCTTGTTATGGCGATCAGTCAGAGACCTCTTGAGGCAGTCGAGAGTTCTGCGAAACAGACAGGCGCTGTTTACGCACCGCTATCGTGTTTCGGGTTCAAGTGTTTACTTTTCTTACATATGATCGTCCTTTCTTTATTCCTTCTTTCTTTTCTTGATCTGATTTCGCTTTCTATTTTGTTTCAATTTTTCCGTGTGTTCGATAGGTCGTGTGCCAACATCGATACTGCATAGTCGTCAGTCACATTTTCCTTTAGGCCTACTTCCGCTCTTTAGTTCGCCGCAGTCTCTCTTGTTCTTCAGCTGTTAAGGTGTTGATATAAAGTTATTCCTGTGGTTAAATAAACATAGCGAACACCTAGGGGAAGCGCATTTATATCCTTGTGTCCTTAAGGGCCGATCCCAGTTGCCGCGCGGTCTAAGGCGTAGATCTGCAGCCGAGCTCTGGCTGGGATCGTGGGTTCGAATCCCACCGGGAGTATGGATGTTTGTCTTGTACAGTGTTTGTGTTGTCAGGTAGAGGTCTCTGCGACGGGCTGATCCCTCGTCCAGAGGAGTCGTACCGACTGTGATGTGTGCTTGAGTGTGATCAAGTGAAATCACAAAGACCCTCGACACCTACTGTGAGTAGGTAGAAGAGGGACGGGCTAAGAAAGAAAGAAAGAAAGAAAGAAAGAAAGAAAGAAAGAAAGAAAGAAAGAAAGAAAGAAAGAAAGAAAGAAAGAAAGAAAGAACGAAAGAAAGAAAGAAAGAAAAAGAAAGAAAGAAAAAGAAAGAAAGAAAGAAAAAGAAAGAAAGAAAGAAAAAGAAAGAAAGAAAGAAAGAAAGAAGTGTCGTTAAGGTAAAGGTAAATTTTGTGAGTTCTTTCTTCAAATACCCCAGTGGGAAAGAGGAGGCCGCATTGGATCCTGGCTTCTACGGTAAGTTGTGTTTCACGGTAAACCTGCTCGTCTACGGCGGGCCCCCCCCCCCGCGCGGTGCCTTCATGTACGAATGCCCTTCACTTTAAGACCTGTCACACCTCGGGTTTTACAGCCACTGTACTCGCAAACTCATATTTATCAACTGATTTGGTTTGTTTCCAATGCTTACCGGCCGTTTTCTTGGATTTGTTTTGGCCACGTACCTTTGTTGCATTACTTTTGTGTCGTCTGTAGATGGTCAGGTTGCTTGTTTACTGGAAACATGACGCTGCCTCCTAACAACCCCAGTCCAACACCCAAATGTTTGTTAACAAGGCCTTCTGTTTCACTGTACCCGCGTAATGATGGGCGAGCCCCTGCTGCTCTGTGGCTGGCAACTGCTCCTACGGCTGGGCGGTGCGTGTAGCCTAGGTGTAGGCGAAATAATGTTTCAAAGACATAACAGCCTAGGTTCTTTACCCATTAAAGGTATCAGTCGGTGTAGTGCCTAGACTATGGAATGGACGACTGCGGGCCTCGGTTCCCGGATGGTGCAAGAGATCTCTGTCGTCTGCATAGCATCTAGTCCGTCTATGGGAAACATCCAACCGCCTATCCAGTGAGTACTGAAGGCTATTTTACCGCCGATAAATCACCTCGGCCGCGAAGCTAACCACTCACATGCATGTGATGTCGAGTTCATGAATGCCTGGAACAATACCTCTATTACCCCGTACATTTTTATACCGTGGTTCTATTATGGAGCCCCATAGCGTGGCCTTTGTGTTGACTAGGCTACGGGCTGGACGGTCCGGAGATGGAATCGTGACAGGGGCAAGAGGTTTTTCTCTTTTCCGAAACGTCCGAACATACTCTGGGACCCACCCAGTCTCATATTTAATGCGTACCTGGGTTCTTTCCAGGGATTAAAGTGGCTGGGGCGTGAAGTTGGACACTGACCGCCATCTAGCGCCGTGGTTACGAATGGAGTTGTACTTCGGCTCCCCCAGTATGCCTTCATGGCATGCGCAAGGACTTTACATGTTGTTTTTTATATCGTATGTACGAGTGTTTATCAAACTGCTGACGGTGTTTGGGAACAAAGTCCATGGGAGGATAGACATTTTGCGTGTATGAAAAGTGGGGTTGTCGATCCCAGTGGCCGCGCGGTCTAAGGCGTGGGTCTGCGGCCGAGCGCTTGCTGGGATCGTGGGTTCGAATCCCAGAGGGTACATGGATGTTTGTCTTGTACAGTGTTTGTGTTGTCAGGTAGAGGTCTCTGCGACTGGCCGATCCCTCTTCTAGAGGAGTCTTACCGAATGTGGTTTGTGTCTGAGTGTGATCAAGGGGAAATAAGCAACCTCGACACCTGCTGTGAACAAGCAGGTAGAAGAGGGAAGGACTACGAAACGACACGAAAAGTGGAGTTAACAAGTATCTCTAAAGAGTATATGTTGAAGATGGGGTAGAGGTAAATTACCTCTGTGTTAACTAATCGCAAGGTTAGGAGGACGCATAGGGGTGTGGACGTCGACATCGGACGAGGCTTAATTTTCAGCTCCATACAACGGCAGTTTTATTCACTGATGAAGAATTCCCGGCGCACCAAATAGGAGGCTGAATTGACATCAGAGCCAGTCTGTGCACAGCAATGAGAAGAAAACATTTGTCCGTCCCCAGACGTGCTCCCGAGTATCCTACCTGTAGCCTAGTCACTATACTAGCTGAGCTATCTTGTTTTTGTTGAGCAATGAGGATGAAAATTAAGGTCGGTTTGTAACTTTCACTGTAGAACTCTAGTATCAAAGTTAGTCGGAATCCGTTACGCCGTTTTGGAGAAAGAACTTGGCCTACACGACGACGTCTGCTTCCCATTGTGTGTTCGAGTATTGTGCTCTGTTTGCAGGATTAGCCGCCCACCGTCCCGATCCGATTCATTTTCTGTTTGCCCCTAGTTCAAATCTCGTCTTTGACTATTCCGACAGCGATTTATTGTGGTATTGCTTAGTGCTGTCTGACAAAGTGACGGAACTGAAATTTTTCTGCTGTCGCTTCCTTTCACATCCTCTCCAGTTCATTCAGTGCTATATATGCCGAGGCCTAAACTGGGCCACAGGCAGCGTCCGTAAATGAAAGGTAAGTGTGTTCACCACCCGATAGGGTAATACAGTTCACCGAGACAGCCAGACAGTGGAATGTGCTTCACTTATGAGGGTCACGTGTCTGCATGGGGGTATGTGTGTGCGCATATATATGTGTCGTACAATACAATAATCACTGCAGACTGAGCGATCAGACATGCGGGCCCTTATCTTCTTACATGGCATCGTTTCACCGCTCCTAAAGTGCAAAGCGAAATATATTCCATTCCCAAAACATTTCGTTCGGCTTACTGGAACTGACATGCACTGCTGTTACTGACAAATAAGTGCAGATATGCCATATTTTTACTGAAAACTGACTGCAGTTATGCCATATTTTTACTGACAACTGACTGCAGTTATGCCATATTTTTACTGACAACTGACTGCAGATATGCCATATTTTTACTGACAACTGACTGCAGATATGCCCTTTGTTACAGACTGCTAATTAACATATATCCTTTTGTTACTGACATTTAACTACACATGTATTCCTGTACTGCTGACAGCTAACTGCGGGTATGCCCTGCCTGCCTTTACTGACAACTAAACCACCCACGTCTCTGAGTCCTTTTTGAGAGGCTGAGTCATTCACGTTGTCAAGGAATTCTCTGCATTTACGAAACTTGAGCGTTTGTTGCAGCATGCACAGAACCTGTCACTGGAGCATTTTCTGAACAAGTAAGTCCAAATTAAAATTGTCCTATCCTATTTCTTGACGATACTAGCAGGTTTTAATTTTATCCTGCTATCTACCCTACCAAATGGTGTTTCATTCAAGTTTTGTGACTGAAATTGTGTATGCTTTATAATATCACGAGTACTGCATATCCCTACCGATCCCATCCTCCTTCATTTAATGTCCCTGTTACGTCCGCATATTGTCCTGGACACTACTGCGGTGTTGTTGTGACGTCATTTCCCTGCTATATTGTGTCATAGGTGGGAAGCATTAAAAGTAAGCATTGAAAACAAATCATCATTGCGCAATAATTTGTAATCTTGTCGGTGCTGAAGATGGAGGCCGAATTTGTTTCCGAACCTTCGGTAATGCCATATAGACTTATTTTCCAAGGCTCGAGGGCCCTAGTGGGGCAGGGCATCCTCATTATCGAGGCTTCACGATCACACTCAGACACACCACAGTCGGTAGGACTCCTCTGGACGAGTCATCGGCCCGACACAGAGACCTCTGCGTGACAAGACACAACAGTCACAAGAGACATACATCCATGCCCCCAGTGGGATTCGAACCCACGATCCCAGCAAGCGATCGGCCGCAAACCTACGCCTTAGACCGCGCGGCCACTGGGGTCGCCTGCCATGTAGACTTTTGTCATAAAACCCAGAAAGAAGGAGTCTGAGTAAAGGTCGCGGTCAGAATGTGAAAATTCGGGTGAGAAGAAACGTTAACCTTTTAAAGCCTAGCGGTAACTTTACGTACCATCAGGTTTAACATTAAAAAATTCTACGTGGTGCCCACATTGCGTTTATGTGTTTTGTACGGATTTCAGAACAAACAGCAACTTTTACCTTATAAAACATTAAGAGACTGGTTTTTATAACCGAAGTGGAGAGTGTTTACAGCGCGGTACGCACTGAGTCCTTATATAAAACAGATACGCTTCGTGTTTAAAGGGTTAATTGTTGGTGATTGGGTAAATTACTGAACCCCCTGTCCGGACCAGTGGTTAGTACTCCTGTACCTACGTTGGACGTCCAGAACTCGACTCCTGTCCCGGGCATTCTACGTTGTCCGTGCAGTGTTTTGTGTTCTTCCAGTGTTCTCCGTAGACGCTCGAATAAGGGTCCCCGTCCTCTACTTCCTTTGTAACCACCATCGTACAATTTACAGCCAATTGCAACTGATTAGGCGTCGTTAAACGAACAAGACCGAACACTAAAACGGCTCCGGCATTCCATGTCCTTTTTCGTGTCTGTATTGTTCACAACTGCATCCTGTTTGTTGCATAACACATCACAGTTGTTTCATTTCGTGGTACTTAATTGGTTGATGGTTCTTTCGTTTGTTGCGCTCACTACATTGGCTTGCTCCATGCAAGAACTGTTTGTTTGTGTACCAAGCTTTGTAGAGATGCCATGGCTGTGCGCTGCGTCTTAGTGCAAGACTGACGCAAGGAGCAAGTGCCGTACAATTTCTGTCACAGTTCATTTCTTTCATTTTATCTTTATTTACCGAGAGTTTAAAACGGCCGTGGCGTAAATCTGACCACAAGCGTCAAGTGCTGGAGTTAGGAGTGGGGATAGCAATGCCTCTGCTCCTGCAGGCACTTAGTTAAGCCTAGCAACATGTGTGCTTTCGACCTTTACCTTTGTTACTGAACTGGAACACATTACACTGTTGCTTGCAGTTGCGGGCTTCGCTGTGTTGTAGAGTGGCTAATTAGACGCAGTGGTTACCAATTGGTTCTTTACCCAGATTGTAGTGATCCTTGATTTTAGTGGTCTTCCTGTCTTATTTACACAGACAAAAGGCAGATGAACACACGTACACAACAGTTAACACAATCTGTGGACGGTATACGTTATTCCACCATGGCATAAACAGCAACAGACAATTGCGGGGTCTTCGAACGAAGATGGAAGTAATTGATATAGGTGATTGTTGGCAACGGAAAATAAAATATTATTAAGAAATGCAAAACATTTTTAATTGATTTATGTTTTAAACATTTTTAGCAGTTTTGTTGATGATATTGCATTTTAACTCTACACACGCGCATCTCTGACACAATTTTCTGTATTGTCACTCCTTGGTGTACAGCCTCCCTGATGATGGTGTTTAGAAGCCGAAACATGTAGGTGGGACATCATAAATGACAAATGATTATTTATTATTGATTGAGCCATCGGTCTAAGACGTAGGTCTGCGGCCGAGCGCTTGCTGGGATCGTGGATTCCAATCCCACCGGGGGCATGGATGTTTGTCTTGTACAGTGTTTGTGTTGTCAGGTAGAGGTCTCTGCGACTGGCCGATCCCTCGTCCAGAGGAGTCCTACCGACTGTGGTGTGTGTCTGAGTGTGATCAAGTGCAAATAAACAACCTCGACACCTACTGTGAGTAGGTAGAAGAGGGAAGGGCTGAGAAACGAAATGATTGAGCGGTTTGTTGGATTAAGTGCCATATATACGTAAACATTGTTAATCAGCATTCCGTCCCTAAGCCTTGTTAACTCACTGTAGTTACCAGATTACCGGCCCTGCGGCCCATTCAGCTTCCTATCCAGGGGTTACCAGAGTTTTCTAACTGCAGGAAAGCGGTCGTATAGTGCAGCTGGCCACTTACCTCCAGCTAGAGCCAAGGTTAGGTATATATGGAGCTCTAAATCCATTGCCCTCTGAGTAATAGCGTGGTGGTTAATTAAACATAGCGCCAGCTTTGTCTTCCGTCCCTGGAAGAAGGGACTTCAGCCCTAAATTGAGACAGCATCTTGTCTCCGAAACATTTCGTACCTGTAAGTGTCTATACAGCTCCACACCACAAGCTCGTAACTATAGTACTCATCTTCCTGAAAACAGCAAAGTCATCGAAAGGGAAGAGACCATTTGAAAGACCTAGGCCTCGAGGGAAAGGTTATATTAAAGTGGACTGAATTAGCCTAATCTGGCTCAGGATAGGACCAAGTGGCAGGATCTTGTGAACCCTGTAATAAACTTTCGGCTGCATTGAAATCGGACTTTCTTCACCAGCTGAGCGATCATCAGCTTATCGAAGGAGCTATTGCGTGTACAGAACGGGAGCATTGGAGTTTGAACTGACTGACTTGCGCCGCCACTGGCTGCCTCTGCTGCGTGTCTGCCGGACGGACAGCTTGTTTACAACTTCTTCAAAGAGCCGCCCCCCCCTCCCCCGCGTCGGAGCAACAGTGATTCAAGACTTAGACTTACGCCCGTATTGCTCTTACCAGTAACGTCTCTTGCTCGTTTCGACCCCTCGCTTTACGTACGTTTCACTCACTGGCTGGACCCTAAATGTCTCCTGTTTGTTTCTTCTCACAGATGTTTTTATCTCCCACATGTACGTTTTGGCCATGTATATTGACCTGGCTACGCTGTCACCGACTGAGGGATCGGTTTTCGATTCCAGGCAAGGGAGACAGACTTTTCTGTACTCCACATTGTCCTGGTGGGTCGGAATATCTCAGCCGGTATAGCGACTTGCTACGGGCTGGACAGTCCGGGGATCGAATCATGGTGTGGGGCGATATTTTCCGTATCCTTCCAGACCGGCCGTAGGACCCACCCAGCCTCCTCTACAATTCCTACCGGTTCATTCTCGGGGGTAAAGCGGCCGAAGGGTAGTCCTTAACCACCAACCTCATCTAGCGCCGAGTTTGAAGAAAGGATGGAGCTGTGCCTCTACTCCTCATGTGGGCCTTCACGACAGTTCGTAGGGTGAAATTACCACAGCGTCCTGGCCGTCTCTGGTGTCAGTCTAATGTGCAGTGGCAGCGACGGCACTTTCCTCGGGAGTAAAGCGGCAGCGGCGCGAACGTAGCGTCTCCATCTATGCTTGCAGCCACACGTGCAGTTTCCGATGTGCTTTCATGGCGTGGTATTTAGTGAGGAATGTGTGTAATGTTACTTACCTTTACCTTGGAAGAGTATCAAATATGATGTGACTATCGGGAAGAAACCGAGGAAAACCAGGAAGATAAGTATCTTGGGCTAGTTGGCTCTTTGATTGGTGCAACTGCAACATTGTGAAAGTAAGCTCCACATTGCAAGTACGTGAAATGCCATGTCGTGGGTCGGGTCCTCAGAAATTACAGTGAAAGCCCGAACATAAGGTGAATTCTACTGTTCTTTTTCGGTGTTCACAGAAAAAATAACTCAGAAAATTTAGAAAATTAAGTAAAGACATCCTTGAAGTTTACACTGCAACTGCAACTAAAGCTGTCGTAACACTGAGTGGGAAAGGCCGTGCTATATGCATCATTAGTCACTATTTAACCTTTTAAAGCCTAGCGGTAACTTTACGTATCACCAGGTTTAAAATTAAAAAATTCTACGTGGTGCCCACATTGCGTTTATGTGTTTTGTACGGATCTCAGAACAAACAGCAACTTTTGCCTTATAAAACATTAACAGATTAGTTTTTATAACCGAAGTGGAGAGTGTTTACAGCGCGGTACGCACTGAGTCCTTATATAAAACAGATACGTTCCGTCTTTAAAGGGTTAACAGTACGTGACGTGCCCCTGACACGTTACTGGGTCATGCCTTGAGAACTCGCTTATAAGGCGATCAGTACTTTTCTGTTCGACTATTTCCAACAGAATGAACCTCGCCTTCTATTCAGGCTTTTGCGGTAATTTATTATCTGAACAGGAAATGTTAGGTTTTTCTTCGGTGAACATTCACGTGCCCTGTTTTATGACACCGTGCAGCCTGGTGAGTAGGAACCAAATACTGTCTCTGTCTTCAGGGGACAAATATAATGTTGCTGCCTCATGTATTATGTTTTGAGGATTTCGCGGCAGTTAACAGTCATATCCTCTTTGTGTACTTTATATAATACCGTGCAGTCTGGTAGGTGGGTACAAAAGCGTTCCGTTTCATTTGGAGGATGTACATATGACGTACTCTGCGTTGTCGCTGTTCGCTGTCTAATCAGCAAGTGTGACGAATTCACTTGCTGCCCCATTTCAAACGGATATGTGACCTTCATGCTGTGCGGTGTGGAGGGGTGCCGTGGTCTTCTTGGAAGGATTTCAGTGACCCGGAGGGGTGGGGTACAGCCCGCCCCGGAACAGAACCCATGTCAAGTATCTGTTTCGGACGTCACTCTGCTATGAATACACCGAAGTCAGCCGTCAATCATACCTAAGTCCATTAACCAATTCCACAGTGCAAGATCTTGTTTAAGCAGTTGACGAATTCTTCTGCCTTCCCGCAGCACCAAGTTTCATCCCCTTCACAAGTTTTAGTTGGAGGACTTTATTTTCAGCAAACTCTGTCCAGTTTCACGTTTTTAAAATGTAACGTTTCCTTGCGGTCTTATGGAATCTGTCGCCATGGTGTTTGGTAAACAGGCTACAGTCGAACTCGTTTATAACGTCATGAAAGAGACTGAATATATTTTGTCGTTATAACCGAGTGTTTTTATAACCAGGTAGTGTAACGTTATGGTTAACAGTGAGGAATTAATTGATAACACAGAATATCTGACGTTATAGGCGAGGTATAGTATAAACCGATGTCGTTATAACCGGGTTAAAATGTATTTATGAACCCATCGGTAGAATATGCTGCCTCTGTCCTCAGGAACGTCATAGCATTTTGTCGTATTTACATACAGACTTACCTGTTGTGCAGGTATTTGTGATAGGGTATTTAATGGTTATTGAACATATAGTCACAGAACTGGGAACTTCGTGGTCGATTTGGTAGCAGTCGTGTTTAATGTTCTGCAAGTTCTCGGGGAGGGTTGGTTTAACCCTTTAAAACCTAGTGGTTACTATATGTACCACCACGTATAACATTAACCAAATTTTACATTCTGCTCACAGGCTGCATTTATGTGTTTTGTGTGGATCTCAGAACAAACAGCGATTATTTCCCTACACAGCATTAACTGACTTGTTTTTGTAACAGAGACGGAGTGTTTACCGCGCGGTACGAACTGAGTCTTTATATACCACGGTGTATTTATGTGCTTTGTGTGGGTCTCAGAACAATGAGCGATTATTTCCCTATACAGCATTAACTGGCTGGTTTTTATAACCGAGACGGAGTGTGTTTACTGCGCGGTACGGGCTGAATCTTTTAACATTCAACAATTCTACGTTCTGCCCACACAGTGTATTTATGTGTTTTATGTGGATCTCAGAACAAACAGCGATTATTTCCCTATACAGCATTAACTGGCTTGTTTTTATCAGCGAGACGGAGTGTTTACTGCGCGGTAGGAATTTCGTTTTTTATTCAGGTTAGTGGCAGTCTTTATGGACGTGCCGTGGCTCAGGTGGTTATTGTCCGGCTTTCTTACCGCGGAGGTTCGTGTTCGATCCCAGATCAGTCCGTGTGAGATTTATGGTGTACGGAGTGGCACTGGGACGGGGTTATGTCCAAGTACTTCGGTTTTCCTCTGTCAGTAGTATCATTCTGCCAGTGTTGTATATTTCCCTCCGCCTGTATGTGGCTCTAACCAGCAGGACATATAGGCGAAGCCTGCAAACCTTCCAAAAAACAGCGCTCATTCGAAAATCCTGGAGCATTGGATAGAAAAGTACTCTCGCGTTTCTTCAGTCTGTGGGGCTTAATGCGGCCTTTATTGTATTTCAGATTTGGTGTCAAAAATATTTTGTACGTAAATTCTTACATTGTCCGGTCTACATTGTTAGCGTACGGCTTAGATCTGCGTTTTTTTTTGGGGGGGGGGGGATTTGATGCAGGGAGGAATGATAGTTTCTTACCGACCGACGTTTCGGGACAACCTATCTGTTCCATGTTACTTTTGGGCTGCTTGACCCTGCCAGATAGGACCGATAGGCTTTCCCCAAACGTCGGTAAGTAACTACCTTTCTTCCCTGCTTCAAACACCAAAAGACCGCAAATCTCACTTACACCGCGGTTGGAACCTGACATCACGCATAGTTTATGGCATCTTTTAGACAGGGACGCAAATTTTTTATTGCACGGCGCCCAGGAATGTCTTAATCCCGTCGCGGTCCGTGGTTACTGTGGCAGTCAGGAAACTCTGTGTGCGTCCGTGAGTAAGATGTTTCTGTATCTGGTTGCATTTTTCCAGGTTTTCGAAAAATCTTTTTTTCTGTAACAGTGTGGCATATACTTATGGGTTGATTGCTGAGTTACTGGTGTCTTAGTCATTGAAAGTCCTTAGTGCTTTTGTTAGTCAGTTGCCGTGTCCTTATTTGGGTCGTCGCCGCTGGTACACTAGTTACCACCGTTTTCTGCTCTCTGTTTCTGCTGCAATCCGATACGCCATGTTCTACGACCCCTCCCTATGAATTTTTATTGCTTTGTGTTTGTTTAAGTGTTGTTTGGTATATTCGGAAGGTATTCATTTTTTGAGTCATGGACAGAGTGAGTCACAAGTGCTGACTGACAAGTCTGCGTTGTGTTATAAAGATGACGCTATGGCGGCCCCCAGGCGCATGCACAGTGGTGTATTCACTATTTCACGTTATGGGCATTAAATGTAAATTGATACTGATGTAGTTTACAGGACGTGGTTCAAAAGCAAACATAATTACGGGAATTATATTTTTTTTTACCCAATGGCGCAACAGCCCCCAGTGGGCCAGGGCATCCTCATTATCGAGGCTTCACGATCACACTCAGACACACACCATATTTGGTAGGATTCCTCTGGACGTGTGATAAGCGAACCGCAGAGACCTCTACCTGACAACACGCAACACTCACAAGAGACAGACATCCATGCCCCCCAGGCGGGATTCGAACCCGCAATCCCAGCAAGCGAACTGCCACAGACCCACGCCTTGGACAGCGCGGCCACTGGGATCGGCGGGGAATTATTATTATTATTATTATTAATCATTGCAATTAGTTGTTTTTAATTTTTAGTACAAAACCCATTGAAAAATTGAAAAGGAAATCGTTGAGCAAAAAGGCGACAGAATTTCTGCTCATATGCAATTTTTGTTTGCTTTTATTACAATAAAAAATTTGTCACACACAGGCCTGCCTGACCTCATCCAAAGAATTTGTAATCGAATTTTTGTAATGTAAGATTTACTGTAGATACGTGCAAGGTTTTGATGGGGAAGCCTGAAGGAAATAGACCGTTTTCAAGACCTAGGTATAGATGAAAAATTGTATTAAAATGGATATTAAATAAATAGGATGGAAGGCCGTGGACTGGGTTATCCTGACTCAAGACAGGGATCGCTGGCCGGCTAGTGTGAACGCGGTTGTGAATCAGTGGCTTTTAACAGACGTGGGGCGTTTCTAACTAACTGAGCAAGTGTTTGCTTCTGGAAGGCTTTGCTCAACGGATTTAATGCGATATTGGCGTTTGAAGGATAACTTCGCCTGCCGTTTATGCAGCTGTCTTATGCTCCTATTGGCATGTGAATATATCGCTGTTTTCCTCAGCTTTACTGGAAAAGGAGATTGTTACGAACGGTGCGCCCTCAGCTTGCTGGAGAAAATTTCGGTCCTTAGAGGGCCCTATTCACGGCAACAGTGTATGTCTAATTCTTCCTTTCGTTCTGCCTCAGGGTTGGGATAGCTCATTTGTGTAGTGACTAGTTCGCAGGCTTGGGGAATAAAAGAATTTTCTCTTCTCCACAGTGTTCAGAAAGGATTCACGAGTGCATTCAACCTCCCAACCCGGGGGTACCAAGGGCTATGGCATGAAGCTCACCACCTGTCGTCTAGTACCGATGTTTAGAATGCATGGAGCTACACCTCCACCTTCCCATACGCCTTCCCTTAAGTAATTGTATAAACGGGCAACATCTGGACGTAGTTACCTTTTCCGTGTTTCTATTTCTGATCTCCTGCCTTCCTTCACCTTCGTGGTTTTCCTCAACCTTCACTTATACGTAAGAACTGTAACCAAACAAAATATCATACAACAGCCATCTCCAACGCCAAACATTGCAACCGCCTTTTGATCGTCATTTATCACGACCTCCGTCAGCGCCGTCGCCATGCAGCGGCAAGTAGATCAAACCGCTGCCGAGAGCTGTGTTTAAACATTTCGTTTTGAAACGTGACGAAAGTCAGTGGTGTTCTGTTTGGTTTGGACAAGATCGGCCAATTAAAATATTGATTTCGGGTTTAAACAAATACACAATTCTTGGTTTACACAGTGCACGTGCATTACGTTCAAAGAGACGCACCACAAAGCAACTTCCACGCGGTTTTGCTTCGTCTTAACCTCTACAGACCAGTGGTTACTGTATGTACCACCAGGTTTAACACTCAGCAATTCTACGTTCTGCCCACACAGTGTATTTATGTTTTGTGTGGATCTCAGAACAAACAGCGATTATTTCCCTATACAGCATTAACTGACTGGTTTTTATAACCGAGACGGAGTGTGTTTACTGCGCGGTACGGACTGGGTCTTTAAATGCCACGTTCTGCCCACACAGTGTATTTATGTTTTGTGTAGATCTCAGAACAAACAGCCATTATTTCACTATACAGCATTAACTGACTGGTTTTTATAACCGAGACGGAGTGTGTTTACTGCGCGGTACGGACTGGATCTTTAACATTCAACAATTCTACGTTCTGCCCACACAGTGTGTTTACGTGTTTTGTGTGGATCTCAGAACAAACAGCGATTATTTCACTATACAGCATTAACTGACTGGTTTTTATAACCGAGACGGAGTGTGTTTACTGCGCGGTACGGACTGGGTCTTTAAATGCCACGTTCTGGCCACACAGTGTATTTATGTTTTTTGTGGATCTCAGAACAAACAGCCATTACTTCACTATACAGCATTAACTGACTGGATTTTATAACAGAGACGGAGTGTTTACTGCGCGGTACGAACTGGGTCTTTAAGTAAAAACAGACTACATTTTGTTCTTAGTGCTGTTAATACTTTCGGAAATGAAAGCAGAAATCCTCCTGGATTAGATGAATATAAGTGTAACATTAATAGGAACTTCTTAATTCAAGTCTCTCTTTGTGGCTTATGCAATTATTAAACACCAACTACTTTTAACAGCCCATGTAAGGCAGACTTGTACCTTTTCTTGTTCAGACACCGTGATATAAAGGCGTACAGACGAGGAAAGGTATAGCGCTCTCGAGTCGTAACGTCTGCACTGATTGGAAGCGAGCATTAGTTTCGCTGCCGGCTGCCTGTAGCATATCAGCCTTTAATTCATAGCAATCACACGTTTCGATACACACAACATCTTTGTCAGTACCTGTCTGACACGAATCACAGTGGATTTAGTGGCTGCGTCTTGCGTATATTAAATTAATATTCACAAAATACTGATCATAGTTTTGGACGCAGTTTAAGTGTGAGTATTAATTAATTAAAAAATAAAATTAATTTCCCCTCGTAATTAAAGCCAAGCGCCGATCGTAGTGGCCGCGCGGTCTAAGGCGTAAGCCTGCGGCCGAGCGCTTGCTGGGATCGTGGGTTCGAATCCCACCGGGGGCATGGATGTTTGTCTTGTACAGTGTTTGTGTTGTCAAGTAGAGGTCTCTGGGACGGGCTGATCCCTCGTCCAGAGGAGTCCTACTGACTGTGGTGTGTGTCTGAGTGTGATCATGTGAAAATAAATAACCTCGACACCTGCTGTGAACAAGTAGGTAGAAGAGGGAAGGGCTACGAAACGAATTAAAGCCAAGCAACGTACCACATCACGTTTCATAATTATGCTGCTGGCTTACACTCATAAAATAAATCAGAATTCAGTCGAGAATCTTTCCTCTTTCCGTTTGCTGACTAGAAGTACAAAGATTAAAACAGCGAATATAGACCTATAATTTTTCCTGTTGTTTTGTATGACTGTGAAACTTGGTCTCTTGCATGAAGTGAAGAAAGTAGGCTGAGGGTGTTTAACCCTTTAAAGACGAAGCGTATCTGTTTTATATAAGGACTCAGTGCGTACCGCGCTGTAAACACTCCACTTCGGTTATAAAAACCAATCTCTTAATGTTTTATAAGGCAAAAGTTGCTGTTTGTTCTGAGATCCGTACAAAACACATAAACGCAATGTGGGCACCACGTAGACTTTTTTAATGTTAAACCTGGCGGTATGTAAAGTTACCGCTAGGCTTTAAAAGGTTAAGGATACGGAAGAGAGGGAGGTCTTTGTGCGTTTGGTGCGTATGGAGGAGAAGTAAACACAGGTTTGTGGGGAAACGCAATGGAAAGAGACCACTCTGAAGACCTAGTTATGAATGGGAGGGTAATACAGGACAGGAGGTGTACCTGTAACGTGACCTTGTGCTCCGTTCGCTTAACCATTCCTGCCGTGAAAACGTGACAGTGCGTACACTATCTCATAAACGTGACAGTGCGTACATTATCTCATAAACGTTACAGTGCGTACACTATCTCATAAAGGTGACAGTGCGTACATATCTCATAAACGTGACAGTGCGTACATTATCTCATAAACGGTACGATATTCTAAAAAAAAATGTATTGAAGATAAAATTTATGTTTTGATTTTCTCTACAACTTTTGTTTAAAAAAATTCTTATTCTAAGAAGAATGTCAAGTACCTGCTAGTATTCCCTTATTTTTGTCAGATTTTAATGAAACTTGAATTTTCGCGACAGATTTTCCAACAGTACTCAAATATCAAATTTCACGCAAATCCTTCCAGTGACAGCCAAGTCGCTGCATGCGAATGGAAAGGCGTGACAAAGGTAATATTCGCTTCTCGCAATTTTGCGAACATGCCTAATAAAAACCTATCTTAAGAAACTGGGCGGTAGTAGGGGTGGCGTGGATTGAATCCATGTAGTTCAAGGTAAGTAAGATTGGCGGGCTGTTATGAAGACGGTAATGAACCTTCGGGACCGTAACATGCGGGGAATGTCTTGAATAACTGAGAAATTACAAGTATAGCGTTTGAAGAAAACTCTGTTCCATGGATTGGTTGGTTGGTTGGTTGGTTGATTGGTTGGTTGGTTGGTTGGTTGGCTGGCTGGCTGGCTGGCTGGCTGGCTGGCTGGCTGGCTGGCTGGTCGGTCGGTCGGTCGGTCGGTCGGTCGGTTGGTTAATTAGTTGGTTGTTTAGTTTGTTGGTTGTTTAGTTTGTTGGTTGTTTAGTTTGTTGGTTAATTAGTTGGTTAATTAGTTGGTTAGTTAGTGGGTTAATTGGTTGGTTGGTTGGTTGGTTGGTTGGTTGGTTGGCTGGCTAATTAGTTGGTTAGTTGGTTGGTTGGTTGGTTGGTTGGTTGGTTGGTTGGTTGGTTGGTTAGTTAGTTAGTTAGTTATGTACACATTTTTCTGAGTCCTGTGTTGGCTGCCGCCACGTGTTATAAAACATATGCTGAAACAGCTATCGGCTGTGCGCCTCGCTTCTTGGTCTGTAATGTAGTTGGTGACACATGAGCGAGACTGCACGATCCTTGCCGTTCGTCTGTCCGTCTGTATATCGAATAGATCTAATGAGCATGAGAGACAAAGCCGTGACATGTGTTTGGAGTGTAGTCCGTTTTCTCAATGGAAATGCTGATACACTGTGCTATGATGGCTAAGTGGCACATCCTGCACGCCTACAGGGTGCCCTCTACAACTACTGGCCGCCTCGTAAATAGATTAACAGTAACATTAACACCCAGGAAAACGGTTGGGTTTCTCCTTGTAAGTTTCTGTCTTTTCCTCTCTAATTGTGAACGTGTCAGCAGTTGCTTGCTATGGGTTAACGGGACGATGTTCACATTTCGGCAGAGCTTCTGGAGATATTTTTTGTGGCTTTCAGAAAATATCCTTTAAAGGGATGAAATTCGCTCGCTAATCATGCCATTCGTACGCGGCTGTTAAAAGCACGTGAATATTTTGTGGTAGAATTTTTTGTGTGCAATTTAATTGGGCATTCACAATTTTATGTGAATAAACGTAGGCATTTACAGCCCAGTGGTTACTGTACGTACCGCCAGGTTTAACATTCAACAATTCTACGTTCTGCCCACACAGTGTGTTTATGTGTTTTGTGTGGATCTCAGAACAAACAGCGATTATTTCCCTATACGGCATTAACTGACTGGTTTTTATAAAGGAGACGAAGTGTGTTTACTGCGCGGTACGGACTGGATCTTTAGCATTCAACAATTCCACGTTCTGCCCACACAGTGTATTTATGTGTTTTGTGTGGATCTCAGAACAAACAGCGATTATTTCCCTATACAGCATTAACTGACTGGTTTTTATAAAGGAGACGAAGTGTGTTTACTGCGCGGTACGGACTGGATCTTTAGCATTCAACAATTCCACGTTCTGCCCACACAGTGTATTTATGTGTTTTGTGTGGATCTCAGAACAAACAGCGATTATTTCCCTGTACAGCATTAACTGACTGGTTTTTATAACCGAGACGGAGTGTGTTTACTGCGCGGTACCGACTGGATCTTTAGCATTCAACAATTCCACGTTCTGCCCACACAGTGTATTTATGTGTTTTGTGTGGATCTCAGAACAAACAGCGATTATTTCCCTGTACAGGATTAACTGACTGGTTTTTATAACCGAGACAGTGTTTACTGCGCGGTACGGACTGTGTCTTCATCTATAATTCAGGTTAATCATAGTCTTTAAATGTTTAAGTGCGTATATCTGAGAGTTGTTCCTTCTTTGAAGTTTTAGTAATTACAATTCGTGATGTTGACAAAGATGCCATATCCTGGGCGAAGAGCAGGCACTTCCGGTTCTTTTCTGGTGAAGGAGGGGTGGAAAGAAAGAGAAACACTATGTGCTTACCCGTTAGTGAATGGTAAAATATGTCCCTCTGTGCACAAGGAAGGCATGTGGGAGAGTGGAGGTACAGCTCCACTCATTCTTAACCTTGGCCTTAGATGGACGTCAGTGTTCAACATCACGCTCTGACAGCCTTAACATCGGGAAGGAACCCCGGTACCCATAAAGTGGGAGGTTGTATGGTCCCCAGGGTGGATATAGACTTTTCTAGAAGAGAAAATCTTTTGTTTTTGCCGGAAGTGGAATCCCCCAGACAGTCCAGCACGTAGCGTGCTCGCCATACCGACTGAGCCGAGCCCGGCTCCCGGTTGAAAGTTAGAACTGCACGTAAGTGTTGTTACTGTGCCCGCGCAGTGCAACGAGTTGTTGCATTACACATGCCGATCGCTGTACAGTTTGTGTGTGTATCGGTTCGGAATCCCCGGGGTTCGCTACTTATTTTTAATTTGAAAGCTCTATTGACAAGCGGGCAGAGTCGTGTGATGTAACGTCAGTTCCTGTAACCTGGCCAGTAATGCCCACATGGCACGTACTCTGTTCGGGGTTACTTGTTTTTTAAGTGTACGCGTAACCAGTTATTTCGGCTCTTTTTTTTTAATGAGGCTTTTAGTAGCTGACAGTATACAGCGCCGAATGGTGGTACTTCCATACAAGCCCGAATACAACGCAGCTTTTCTTGTAGGAAATACGCGCACAGAAAACTACGGATCGAGGCGTTACCCCATTTCCCACTAACACCTCGTGGACATGTCATTATCCTGGTAGATAGGTACTAACCGAGCATGCTATAGCTCTTCTCTCTGTCTTAGTATTGTGGTAAAATCTTCAGTCTTAGTTCCTTTCCCCTGTCATTTGCTAAATTTTCTTGGTTTTTCGTTTCTTGTAAACACACCAATGGCAAAGACGGAGCCGCCTTTTAGCCTATTGGGGCCCCCTTATTATTATTTATTTTGACTGCAAATGGGTTTGTATCCGGTGGCAGTGGTGCTACAATAAGACACATCGCACAAAATAACACACCGCACTCAAACAAAACACAGCACACAAAATTACAGAAACAATAATGGACACATACTGCGCATAGTAAATACACTTACAATACAAATACAATTATAAATACAATACGCATACAAGTACAATTACAATACAAATACAATACGAATACAATTATAAATACAAAACGCATACAAATACAGTACAATTACAAATACAATAACAAATACAACACGCATACAAATACAATTACAATACAAATGCAATTACAATACAAATACAATTACAATACAAATGCAATTACAATACAAATACAATTACAAATAAAACACAAACACAATACGCATACAAATATAAATACAATACCCATACAAATACAATTACAATACACATACAAATACAATTACAAATACAATACACATACAAATACAATAAAAATACAATTACAATTAACCTAAAGTTGATGAATTAATATTAATTAAAAATTAAGCACACTGTACAGTGATACAGTCACAGTAATGCATTACATAACTGCATGAACTGATGCACTGCACTTGTGTAACCTCCACATCCCCACCACGAGTAACCTCCCTTCACGTCGCGGTCATGCGGTAATTACGGAACGGTGAATTTGAGAGGGCGTGGAAAGAAGAAGTTGTCACAATTTAACTCACTATCCCGGAATTTAGATGACAGCGTCACAGCGTTTGGTGTCACGGCCTTCTTACCAAATTCGTATAGACCCGTGTTAAATCGTGAATGTTCGCTGTGTGTTAGGTAACTGTCGTAGGCTGATAATTTGGTATTGGCCGAAAGAGCAGTAGGCTTGTTTTACACGTGAAATAATTTGAACACGAATTGTCTTACACACTAGAACCAACTTCTTTTTATCGACTTCAATCCGGTGCGTGGTTTGGTGTCGTCTGGATTTTGACACCCTTGAAATTTTTGTAATACCAAAGTTTTGGTATGATTATGTACCCCCATAATCACGGTAAAGTGAAGATTGCGGCAGAAAGTTTATGGGTACTCCGAAAAGCATGTGGACTAACCACCTACCGGAGTGCAAGATGCAAGTGTGAGCCTTGGGATAAAATTTTACACATGCCGTAATATTGTAAATGTAAAACTATAAATATGTGAATGTCACCCTATAACAGGTTACCAAGGCCCAGAGGGGGGATTACCTCAGCGCTAGATGGGGGTGGATGGTCAACTCCACGTTCCGGCCGCTTTTTCCCCCCGAAAGAGACCTGGTACCCGGTGTACAGGAGGCTGCGAGGGCCCAAGGCCCGGTCTGGACGGGTGAGGAAAACATCGCCCACGGACCGCTATACCGACTGAGATGCATCAGCCCATACCATAGGCTAACATGACGCCGAGTAAACCCTGAGCTACGATATGCCTGCTCGCTTTCACAAACATGTTCGCAGCGTCATAATTTGAAAGTGTCGTAGTGACGTCCTCAGAAACAGCGGGGAACTTCACACAGCCGTCAGGACACGGGGGCGCCGTACGAAACCAAAAGCATAATGCGTTACCGTACTTGTCACGTGGTTAGTGTATCTGTGGTACGGTCCGGCATGCATGTGGGCCGGGGCGTGAAGCTCACTACTGACCTCCATCTAGTGCCAAGTTTAAGAATGGGTGGAGCTGTACCTCCGCTGTCTAATATACAACATCATGACGTGGTGCTTAATTAAGCCCACGCGTTACTTTATAGGGAGAGCAGCAGGCAGCTTACAGGGACAGGTCGCGAGTTCAGACTGTACAGACGAGCCCTATCAATTGATTTTTATTTTGCTGCGCTTGTTAACGCTGTAACGTGAGCGTCTGGCCGCGTCTCCAGGGGTCACGAGACAGACCCGCAAGACAGGCGAGAAGAAAGCTGTTGGTTACACCGTGCAGTAGGCTCTCTTCCTTTCCTCCTCCTCCTCCTCCTCCTCCTCTTCCTCCTCCTCCTCCTTCTTCTTCTTCTCCTTTGTCTTCTTCGTCGTCTTCTGCCACTACCCCTGCTGCTGCTGCTGCTAATACTACTACTACTACTACTACTACTACTACTACTACTACCACCACCACCACCACCACCACCACCACCACCACCACCACCACTATTACTAATAGTACTACTAATAATAGTCTATTAATATTGTATAATAAATTGGAATTATTATATTTTATTAATATTAATAACGTTGTGTAGATATGGATTGACGTTTCTGAGGAACCTGTGGTTTCTTATTCAGGGTAGGTTGAACAGCCTTTGTGTTACAGTATGTCCGTTAGGCACAAACATTAGCTCTTGCTTTGTGTGCTTAAACACCCTCAGTCTGCCTGGTTCAGGCAGCGTGAGGTAGCGACTGGCACGCTAATACAAAACGAGAGACGAAACTTCGGTGTCCGCCGTGTTTGTCGGAAGAGTGATGGTTCACAGAGAGGAATGAAGACAATGCAGACGTTGAAGATTGCATGTCTTCACATGGCTGCTGAAGCGGCATGTAGCCCTCTGTAACGTCTGAATTGCCCACTGTTGTGCGCTACCGGGGCGGGGATGCAGTGAACACTGCAAGGTGGTAGCCGCGGACAGCCTCAGTTCTGCTGTCTACCGCAGTCTGACACCAGCCAACCCCATGTAACCAGAGTCCGTATTCTGTGAAGCTGACAGTTCCTCAGCTAGTTAAATATTCCCCGTATTTTATGGAACCCGAAGTTTTGTTACCGCTTTCACAAGTGTCTGCCACCTGTCCCTATCCTGAGCCAGATTAATCCAGTCCGCGCCCCCCCCCCCCATTCTATTTCTTGAACGCAGTTTCAATACTATCCTCCCGTTTACGTCTAGGTCTTCCATAGGGTCTCTTTCCTTAGGGTTTCCCCCCATCAAAATTCAATATGCATTTTTCTTCTCCCAAATACGCGCCACATGCCCCGCCCGTCTCATCGCCCTTGACATGATCACCCGAATAATATTTTGTTATTACAGAACCATGCGCCTCATTATGCGATTTGTTACGTCCCTGTCCGAGTCTCTCCCTGTCAGGTCGAAGTATCTGCCTCATCTCGCTGTGCTCAATCAGCCTCCATCTATGTTCCACCCTTCATGTAAGACACGAAGTTTCACACAAATAGAAAACGACACGTGAAGTTATGGTTCCCTGTATTTTAATCATTTTATTCAACGAAAGATTCCGGATCAAATGGCAGGTGGGACTACCTGCAGTGAGTGTGTCTTAATTCATTATTGCATTAAGTTTTGATTTTTCAGTGTTGTTACGGAATACTTGAACTTTGACACACTTCCAGACACCTGGACACTTCCCTGTGCAAACCTGAAGCTTTACCGGTATTCGAAACCGCTTGCCTGGTCTCTGCCAGTTCTTGTATTCCCGTCTTGCCTATACCAACCAGCACAAAGTGCTTGTCACTACGGAGGTTTATGCCCACCAGTATTGAAATTAACAGAATGGAGAGCAATATAGGAAAGTTGGCAGGAGGGGGACATGTAACAGCTCTAGCGGGGCATAGAAAGGGCGATCCGTGCGACATCTCTCTTTGGTTTTATTATAAGAGAGTAACGTTCATGTTTTCAGAACCTTGCGTCATGGAATTGTTAAGATCCATTTGTAAGAGTTCAGTGCGGAGAGGCGGGTCGCACAGTTCAAAAGGATTTCAGCGAGAGGGGCAAAGCAGGCGCAGGTAGATACGACTCATGTCACGAGTAGAAATATGGGTACATAATGTATTGAAGGCTGGGCCCACATGGCTGTGCCATTCGGCACACATGCGATTTATTTCGCAACTTATTTCCTGCACCAGCGCTGTCGGTGGCGGATTTCTTGCAGCAGGTTAAGTGTAATGTCATGTTTGGGTGAGTGGAGGTATAAATCCACGTGTTTTTAACCTCAGAGTTAGATGGAGGTGAGTGGTTAGCTTCTAGTCCTCGCCGCTTTAAGACCTGGGAATGGAAGGACTGGGTGGGGCCCACAGCGGGTCTTGACCTTTTTTAGAGATATGTCTTTCACCTTGGAAGAATGAGATGGGCGGGGAATGTAGCACGTATTGGGGAAAAGAGAGGTGCATACAGGATTTTGGTGGGGAAACCTGAGGGAAGGCGACCACTTGGGAGAACCGGGCGTAGATGGGAGGATAATATTAAAATGGATCTTCAAGACCTGAGAGGGGGCATGGACTGGATTGAGCTGGCTCAGGATAGGGACAGGTGGCGGGCTGTTGTGAATGCGGTAATGAGCCTTCGGGTTCCATAAAATGTGGGGAATTTGTTGACTAGCTAATAAACTGTTAGCTTCTCAAGAAGGCCTCTGCTCCATGGAGTTAGTTAGTTAGTTAGTTAGTTAGTTAGTTAGTTATGTCTTTTACCTTTTCCAGGAATCGAACCTCGGTCTGTTCGCCGTCCAGCCGTATTTAGTTTCCTTAAAATGTGCACGTACAGTAGTGCGGTGGTAGTGGTTATTTTTAAAGTTACGGGCAAAGGTACAAGGAACATTTGTAAACGCGTGTGCGGGCGTGGAGGTATATGCGCACTTATTCTTAACATCGTCACTAGATGTAAGTAAATGGCCACCCTCACGCTCCGGCCGCTTTATTCTCGGGAAGGCACCCCGGTAAGCATTCAATAGGCGACTGAGCGGGCCGCAGACCCCGCCTGGACGATTTGGAGAAGAGAAAAACGTCTTGCGTCCGCTTGGATTCAAACCCCGGATCGTCCAGCCAGTAGCCTAGTTACTATGTCGACTGAGCTATACCGGATTCCGTTAGATTACTGTAAGGGTGAAAAATAGAAATGTAAAGACGATGGAAGAAAGTGGAAAGGTAAGGAGTGACAGAAAGACACAGGATAGGCGGCTGGAAAGAATGGAGAAAGTTAAGTGAATGAAGAGAAGACGATAAATGAAGGGCGAGAAGTGACGGGCGGCAGCATAATATGTCCTTGCTGTCTTCTGTTTATGAGTACTCCCTTAACATTATGTTGTTTGCTCCTACCTAATCCTCAGCGATTCATCTCGCCCGGCTGTCAGCGTATAACAAATCCACTTTGTGGCGGCTGAGACCAGACACACCTCCTGCTACCCGGTGCCTAGCAAATAATTTCACCACCAGCGGGCCTACCGGTTTCCTGCACAGACGTTTGCCTGTGCAGCTTCGAGTGTAACGTTTCTACGTTGTTTGATCAGGCTTACCAACTTTGAAAGCGAGAATTTAAGGAGTGTGGACCGTGATTTCAGGCTTCCACGGCGACGTTGATGAGATATGCGCTCTTCTGGGGCATTACGCAGCGTCGAGTAGTAATCCTTTACCGACGTTTCGGGACAACCTATCGGTCCCATCTCCAAGGGCTGAGAAGTATTTTTTTTTCATTTTTTCTTCTTGGGCTCCTTGACCCTTGAAGATGAGACCGATACGTTGTGCCGAAACGTCGGCAAAGGATTACCACTCGACGCTGCGTAATGCCTCAGAAGAGCGCAGATCTTGTCAAGGACTGTGCACATTCGTCATTACCAAACCGTACTGAAGGACGTGCCGTGAATTAACCTTTTAAAGCCTAGCGGTAACTTTACGTACCGCCAGGTTTAACATTAAAAAATTCTACGTGGTGCCCACATTGCGTTTATGTGTTTTGTACGGATCTCAGAACAAACAGCAACTTTTGCCTTATAAAACATTAAGAGACTGGATTTTATAACCGAAGTGGAGAGTGTTTACAGCGCGGTACGCACTGAGTCCTTATATAAAACAGATACGCTTCATCTTTAAAGGGTTACAGACCTTTTGTTTTCTGTACGGAGCCGGGAGAGCGCAGTGAGTACAGTGACTGGGCAATTGGCTGGACAGTCCGGGGTTCGAGTCCCAGCAATGGGAAGAGATTTCTCCAGGCTGCTTCCAAGACACCCCCCCCCCCCCTCGTTCATGTTCGGGGCTATCGCGGATTTCCTCGGAGGTAAACGGCCCCAGCGTGAAGTTGACCACTCATCTCCATCTGGTGACGAAGTGACGAATGAGTGGAGCTGTACCTCTAATCTCCCTATATGCCTTTATGGTGTGAGCGGGGATAATTTTGCCTTCGCATTTTTCTCTTTATTTGTTTTATCTTCTGCTTGTGTAAGAACTAACGGTTACTGCACTTAATGGAAAGCATAAAATGTACGTTACTTAATGACCTGTACTCATTACCAAATATTATTCGGGTAATCAAATCGAGAAGAATGAGATGGGCGGGGCATGTAACACATATGGGGAAAAGAGAGGTGAATACAGGATTTTGGTAGGGAGACCTGAGGGAAGGCGACCACTTGGGAGACCCAGGCGTAGATGGGAGGTTAATATTAAAATGGGTCTTCAAGAAGTGTGATGGGGCATGGACTGGATTGAGCTGGCTCAGGATAGGGACAGGTGGCGGGCTGTTGTGAATGCGGTAATGAACCTCCGGGTTCCATAAAATGCGGGGAATTTCTTGACTAGCTGAGAAACTGTTAGCTTCTCAAGAAGGCCTCTGCTCCATGGAGTTATAAAATGTCCGTTGTGGCTTGACGGATGTGACACTGAAGCGGCGGGTGTTTGACCGAGGAAGTGCCAGGGCGAAGTGCTGCTGACAGTTGCGCGTTCGGCCGTAAGTTAAAGCATGTCTTCGGAAGTACCGATTTCAATTCCGGGCTCTAGGCCGGAGGTCATGGCTGCCTTTCTCCCGTAGTTCACCATAATCACTGTAGATAACTGCAGGTAGCCTGTAGTTCTTAAAATATTCGCTTACCGCTTCGTTCTTGATTTATTCCTCTCTGCCCACATACAAGCCTGTAACTTACGTACCTGAGAGACCGTCTTTCAATAAACAACAAATAAGTCGGAGAGATTAAAAAGAGACCACATAATGAGAACTCAGGAAATAACACCTGGAAATTTGGCTGTAAGATACCAATTTTGACACTCATACACAAGAACTGGCAAAACTAGTGCTTGTGTACCGCTTCTTCAGGGCTTTATAAATTACACGAAATTAGACCTGTATCAGTTTTTGGACTGAACGACAAGAAACATATGCTGTGTTTGTTCTTCCTTCAAACAATTTAGCGGAGCGGTAGCTCAGTCGGTATAGTGACTGAGCTACGGGCCGGACGTTTTGGCGTTCCAATCCCGGTAGGTGCAAGAGATATTTCTCGTCTCCAAAACGTCCAGACCATCTGTGGGGCCCACCCAGCCTCCTGTTCAACGGTTCCCGGTGATCGTGCCTGGGGGTAAAGAAGTCCGGAGCGTCAAGTGAACCAATCATCTCCATTCAGTGCCAAGGTTAAGAATGAGTGGAGCTGTACCTCTACACCCCCTATATGCCTTCATGGAATGGAAGGGAAGAATTTACTTGTACCTTTAGCTTCAAATAATTTGAGCTAAAGGACACGTCACTGGTGCAGGGTGTACGCGATAGGGCACTAGCTTCTTGGGCAGGGTGTGGGAGCCATTAGGCTACGATTGTAATGTAAATGTGGCGGTGCGCAGGTGTGGAAGGTTCCCCGCCGTTAGGGCTAGTGTGGTGGGAGACTCCGGTTCGAGTCACAGTTATTCGGGATTTATTTCTGTGACCGCTCCGACACCTTACTGATACGTACCCAGACATTGCTCCGTTGCCGAGGGAGAATGCGAAAGAAGAACGCGACAAGGCAACTATACAAATCGTTGTCAGTGATTAATTATTGCGACCCTTCGGTCTTGACACCGAACTGTCTGATAGACGGGTACCGACGTTTCGGAAGAAAGTACGGTTTAGAATTTCAGGATAGGCCTGACCCGACCCTGAGTTCTCTATATCCGTACCCTTGCTCTTCTAGTCTAAAAATGAAGGCAGTAGGTTCCTTCGAAACTTGGACACCCATCTCCGAAATTAAATGGCTTCAGATTCCAGAAGAATTTGTCTTTATACACACTGTTCCGGTCTTTGAGGGGACCGACAGGTTATCCCGAAACGTCGGTAACAATACCAATCCACGCTGGGCTGTGACAATTCCGTAGGATCCTACACTCAATACAGGGCAAGTATTTTCGACGAAACGTCTACTTACACGGCGTCATTACCCAGAACACCACAGTATGAATACTTATCGGCGTAAAAGTCTGTCATCTCGCTAAATGAGAAATTTGGGGTTATCACAGCGGTGTTGCTGAAGAGTCAAAATTTGGGCTGTCTCGACTGGTAAATTGAAGGCGTCACTGTCCACGCCGCTAAGGCAAATGGGAGGAAACCTCGGCGCTAGATGGAAGTGGGTGGTCAACTTGACGCCCCGGCCGCTTTACCCCCGGGAAAGAACCCTGATACCTATTGCATCGGAGACTGGGTGGGCCTCAGGGTCGGTGTCGACGTTTTATTAGTCACTTAAATCAGCTGGGCTTTAGGTATGATATCAAAACCAACAAATGTACATGAGTTTATGGAAGTGTATTATACACACCCTATACCGCCTACATGTTTCGGCCACTCATGTGGTCATCTTCAGGGAGGTGCGTTACAAAAGATAGGTACGTCGAAATATTACGAAAGGTTTTAAACCAGTTCGCAGGTATAAAATATTAAGTTTTAATAAATAAAACACGATTTAAAATACATATTAACCCTTTAAAGACGAAACGTGTCTGTTTTATGGAAGGACTGAGTCCGTACCGAGCTGTAAACACTCTCCACTTCGGTTATAAAAACCAGTCTCTTAATGTTTTATAAGACAAAAGTTGCTGTTTGTTCTGAGATCCGTACAAAACACATAAAAGCAATGTGGGCACCACGTAGAATATTTTAATGTTAAACCTGTTGGTATGTAAAGTTATCGCTAGGCTTTAAAAGGTTAAAGATTAAAATACAGGCAAAACATTTGTGATTGATTCTGATGTGTGATGGATCGTATGTGTTGAGTAAATCGCCATGCAAGCACGGAGTGTTTGTGTGACCGGTACCGGGGTGCGGCACACCACTCTGTATTCTGTATTCAGCTTGGTTTTGTTGAGTGTCCACCGTCGAGTTGCGGGGTAGGTTCCTCATAGAAGGTGCACAGCGACACTGTGGGCTGTGGCAGAGGCGTTGCTCGTGTGGATTGAATGCAGAGAGAGGAAATCTGTGCAGGTCTGCAAAGTTGCAGCCGGTTTGCCGTTCGCTGGATGATGGTAGGATCACTGCGCCCGACCCCTCGCTTATTAATTCGCCAAAAACCAGCAGCTGCTTGCGATTCCGATACCTTGTTTCCGCGTTTAGTCTTCCCTTATTTTCCCACTGACTCACAATATACCACAAACAAGCATTCTTGAATCAAAACAATGGGAACAATCCTTGGTAGGCACCATGTAGTGAAGATGTGGGTTCCGCTGTGTGGTAATCAATTGTTATTGTGCAGTTAGCAGGGGTGCCAACGTGGGAGGAAAGTCTCGGTGCTCGGCAGGGAAATATTTTGGTACTGGATGACACGAGACAGCTTGTTTCGGTCACAGTGTTGCCACGGGACAGTGTTTGAAGTAGTCGCGCGCTGTCGCAACTTGGGGCCCTTTCTTATCTTGCAGATAGTGGCAGTAGGCTCTTCCACATGTTATTGCTTCCTGTCAGAGTTCACGGTGTCAGGCCCTGCCATGGTTCGTGTATTTAGGCATGGACTTTGCCCGCGTAGAACTTGGTTCGGTGCCGCACCTTCTACGCCAGGCCTTCTGTATCTTTTGTATGTTGCGGCAACTTCGGCGAAATTTGGTCTGCGTGCAAACATGAAATTAACCTTTATCCTACTAATGTGGAATATATGGTGAGCTGCTAATAATGCCAGCACCACTAATGTGTAATATTTGGTGACCTACATTTGGCAACGCTGACAGGAGCTTCTTTGTCTCTCTCTCTCTCTCTCTCTCTCTGCACAATGTCTCAACACTGAATCAATCGTTAAAGACGTCCTATGTCACATCTGTGTGCACACAATTACTCGGGGCCTAATTGGTAGCCGAGTAAGTGTGTGCACACAGATATGACATAGGACGTCTTTCACGATTGATCCAGTGTTGAGACATTGTGCAGAGAGAGAGACAAAGAGGTTCCTTTCAGCGTTGCCAAATGTAGGTCACCAAATATTACACATTAGTGGTGCTGGCATTATTAGCAGCTCACCATATATTCCACATTAGCAGGATAAACTTCAAATGCACAGAGCGAATAATGTTTATGTATACGTGTAACTGCGTGTATAATTTTTACCTGCACTATTTTTACGCATTCCAATGTAATTCAAAACGTACGCTGGGGTGTCGCTGTTTTTAGCGCATTTTTTACAAAATGAATTAGTAATGTAACATATATCACCACAAATAAACAGCTCATAAGGTTTCAAAATTTCTTCGGCCTTCTACCTCAGTTTTTCCATAGAAAGGGTTAAAAGATGTTTTATCATTTCGCATGTCTCCGCGGGCAACCTGTTGCCTGCGAGGTACGGGTTGAGGAGTCTTGTGTTAAGCGTGTATGTGATTGTTGATGTGAAAAATGGAACTGTGACGTGCTTTTCTCTCGGTACTTCTGTTTTTCCACCACAGTGTCATTTCATCAACCCTCCATACTCGTTCGTTCGTTCATTCATTTTGTCGTCTATCACCGACGCTATGGAATTGTATCAAGTAACAGTGTCGTTAAAATAACACGCTTCACGCTGCCGTAACCGAGAATATCGCGATATGAAAGGGCCACTCGATCATGAGGAATGACCACGAATGTCTGCTTTTAGGATAACAGTCCCGGACGAGATTCAAATCAAGTACCTTCTAAATACAGGTCAGAAGCCTTGCGGCCTGAGACAACCTGCCCGGTCACTTGGTCCATGTTGTGGTGCCTGTGCCTGCATTTGGATACAGATTTCTTATGAAATAGGCTACGTATAGGATAAAAGTTCAGTCCGTACCGCGCAGTAAACACTCCGTCTCGGTTATAAAAACCAGTCAGTTAATGCTGTATAGGGAAATAATAGCTGTTGGTCTGAGATCCACACAAAACACATAAACACACTGTGTGGGCAGAACGTAGGATTTTGTAAAGTACAACCTGACGGTACATAAAGTAACCACCGGGCTTTTAAAGGGGTAATTACCTAAGAATAGGTCCCGGTAGGTAAGCTTTTATGAATATTGATCATAAACGTTCCATAATTTCAGGAACTGCCTTCGATGACCTGAATAATTATCACTTTTTTTTCTCGCATATTTTTTTCTTCATCCTCCGACTTATTACACAACGTTTTGTCTCCGTTTTGTCTCCGTTTTGTCTCCGTTTTTTCTTACCCTTCATCTAAATGGCTTCCGCCAACCTCTTATTTCTCTTGAATTGTCGATTTTATTCATATTAGATCAGGAGTTCACAAATCCCCGAGTACCAGATTGCCTGGGTGACTAAGTCCTCTTCTCCCCCACACGTGCTACATGCCCCGCCCATCTTATTCGCATGTTCCCATATCAAGGCTGCTCAGTTTTGGTGCGTGGTAAAGTCACGAAATATTAAAGCAATTTTGTAACGGCGAGTCTCCATTCAATGTTGTGAAGTTCGAGGTGTTCATGGTTACGGTATCCCGGGATGTCACGCCGTGTAGTTTGGTAGACATGTTGCTTACATCTTCAGTTTACCGGACTACACTAAGTCCGAGCCCATCAGACTACAGTCTGTACTCTACATGTGTTATTCCAGACAGTTTAGGGTGAGGTAGGTGTGACAAAATACAGAACTGTAGTTTTACCTGTTGTTTTGTATGGGTGTGAAACTTGGTCTCTCACACTGAGGGAGGAACAAAGACTGAGGGTGTTCGAGAATAGGATGCTGAGGAGGATATTTGGGCCTAAGAGGGACGAGGCGACAGGGGAGTGGAGAAGACTACATAACGAGGAACTTAATGACCTGTACTCTTCACCAAATGTTATTCGGGTAATCGAATCGAGAAGAACGAGATGGGCGGGGCATGTAGCACGTATAGGGGAAAAGAGGGGTGCATACAAGATTTTGGTGGGGAGACCTGAGGGAAGGCGACCACTTGGGAGGCCCAGGCATAGATGGGAGGATAATATTAAAATGGATGTTCAAGACGTGGGATGGGTGGATGTGGACTGGATTGAGCTGGCTCAGGATAGGGACAGGTGACGGGCTGTTGTGAGTGCGGTAATGAACCTTCGAGTTCCATAAAACGCGGGGAATTTGTTGACTAGCTGAGAAACTGTTAGCTTCTCAAGAAGGCCTCTGCTCCATGGAGTTAGTTAGTTAGTTAGTTAGTTAGTTAGTTAGTTAGTTAGTTGTGACGAACCAGCAGACTCTACCCCCTGCCTCAGGTTTTAAGGCGGACTGGAGGCACGTTTGTCTTGCGGTGTTTTGATTACATGGTCGGAAGGTTGCCTGCCCTGGAAACATCTCTGACACTGACAAAACGAAAGCCACTTATTTTAATTGCATCAGGCGTACAGTGTGAGAGTATTAATAAATACATAACAATATTGTGCTGGTCCTTTATACTGGGGGACCATTCATCCCAGCAGCGGCCGGAAGGTCAAATGCTGTGGCCACAGGGTGCTTCCAACACACTTGATTGTCCACGCATTTAGCGTCCCTCGCTCTTAACTATTGTGTGCACTCTGCAGCGCCAACTCGCTAAATTGAGACACATGGGAATAGAATCTGAGAACAAACCAGCAGCAGCAGAAGATATAAAGTGAGATAAGTAGAGACAGCGATGTGTAGATGGAAAAAATAAAGTTGTCCTTGCGCGTGCCATGAAGGCGTATGGTGGGAGTGGAGGTATCACTGCAGTCGTTTTTAACCTCTGCGCTTGATGGAGGTGAGTGGTCGACTTCATGCCCGGCCGCTTTGCCACTGCGGAAAGAATGCCGGTACCCATTTTATAGGAGGCTGGGTGAGCGCCAGGGCTGGGCCGGATGTTTTGTAGAGGTAGAAAATCTCCTAACGTGGCTGGGATTTGAACCCCGGATAGTCAGACGTGAAAACGTGAAAGAAAGAAGGAAATAAGGGAGTGAATGAATAAATAAATATATATATACAAATAAAAGCGTAGTGGGTTAAAGATTATAGAAGGAGAAAGGGCGAGAAAACGTGAAAATAAAGGAAATGAAGAAAGAAGAAGAACAAGGGAAGGCGTGGCCGCCCTTATTTAGCTGTATTTTGCAATCGTCTTTCTTCTGGGATGTTACGCAGCGTACGTTGGTAATTACCGACTTTTCGGGACGACATATTGGTTGACATCAATAGGTTGTCCCGAAACGTGGGTAACTAATACCAATCTACGCTGCTGAACATCTCGGAAGAGCTAATATCTATTAATTTAGTGGATTTCGTCTCCGTGCATCAGGTCATAAAAACAACGGAAAAATTACCAACAAAATGCACTTTACGTTTTATTTCTCTATTTTTTGTTAATTCACTGCTACATGTTTCGGCCCTTCTGGGCCATCCTCAGGGAAATTCTCAAGTAGTACACTATATCACCGCGGTAGATGGTTTTCTTATTTGTCCATTCTTGTAACTTGCGTGCGTGCGTGCGTGCGTGCGTGCGTGCTCTTGGCTGGTTGAAGTCTCCCTGAGGATGGCCCAGAAGGGCCGAAAGATGTAGCAGTGAATTAGCACAAAACAGAGAAACAAAACTTATTGTGCATTTGTTGGTAACTTCCATTGTTCCTGGAGCTACTATCTAATTTATACTGCGGCGTAAGCCTGAAGTCAAGGCTGCTCTGTTTGTCACTGACCTCAGTAGCTTGGGTTAGAAGCCTTAAATGTCGGGACGATAAGTGGATATTGAATTGGAAGGGATATGGAAGCCGTCGTGGCCGACGTAGAGATGCTTTACCTGCAGTTGTCGGTGAGAGACGCTGAGAGGTACGAAAACTCTGTCACACACGCTTGGCCGAGATATTAACCTCTGTCCTCCCTTACCCGAGATATTAACCTCTGTCCTCCCTTACACGAAACTGAGGTGCCGAAGTAATGTAGATAATTCCTAAAACCTTTGCCTTCACGCCTGCCATACACCAACGGTTATCTTGCTGAAAATTACTGCTAGACACGGCGTCATGTCCCACAACACTTTAACCTTTTAAAGCCTGGCGGTAACTTTACATACCACCAGGTTTAAAATTAAAAAATTCTACGTGGTGCCTGCATTGCGTTTATGTGTTTTGTGTGGATCTCAGAACAAACAGCAACTTTTGCCTTATAAAACATTAAGAGACTGGTTTTTATAACTGAAGTGGAGACTGTTTACAGCGCGGTACGCACTGAGTCCTTATATAAAACAGATACGCTTCTTCTTTAAAGGGTTTATCTTCATTAACAGCGCTGTGGCATTTTTCTGTCTCCTAACGAAGCCTTTATATACGTGTGCCTGGTGGGCGTCAGTCGCCTCCATGTCACATCCATCGCTGTTTGGCGCTCTGCACTGGACAGGGTAGGCCTGTCTTAACGTTACAAGGGCCAAGTGCTGAGACCTGACAGCGCGCGACTTCTCTTGGCATTTTATCTTAGTTACGGACAATATTTGCAGAGAACTTTTCTTTCCTAGATTTTACACTACAGAAATGAGTACCAGCGGTATCGCCTGGGGGTAAAGTCCGCTGCTGCTTAGGTTTGACAACCTCACTACCTTAGTGTGCCTACTGTCGGGGAATTCTGGGAGCCTCGACCTCCTGGAAACTAAAGGTTGTCCAGGTCTGTAATGCGGTAGTTTTTAGATTTTGCATTCCTATAGGACTTTTATCTGCCGATCCCAGTGGCCCCGCGGTCTAAGGCGTGGGTCTGCGGCAGCTCGCTTGCTGGGATTGCGGGTTCAAATCTCGCCGGGAGTATGGATATCTGTCTGTTGTGTGTGTTGTGTCTTGTCGAGTGGAGGTCTCTGCGTCGGGCTGATCACTCATCCAGAGGAGTCCTACCACTGTGATGTGTCTGAGTGTGATCGTGAAGCCTCGACAGTGAGGTGGCCCTGGCCCACTGGGGGCTGTTGCGCCGGGGAAAAAAGAAATAGGATTTTTATCTGAGAAACTGAAAAATGCTGAAGAAGTACAACTGCACGTGGTTAGTTGGTGACAACTTTAATAAAACGTAATAAAACCCACAGAATAAATCGCAGCAGGGCTGTACAAAAAGGCCATAATTTGCCGACGCGTATGCTGCATCGTACGGGAATTGAACCCAGTATAGAGCATTCCATATACGGCACGTTAGGCTGTAAAGGCAGAAGCGTTACGGCTTGAATCATCTTCTTAAGTTTTCATTCGTTGTACTTGATATGTTGTCGTTAAATAATCTGTACACATGTTGCGTGTTTTGCTGCCCAGCTGTTAGTTGCTGGCGGCCACTATCACATGTAGCATAATCACAGTGCAGGCAGCAGATTATGTAGCAGTTTGTGACACTGTGCGCGGTGAGGGCCGATCCATCATCAGTAGTCATGATTTGTTAAGCGGCACCCCCCCTGCCCCCCCTCCCCCACCGCCCTGCTTCACGCAACGCATGTCCCAGGACTTGAGGAATACAGTGCAGTCATCGGGAAGGCAAGATGTTTGGACGGTGTATACACTGTACGAAGCATGCTACTGACAATAACACTGTGCACTTCACTTAGTGGGCCCGTTGTTAACTTAATAACGAACTAACTAAACAGGTGTAGCGTGAAAATCAATCGATCATTTTGGTTACAGCTGTTTGTCAGAAGGTGAATGTGTTTTCTTGGAAGCAAAAGGAGTATCGCGCGGACGTTACAGAGTGCAGCGGCGTCGGTACGATTTGCGCTGCTCATAGAGTCTTGTTAAGATCCGCGCTTTTCTGGGACATTAAGCAGCGTCGAGTGGTAATCCTTTACCGACGTTTAGGGACAACGTATCTGGCCCCTCCTCAAAAGTCCAAGAAGAATCGTCGGCTGTGTAACATCCCAGGAGAGCACAGGTCTCATGGCGGCCAAAGCCTGAAATCAGAATCTTGTTAAGATGAAGGCGGGCGTGTGGAAACGGGGAGAAATGCGTCCAAAATTTTGTTTTGGAGACCTGAAGAAAATAAACCCACTTGGAGGACTTATATGGAGATGGGAGGATAATATTAAAATGGGTTGTAAGTAAGCAAGTTGTTAGAGTGTCGAATGAATTTATTTGGCTCAGAATAGAAACGAGTGGCACCTCGTCAACACGGGACTGAAGGTTTGGGTTTTAGCAAAACGTAGAGAATGTCTGGACTAGCTGCGGCGTTGTCAAGGAGGACTTTGCTTTATAGAGTTGGTTGGTTGGTTGGTTGGTCGGTCGGTCGGTCGGTAGGTCGGCCGGTTGGTTGGTTTGTCGGTTGATTGGTCTGTCGGTCGGTTGGTTGGTTGGTCGGTCGGTCGGTCGGTCGGTATGTTCTTTGGTCGATCGGTCGGTTCTTTGGTCGGTTGGTCGGTTCTTTGATCGGTTGGTTGGTTCTTCGGTCGGTTGGTCGGTTCTTTGGTCGGTTGGTCGGTTGGTTCGTTCTTTGGTCGGTTGGTTGGTTGGCCATCGTCTCCGGCAGGACAAGGCCCTGACCTGTGGCCTCCAATCAATTCGGTATCCCTGAATACAGTTTTATTAGGCGCGTTTTCAGAATTTCGAAAAGAGACCGTTAGCTTTCTCATGTCTGAGTGTCTGTCCGTCTGTCCGCGTGGAACAACCTCGTCTCCCACTGGACATGTTTTCGTGAAATTTGATATTTCAGTCTTTTTCGAAAATCTGTCGAGAAAATTCAAGTTTCATTAAAATCTGACAAGAATAACGCGTGTTAGCCTATATTTGACGTGAAGACCTATGTACAACAATAACGCGATGAATTTTTCTTAGAGTGAGAAACGTTTCACACAAAAGCTCTATAGAAAATCGAAGCACACATTTTATGTTCAATAACTTTTTTCAAAAAATCGTGCGGCTTTTGAGATAGTGTGTAGAAGTATGGTAGAACCAGACAGGCTACAGATGACAATATAATACGGCGCATGCGCTTTGCATGCTGTATAAATAAAGCAAGAATACAGACTCGCTATCGTAATATTTATTTCATTTACACAGCAACAATGGTTACGCGAACGCGTCTCAGTCTTGCGTTATAGCCTGTTGTTTGATTTCAGTACCATGTCAAGGTATTGGTCTACACCTGTGCATTGTCTGATTGCAGTTAGGCAGTATTCAGGTAGCCCCCTAGAAACGGTCGTAGGCGTGCATCTGCCTCGTCTGAAGGCGAACCGAGCGATGCACTCTACTGGGTTAATAAAGAAAATCACTGTAGCACCCTCGTGCTTGTAACCTTAATCTTTTAACGTCTAGCGGTAACTTTACATACCACCAGGTTTAACATTAAAAAATTCTACGTGGTGCCCACATTGCGTTTATGTGTTTTGTACGGATCTCAGAACAAACAGCAACTTTTGCCTTATAAAACATTAAGAGACCGGTTTTTATAACCGAAGTGGAGAGTGTTTACAGCGCGGTAAGCACTGAGTCCTTATATAAAACAGATACGCTTCGTCTTTAAAGGGTTAACCTTTTAAAGCCTAGCGGTAACTTTACATACGACCAGGTTTAACATTAAAAAATTCTACGTGGTGCCCACATTGCGTTTATGTGTTTTGTACGGATCTCAGAACAAACAGCAACTTTTGCCTTATAAAACATTAAGAGATTGGTTTTTATAACCGAAGTGGAGAGTGTTTACAGCGCAGTACGCGCTGAGTCCTTATATAAAACAGATACGCTTTGTCTTTAAAGGGTTAAATTGATATGACTGCCAAGAGGAACAGTTCTAACCTATGCATTAAAACATTTTAAAAATAATCTTAAATTCATTTGCCCATGTGGATATCCAGTGAAGTTAATGCACTTAATGTATGCGTTTGTCTTTATTTCACTTGAGTTTTGATGTCACTTGATCTGTCTAGGCAAACCATTTAATGTAGCCAATAATTTTTATTAATTTTAATTAAGACAGTTTTAAAATGTTGTATTGTAAGCTTATAAGGCATGCAAGTTCATAAAGGCGCTAATACGAAGCATTAGTAGCCATACGGATGATGTCTTCGTATAGGCGGTAAGGCGCGTATAAAGAAACCTCACTTTTGGGTCGAAAGCCGTTTGCGCAAACAGTTTTATTAAAACCTGCACGGAGTACGAAATAATAAATTGACTTTGCACATCGTGTGCATTTCAATTACACAAAATCCGACGTTGTTGCCAGTTTATAAGGTATAGTGTGTACAGTGGACAAAATGCAAATATTTCGTTACGGACGTAACGGTAACGCGCCTGCTTCTACTATATCCATAAAAACATACAATCATAGTAACCATGATGGTTGCTATGCGTGTATAGAAACTGGTTTCACTTCCTCTGGATTCTTAGTCCTGAGAGAGAGGTACCGCCCTACCGTGAGGCAGCGTTCTATGCTGATTGGTCAGGTAGCCGTGAATCAGGCGGGGTTTATCGGGGCGGGGTCGCTGATCTGCGCGAGACGGCCACAGAAGCTGAGAGATCGACTGACGATCCGCACGTGGCGGTACTCCCGGCTACTGGCTGCAGACGTGTTTGATTTCGTGTGCGCATCAGCTTGTCTGGTTACTTCGTTGGCAAGTGGTGAGTGTAAAACTTGACGTGCAGTTGGGTTCGCTGCTGTGTAAAGACAGGCGCTGGCCGCAGCAAGGCAGTAGCTAATAATACAGGCGGTTTCGAATTTCACTGCTGCTAGAATTGCCTGCATGTACCGAGATCTGGTACAAAGAGATCGAAGAAAAAGTGGGGTTAGGGATTGTAAATTGTGGGAATAACGTAAATGTAGTGGCGAGTGGAGTAAAACGAATTTAAATATCGCCGAATCAAGGTAACGTTTCGACTTCTAATGATATAAGACAGAGAACAGCTACATAACAGAAACCTCCAGAGTATCGTCGCAATTGTGGTGTGTATTCAGTACTGTGAAAGACAATTGAATGTTTTAGATACATTTATCTACAGTGCAAGTAAATTAAACTTTGTAGTGGCGGCGTTAGTGTGGCGAGTTGGTCTGCAGTGTGAAGATTTTTGAACAGTATAAGTGCAATTTTATTTTCTCCCTTCGTTCGCATGTCAACATGGTCAAAATAGAGGGCCCGCTACACCCCTTAGTGATGGCCCGTACGCCCCTCAAGTCTTCGTTCAGTATCAGCGCCATCTTGCCAGAAACCGCGGCGGCTACGCGGGCACCAAGCCCCGACATGAGTCCCACTTTGGCGCATTGTAGCCCCGATATGAGTCCCACTTTGGCGCATTGCAGCCCCGACATTAGTAGCTCGGACAGTGAGAGTGACCTGGATGTGACAGGGGGTGACACACCTCCACCGCTAGACTGCAGCACCAACAAAGACAAACAGGACGTATCCGCTGAGAGCTCTAAGGCCGACGGCGATAAGAAAAAGAACGAGAAACCTCCGTATAGCTACAACGCACTCATCATGATGGCGATCCGTCAGAGCCCTGAGAAGCGCCTCACACTCAACGGTATATACGAATTCATCATGAAGAACTTCCCATACTACCGCGAGAACAAGCAAGGCTGGCAGAACTCGATCCGCCACAACCTGTCTTTGAACAAGTGTTTCGTGAAGGTGCCCCGTCACTATGACGACCCGGGTAAGGGCAACTACTGGATGCTGGACCCGAGCAGCGAGGACGTGTTCATCGGGGGTACCACGGGGAAACTCCGCAGGCGATCAACAGCTGCCAGCAGGAGTCGGCTGGCTGCATTCAAGCGCACGGTAGTGCTAGGGGCTGCTGGTCTGTACCCAGGGGGTCTGGGTCCCGCAGGAGGTCCATATCCCGGCCCCTGGGGCCTCTCACCACTCTACTGCAACCCGTACCACCGCTACCCGTACCCGTACCCAAGCCTACTGCAGCCGCTACCGAAACCTATCGCAACTCACGGGTTCTCCGTCGAGCGTCTCCTGGGTTCGGAGTCGACGCCACCCGGGCAGTACTGTTCACTGCGACTCCAGCATCCGGGTCTTTACACTGCTCCAGCGCCGTACCACGACTTCTACACGACGCTACGGTCTTTGGCAGGGACGTCGACGCCGCTCGTCCAAACGGCAGTTCCTACAGCCACCACGGCGTCGTCTAGCTGTAGCAGCAGCCCGGAACCACAACCCAGTAGGTCTCAGCAGCAGCCAATCTTGAAGCCGATCACCGTACTGGCGTCCCGACCGAGCTAATTGTACAACAATCGCGGTAAAATTAGTCAAAATCTGTCGCGGCTATGATGGGAAGCCGGCTTGGCAATAACACTCTTGCATGGAGTCCAGTGAGTAATGACAGTCTACATGTTGTGTCAGATGTAAATTTAGAGGTACACGGAAGTCTGACGAATTCTAATTCGTGTTGATTATTTGCAGCTTTAGGGTTTTGTGTTGTCAGTTTCTTTTCTTAAAATTTAAAGTGACAAAGGTTTCTTGAAACTTTCATGGAATATACGAGTTGCACGTTGAATCTGTCATCAAAAAGTTCTTGCAGCACAAAAATTGGAAATGAAATAGAGGACGCGCCTACTATTCTCCCGGACCGACTAAGCTAGGCTGTTGCTTTGTAGAACTGATTGAAGTAAATCTATACATTTCGATGTATAAAAATATTTTGAATTTTATCGGAAGTAGAAACACTTGTATCGGATGTTTTTGGCAATTCGTTGCATTCCTGCTCTTTGACCGTGGCTCAGTAGCATTTTTGTACTGCAATAACAACCACGAGGGACGGAGAATCCTTTGTTCCTGTGTTTGTTACATGGCGCTGTGTCAACTACGTATCATTCAGAGCTGTGCAGAACACTGGTCCCCCCAACTGTTTCAGTCTGATGCCACTTTGATGTGAATAAACTAACTCAGACGTAGGCATAAGAGTTCGACCTCTTTAAACCGTGATTCAGCAGTTTAAAAATATGATTACGGATGGTGTTATTGCATCTAGGTATGTAAGCGCGTGGATTGGATTGATCTGGCTCAGGCAAAGGACAAGTGACGGGCCCTTTTGAAAACGGTAATGAAAGTTCAGGTTCCATAAAATGGGGCGAAATTTTTTGTCTAGCCAAGGGTCTGTTGGCTGCTCGAGAAGGACTCTGCTCGTAGTAGTTAGTTAGTTAGTTAGTTAGTTAGTTAGTTAGTTAATGCTTTTTAAAAATATTTTGATTGTAATTTAACGTGGCTGTTTAGTGTTGAAATCAATTCGTAATTTTATATTCTCTGCCAGTTTTTTTTTCGGTATTTGGGGAGAAGGGGGTTTGTGGTAAAAATGTTAGATGACTAGTGATTGAGGGGTGATGTGGGAGATCGTGGCCTATTTTGATTTAACTTATATCCATGCGTATGCTGGGTATAATGAGGACAGCAACAGGACGTACCGGTGAGGATGAACAGTCTTTGGAATGTGATGGGTTAGTGAAGAGTCAGGCCACGTCTGGTTGTGTGTTTTATGAATCGTTTGCTGGTGGGAACACAGACAGACAGACATTGCAGGATGTTCACATCACTTTTTTTATAAATTATATTTTAAAGTTTTCTTTGCCTTGATTTAAAGCGTTCGCAATAAGCTGGCTTCTGGGATGTGACACCGTGTTGCTTGTTAGACAGGTACTGACGTTTCAGAGGAAAGGTTGCCTTCATCTTGAGGGTGTAAGGGTAGCAGGAGGCAGGTGCGCACCCAGAATTTTTCTTTGGGGGGGGGGGGGCTGACCCTGGGGCCTTATATAATTTATGTTTGATTTTAAAAATTATGTTACAAAAATCATGTTATAAGCACAACATAACACTGTCTGCAACTGCATTTATATACATGCGAATATAACTACATGTTCCGTGACTCAGTCACGGTGTCCTATCGTCTTGTTTTTTTAATTTTATTAATTTATTTTTCAAAATTGTAATGTACTGGCCATCAGCCGATTTCAGTGGCTGATTTCGGCTGAAGATTAAATCACGTAAAACTTTTGATATCATAATGTCTACAAAATCTGTTTTTTTTTTAAATTTCGGTTTTGGGGGTTTAGGGGGGCTCTGCAGCCCGGCAGACCTCTCCCCTTGGGTGCGCCCCTGGCAGAAGGAAGTAAGAGAGTTCACAGAAAAGTTGGTAGCCTGCCTGTTTAGATATCAGAAGGACTGTTGTGAGCGCCTCCAGTCCAGCTTAGGCCTAAACTGCACTCCCTGCATTCGTACACACAATGGGACAGGTTACCTGAACGGTACATGCACCGGCATGTGTCGCTATGTAGCCTGCAAGGTTTAAACCTAGTGGGCACCGAATTTATCAATTGTCCCTCTGGTCTAACGATACGAGCCTTGCGATTTCTTAATCCCCAATTCGTGGAGCCATGTAAAATTATTCAATGCCCGATAAGCAACCCCCCTTTTTCTTAATATGCTGAAGCATGTACAGTCTATTTGTGAAAGAAATACTTAATATATTTCGTCCTATGTATCATTAAAACAAATCCAAAATTGTTTATTTTTTGTTGTATATGAGAGGCCAGTAGGAGTCACTGTACCGTACTACTTCGAATCTAAGACACCCTCTAATTTAAGAAGCCCCCCGCTTTTAAAAAGGGATATTCAGGAAAAACAAATTGCAAGCAAATACATTTTACTGTCCGTAAACTTTGCCATTCTTTTAGCGAGGCCACGCGTCCTTCGGGGGAAATGATGTTTTCGAGAATTTCGAACAGTAAAAATTACTACCTCGACTGCAAAGCGCGGCCTGATTTTCGGTTGGGAAATCTGTGAAGAATAAGTTGCGTCTTAAATTCGAAGTAATACGGTAATACATTGGCAATTTACACCAGTATTTTCTTCTCAAAACATGTACGATGCGACATCTGTATTACACCTCTGGACTGTCTGTTGGTTTAATCGATTCCTCATCTGAAATGACAAAATATTTTGAAATAGGCCACGATCTTACTTTCACACTAATTTGCAATTCTTTCATTGTACATCCTCAAAATTCTTTCTACGATAATAACTCCTGTAGTTGATACAGCTTCATTAACGCAGAAACAGGACTATTCCGGAGCCAGTAGTCAGGATTAGGAACTGGACTGTGTGGATTTATAGGCCGTGATTTTATACAGTGAAAGTACTGATTTTTATATCTTTGCTGCCAATGGATTGTAATTATCCGCAATGTATGCGTTTAAATTGCCTTTAACCCTTTAAGGCCCTGTGGTTACTCTACGTTCTGCCCACACAGTGTATTTATGTGTTTTGTGTGGATCTCAGAACAAACAGCGATTATTTCTCTATACAGCATTAACTGATTAGTTTTTATAACCGAGACGGATGTGTTTACTGCGCGGTACGACCTGGATTTTTAAATATAATTCAGGTTAAACTTAGCCTTTAAAGGGTTAAAGCATTGCAAATAGTCGCACTATCGCAGACAGTAATTCAAATTTTGTGTCAAGCTTAAAAATAAAATTGATACTACCGTATTATTTTCAGCTCGTGTCCATCTTGAACCGCGCGTCGTAAATGTAGAATGTTCGTTATATTCCGCATGAGCCGCTGACATTAGCTTTCCGCCGCGATATTTGATATTTCGTTGGCAGGTCCGTCCTCGCGGAGCTTTGACTTCATATCTAGCGACATGGTCACCAGTCACTGATTCCTGTAGTCATTTACCATTTTGTGAGACGATTGGCCCTCAGTGGTCAAAACTGACATAACAAATAATTTGTACATAATTCTATCTGTTAAGCGTTGGTTGCATTAGTGTCCAGTGTGAACAAATGACGGTACTGGGTGTTTGTGTTGCACTGTTAGTGACATCTAAGTGCACAAAAAGGCAACATTTTTGTTTTGTGTTCGAGTTTGCGTGTAAGACAATGAAAGGTGTTCGGCCGTGCAGAACTTGTGGACATGTGTGTCCTTCTTATATCATGTGGACATGTGTGTCCTTCTTATATCATGTGGACATGTGTGTCCTTCTTATATCATGTGGACACAGAAAAATAGGTCAGGCCATGGGGCTGAACGCTTACACACACGCTGTTACTAAAATGTATTTATTGTATATTATTGTATTCTGTGTAATTGTTGTACATTTCGTTTTAAAATATTTCACTGTAAAGATATATATATACATATATAAATACATAACACACTGTGTTAATATGAATTTAGACATTGGTGTTTTCTTTATAAATTTACTGACAGGGTAGGGTATGTAGCATGCACTTTCGAAATAAGTTACATAGGCTTGCAGTATATGACTGCAGATCCTGTGTGGAATACTCCATTAGATAAAGCTACAAATAGATGGGAGTCCTAGTAAAGTGGATTTTAGTGAAGTACTTTATGAAGATTTGAACTGAATTCAATTGAATTTTGTACCCATGCCTTTATACTTCAGTAGTGTGATATTATTAAATTTCATTTAACATCACAATAGGCCAAATCAGTTCCTTATGTTGTTTGTACTATGTTGGACACGTTTTGATAATTTTTTTTTTCATGTTCAGGGGCTTGGTATGAGCATTTCTACGCAACAGCTGTGTATCATACGATATTCTCTCTGCCTTAAAACACATCCGTGATTTTTATTCTTTGCTTGATTGGTTTTGTGTGTTATTAAAGAGTAACGCAGCTGATGTGTGTAGCCTTACTGGGTAACAATTCTGGTGCACAGCGTGAAAACGAATACAGTTCTGCTGTAGGAATCAGTGTTAATATTACATTACAGTTTAGCCAGGAGCGAAAGGCCGCTGAATGTGAAAATAATTTAGTTGAGACGTGTCGGGTATGGTACAAAAATGGCAAGGAATTAGTTCGTGTGATGGTAAACAAAACTTAAACATTTATTTGGCTCACTGTAGACAAGAATTGCAAGATATTTTGATCATTGTGACGTGACTTACTTGGTCAGCTGTACGGCGTAAACATATCATGGACGAAACTGTAGTTCTTAAATGGAATTTTTTAATTAGCTAATTACGGTAGACTCTTAACCGGCCCTTCGGCTCGTCCGCCTCAATTTTAAACAAATAATTCGCAAATAATTAAGCGTGTGATAAATCCCAGTCTGCGTTATTGTTACAGGCAGTTGTGCGAAGCTGATTACTGTATGGTGTGTCTGTAACTGATACACCATTGTTGTGCTCGGTAAATGCCAGTGACGATCTGTCACTCTGTTCTGCATTGTTGTTGCTTTTTGTGCATTTCTTTCTTGTTCGTGTTAACATGCTCTTGGTTTAATCGTCCTGTTATTTGGCCCTATTAGCGCTGGTTAGGCTGGAGTTCACTGTGAAACCGAGACACTTTTTACTCAATTAACACGACTCTTTTTTACTGGCAAACTCCTTTTGTTTGAGAATTAAGTTACTACATGTTTCGGCTTTTGTACCAAAGTCATAAGCAGGTTAACCACTATAAATTTTTTTTAAGGAAAACCCTTGCGTCACATTACGTCAGTTCGAATGTGGTAGTGAAATCTGACACTTTACAACGGTATATTTATATGTATTTTCATTTCTGGTTTAGCCTTGCTGTTACAGTGTTGTGTTTATTACATTACGTTAGGCCCCACATCGTTGCCAACATCATCACCACCACCACCACCACCACCACATAATCTGTCTTTCGAGCAAGTCCGTAAGCTCATGAAAAGCGAGTTCTATACAGAGTGCAATCTTACTGTTTTCTCTTGCAAGTTCTAGTATTTTTACGCTTCCTTAAGGGCATCCACTAGCTGCTTATTTCTTCTTTCTTGTCTTCTCGTCCGTTCTATCTTTCCTTCAATAACGTGTTCTAGGAAACAGTTCCTACACAGGATATGTCCAGTCCACTTAACCTTTTTACTGTATGTATCGCGTTCCTTTGCTGCTTGACTCTATGCAATACGTCTTCTCAAATAGAAGTAAATTATGCTGCACAACAACAATATTATTATTGTTATTATTGTTATGTAATAGCTGTAACAACAGCAGTAGATAGACTTTAAACATGTTCGACCTAAGTGGGTCATCTTCAGGTTTGTCTGTAAGGCTTCGGGTTGTGTGTGCAGTACTTAAATAGTGGCTGCTGTCCGTGTTGTGTGCGTGTACTGGATTCTGTTGCCTCTTCGGTGGGTGTTAGGGTTTAGTGATTTGCTTTAGTTCTGTGTTACTGTTGTGTCGACAGTTGGGATTTCGGCAAACTCAGCACAACTAAAAGCAAAGCACTAAACCCAAACACCCACCGAAGAGGCAACACAATCCAGTACACACACACACACACACACACACACACACACACACACACACACACACTCACACACACACACACACACACACTCACACACAACAGCCACTCTGTAAGTATTGCACACAAAAACCTGAAAATGACGTACTCAGGCCGAAACATGTTGTTTTAAAGTCCATCTACGATTATTATTGTAATTGTTATGTTATATAATAATGATTGTTTTGCAAAAGAACTTATATTTAAGAATAATCCGTCTAACACAAATGGATGCAAGCAAAAATGGTAATATTTCTTAGTTTTTCGTAAGATCAAGGGTGTTCGGTAACCAATACAAGATAGGCCTGTGTGTCAAATGTAACGTTGCTTTGGTGTTAGGAAACACAGGGGGATGCCTCACGCACGCACACACACACATAAACACACACACACACAAGGAGTTGACTGCCTTGGGTTTATCTGGATAGTTAACTAGTAACTTAAAGCGTAGTTGGTTAGGTTGGCTGCGCATTTGGTTGATTACGTTTCGTTAGTGAGGAATATGAAGGTGCTGCAGCTTGTTACACCCTTACGCAGTTATCGTCGGCCGTAGCGATTGGTGCAAGTGAATGTGAAAATAATTTCAAAATCACAAGGGACTGAGTTGTTTTATGGAGCGCGCCCACTTCGTATTCGTTGATGGTGTTTTAATGGAGTGTGGAACAGCAGTGTGTACAAATATTGACCGGGACAGTTGACTGGAATTCTCAGGGAATAAATGACTTGGGCGGAGAGATGAACCATTACGGTACACTCAGTGGCTGTTGTTGTTAACGTGATTGATGGACAAATGGCTATGAATTCCGAATTCGACAGTCATTCTGTGTTTTTTCCCCGGTAGGTCTGCCCGCTTTTGTAATTCGGGTTTCCTTCTTTGCTGATACAGTGACACAGATCTTCATAATTTTTTTTTTCGAATTCTTGACAATTCTGGCTGCAGTAAATTTTCGAATATGTTAAAACATATTACGACAACTGAACGCAAATCGGGATGTGTCGATCGGCCTTATATGAATGGATTTATTACCCGGGGGTTTGGAATGTGTGCGTCTTGAAAGGCACATTGTCTGATGGCAGGGGCAAAAGCATGTTCCGAAACGTCGGAGAATTACTCTTTCCACGCATGACTGTTAGACACCCCTCGGACTTAATCACAAATTTTAAACGCGTCCTTATTCAGTGAAATTTAATGGGCACGTCAGTTTAGGTCTGAAAACTTTCGACGTATTGACGAGAATGTCTTTATGGGGAAGGTCAGGGTCATTCCGCCAGCGCTGCGTTTTCATATTTCCTTCACCTACCATCAAGAGTGACCTTAGCAATTGACAGCGTCATGAAATAAAACACACAAAAATAGAAATAATAATTGTTACTACTACAAGGAAAGTTTCTACTTAACGCGATGTGCCGCTGGGTAAATTTCTACGTAACTAGGAAGGTTTTCAAGCAACTTGCTGCCTTCTTCAGGATATAAGTGCATGCCTGAAGAGGAGCTTCACCTGCCTCAGGTCCGTCCAGTCACCACCGTGATAATCACGGAATTATGCAGGGCTACTTGAACAAATAACAAAAATCAAAACCAACAAATTACAGTGCTTAATTTTCTATAATAACTCGCCTGCATGTTTCGGCTCATCTGGCTTTTACCAAGGAGCTTCCCAGATGGGCCGAAACATTAGAAAATTAATTACAGGCAATTAAATGTTTGTGTCTAAAAACAGTGCATTTGGTACTTTGTGATTTGTGTGTTTGAATAAAGAAACACACTTTTTAATATTCAACATCCCCGTTGGCGTGTGTTTCAATTCTCACAAAAAAATCAGTCACAGCCAACTCTGTTTGCGTCTCTTTATTTGGAGATTGTGAGCTACAAGTTTCGGCCTGTTATGGCCATCATCGTGCTCCTAAAAGGAAACGTGAACATCGAAACTGTACTTTCAGGAAGGGAAGGCCTTCCTATTCACAGCGGAGCTAAAGTATACAGCATTTATATATATATAAAATAAAATTTTGTTTTATATATATACAATATATATAACATTTTATTTCATATATATACAATGCTGTATACTTTAGCTCCGCTGTGAAGAGGAAGGCCTTCCCTTCCTGAAAGTACAGTTTCGATGTTCACGTTTTTTAGTGTAGCCTGGTGATGGCCATAACGGGCCGAAACTTGTAGCTCAAATCTCCAAATAAAGAGATGCAAACAGAATTGGCTGTGACTGACTCTTTGTGACAAAAGAAATACACGCTAACGTTCTACGCTAATTGAAATAAGTTATGTGTACAGATTAGCCAGTTAATTCTCAGGAAAAACAGGGAAAAAATGGGAACATTTGAGATCCCCAAACCGTCTGTAGACTTCAGACAAAATCCCAGGGAATTAGGAGACGAAATTGAATTAAAGTAAACAAGCAATAGCTTACACATTGTGCGATTTTCTTCCATGTCTTTAAATTTGATTTATTTATTCTTCGTGTATTATGAATAAGTCTAAGTTTCAGGAATTTGTCGTGTAATAATGCACGGAGTGTGGTAGAACTGTGCATCGTAAGTTCTGTAGAATACCCTGAACGGAACTGTCAGTTTCAGTGGGCTTAGGCACAACTGTTGCTCTAAGCTAGGAAGTTGGTACTAGTCCGCGTGATGGCCTGTAAGTCGTACCTAGAGAAGCAAGCTTGTTCTGTGCCCTGTGTTGGCCAGCATTCTTTCGCGTATTTACAGCGCGGGGAGTTACTGGTTTGCGTCTGAGGGGTGTAAACAAAGTATTGTAGCAAAATTTATTTATTTATAATTTACGTTTCTTGATGAATGCACAAACATCTACGCCTCTTCTTATGTTATTCATTTCCGCGCATGTGATCAATATAGGAAAACAGAGCCAACTTACGCACAGTGTTATTGTTTGTTTATTTATCTTTTTTGTTCATCTTGTACTCGACATGTTTTTGATATAGTCCCCTTGATAATGGCATAGTTGCTTGCCGAAACATGTCGGGGAGAAGATAAACAAAAAAGATAAACAAATAAACAATAATATTGTGCGTAAGTTGGCTCTGTTTTGCTACATCTACGCCTCTGTTAACCACACAGACTGGTGTGTACACATGAGGTTAGTTTTCTGCCCGTCTCCTGCTTCTGATCCAACAGAGAACACGTAAAGATATCACGTGAAATGTATTCCGTGCTCTTACGGGAGTTGCGGCACTGCAAGCGACAGTTGCGATGTGAATCCCTATTCCAAATATGGCGTTAGTTTTCCACTACACGACGAAGCTTTAAACTTTTAAAGCCTAGCGGTAACTTTACGTACCACCAGGTTTAACATTAAAAAATTCTACGTGGTGCCCACATTGCGTTTATGTGTTTTGTACGGATCTCAGAACAAACAGCAACTTTTGCCTTATAAAACATTAAGAGACTGGTTTTTATAACCGAAGTGGAGAGTGTTTACAGCGCGGTACGCACTGAGTCCTTGTATAAAACAGATAGGCTTCGTGTTTAAAGGGTTAATTACGTAGTGAGATTTGTATTTCTCACGGCCGTGTCTGTAGGGAATGTGGTATTCCGTGATGTGACGCTGTGTAGTATGGAAGAAATTTACCAATTTTAAATAATCACAAACCAACCAACGCACTTTATTCGCATTATATTGTTCAGAAAAATACTCCTACATGTTTCGAACTGTCGCAGGGTTCATCCTGAGGGAGTCACACAATCACTAATCACACGCACTGCCACAATATGATAACAACAATTAGCCACAACTTAAAATGCATCTTTTGTGTTGATAAAATGTCATTAAAACTTGTCTGCTTAAGACGATGAATGAAACTCGGTTAAAAAGACGCGTTGTGCGTCGGTGTATGGAGCGGTTTATGGCGTGCACTGTGGTACTGTCAGTGGCACGGTAAAATTTATATCTAAGATAATGCACGGTGTGAATATAAAATTTACCAAAGTTTTTCGGGAGATCGTCCTGCTTCCATCTTCAGGGTAGAAGAGTAAATCTTAATGTATCAAAGAATATTTCAGTCAACACAATTATCTTTTTATTAAAAAGAGTATAAATAAACAAAGCAATACAACACAGAAACAATAAACAACTTGTAATGCTGTATAAAAATTCTTTTAAAATCGCCTGAATTACATGAAGTGCTGCTATAGTCGTGTCTTACCCACGTAGGCCGACTGGTATAAGAGAAGTTTGTGGATTTTGTAAGATTTTCGAAATGGAGGGCAGTTATTTCTGCAAGCACTGCAAAGGGGCTGCACAATTCGTGAAATTAGTCTGCCTACCGGGAGTCAGGGGCCGCCTGTTTGTGTGGCATTCACAGTGATTTCAGACTTCAACCGGCTAAAGAAGGCTTTAAGAAGGCAGGCGATGTACGTGTAAACGTAACAGTGAGGCGCGTTCGCGTGAACATTTCTGCCGTAGAAAAGCAGTAAATATTACGTATTCCGACTGTGTAGCTGTAGCCTTATTTGTCCAGCATCAAAAGCGCATGCGCCGTATTATATTGTCCTCTGTGGCCTGTCCGGCTGTACCATATTTTTCCACATTATCTCATAAATGGCAGGATTGTGTAGGTAAAAAGTTATTGAACATAAAATGTGTGTTTTGATTTTCTGTACAGCTTTTGCCTGAAACATTTCTCATTCTTAGAAGAATTCAGAGAGGAATTATCGTAAATGTACACATGTCTTCATGTAAAGTACCCGTTATTCTTGTCAGATTTTAATGAAACTTGAAATTTCTCGACAGATTTTCGAAAAACACCCAAATATCAAAGATCATGACAATCCTCCAATGGGAATGCAGTTGTTCCATGCGGACGGACAGACGAACGAATCTAATAGTTGCTTTTCGCAATTTTGCACCTAACAAAGGACGGGCTTTTGTATTGAATTAGCGTGGGTAGAACAGACAAGTGGCTACGTTTTGTTTCCTTCTGTTAGCCCGAGCCGTTAGCTGTCTTATGGCCGGCAGCTTCTAGTGCTGGCAGTTCAAACGGCAAGACGCTCTAATGCCTCAAACAGTGTTCAAATGTGAGCTGCGAAAAATGTCATGGCCTGCTTCAGCTATCCTCAAACTTCTGGATGCGTTGTTTGTTTATTTATTTTATGTTTTTAATGAAGCTGTCACTAACTCGGGCCCTAGCCTGCACCGTCGAATGGTAGGATGAATGGGAAAGGCTCTGGAAGGAATGGGTCGTTTCATTTGGGGTAGTCTCCAGTATTTTGGAAAACTACCACGAACTTGGGAGATGATAGTTTCTTTTCGGGTCGATATTTGAATGTGGGCTTTCGGAATGTGAAAAGAGGTGCGAACCATTGCGCATGTGGGGGCAGACTGTTATGTAGATAGATAGATAGATAGATAGATAGATAGATAGATAGATAGATAGATAGATAGATAGATAGATAGATGTCACGGCACACCGAATCAGCTGGGTTTGTAAACTGAATCGTAGGGTTTATGTACGTATGTACGTATGTTTACATATCTTTTATGTATCTGCCTTCATATGTGGGCCTGTATGGCCTATGTGCGTATGAGTACATATATGCCTATGCATTAATTAATTTTCTTCAATATCCTTACAATTAGGCCACTGTCGTTTCATTTTCCGGCTTGTACATTCATTTCAGGCCTAACAGGCCAGTGCCTTACACGCCTATGACAGTTATTACAAAAATTCTAGCATGTTAAATGAATTAGCGTACTGCTGTTTACAGTTGACTGTACTGGCTCCAGAAATACGGCGCAAGGTCGTGCAACTGAAGTGTTCGTGCAGACGTTCCTCATAAAATCCGTATTGACGAATAAGACTAACCGGGGCGTTCAACGGTAAGGCTATAGGTTACTGAGGCTGCCTGGATATGTGTATATACGTAGTCTCTGCACGTAGACCTGTCGTAAGGTAGTCGCACGACGACCGATCCAGCTACCGACATATCGGATGACGCTGCTGGCTCTTCACGTGTACATCAGTACTGCTTTTATACATATTTAATTCCTTTACAATCGACACTTGGCTTGTAAATTACTCTTTTATTGGTTTCTTATAACAACTTCAGTATTTTTAACATTTACTGTGTGGTTACAGAGTTTTAATATTTTGCTTAGGCCTCATAGAAGAAGCTTGAATTGTTCCACGTACATCTGTAATGTGTCTACAGATGTAAAGGGGGAGACCGCCATATTGTTATTTAGGGAGATTTCCGTGTTATTCTTCTTCTTAGTGGCCTGATGGTGGCTCATTGCCGAAGCCGAAACTAGTTGCTGCGTGTGATTGGTAAGTTAAATAAACGTACATTTTGTAACACAAGATGCAGGGGAGTTTGACCTTTTAAAGCCTAGCGGGTACTTTACATACCACCAGGTTTAACATTAAAAAATTCTACGTGGTGCCCACATTGCGTTTACGTGTTTTGTACGGATCTCAGAACAAACAGCAACTTTTGCCTTATAAAACATTAAGAGACCGGTTTTTATAACCGAAGTGGAGAGTGTTTACAGCGCGGTACGCACTGAGTCCTTATATAAAGCAGATACGCTTCGTCTTTAAAAGGCTAAAGCCTAGCGGTAACTTTACCTACCACCAAGTTTAACATTAAAAAATTCTACGTGGTGCCTACATTGCGTTTATGTGTTTTGTACGGATCTCAGAATAAACAGCAACTTTTGCCTTATAAAATATTAAGAGACTGGTTTTTATAACCGAAGTGGAGAGTGTTTATTGCGCGGTACGCACTGAGTTCTTATGTAAAACAGATTAAGTTCCGTCTTTAAAGCGTTAATTATAGTTGAGGTTGTGCTGAATTTGGAGGGTGGCTAAATTTGGTTCCCATGCTTCTAATATGAGCCTGTGCTTTATAAATAAACAGCTAGGTCAGTATTAATATTCGTCTAGATGATATTTAAAAACGCGATTTCCTACCTGATATAAAGTACACTGCGTCTGCGTTACGAAGTCCAGTCGTTTAATGGTGTTTATGGGAACTATCTCTGTAAGGTTGGTAGGAACATGATAGACATGAACACGGGGCGTAGAGAAAATATAGAAGCAGCCTATATGTATCATGTTAAAGCAAACGACAGCCTACATACGGGTATGGCTGATGCTGTGCTTCAAATGCGCGTGTGATGGGGAGCACTGCATTTGGCGTGGGATTGTAGCAGAGAACGTTTTGAGAGTGGCTGGTCTAGGAATATCTTTGAAAGAGGAGGTGACTCCGTGCTGTTAATTTATCATAACAAGATGGGGGTGACTGTAATACAGAGGGGTAGAGTAGCCACCCCTAACCCATAGTTAGTAGGGTGCGGCTGTCGAGCCAACCACAGATAATGCAGAGTTGATTGCGAAGAATAGACTGCCCTCGTGTAACTAGCGTACATAATCTATCTTAGCAGAGCTTTCTTTTTTTCTTTCGTTCTGTCTTTCTTCATTATTTTCTTTCTTGCTGCTTTCATCCATTTCTACTTGTTCCACCTCAGTCATTGTTTTCTGCAAGCCTTTTCCAACCTCCGGTCGCTTTAACCGTTTAAAGACGAAGCATATCTGTTTTATATATAAGGACCCAGCCCGTACCGCGCAGTAAACACACTCCGTCTCGGCTATAAAAACCAGTCAGTTAATGCTGTATAGGGAAATAATCGGTGTTTGTTCTGAGCTCCACACAAAACACATAAATACACTGTGTGGGCAGAACGTAGAATTGTTGAATGTTAAAGATTCAGCCCGTACCGCGCAGTAAACACACTCCGTCTGGGTTATAAATACCAGTCAGTTAATGCTGTATAGGGAAATAATCGGTGTTTGTTCTGAGCTCCACACAAAACACATAAATACACTGTGTGGGCAGAACGTAGAATTGTTGAATGTTAAAGATTCAGTCCGTACCGCGCAGTAAACACACTCCGTCTCGGTTATAAATACCAGTCAGTTAATGCTGTATAGGGAAATAATCGCTGTTTGTTCTGAGATCCACACAAAACACATAAATACGCTGTGTGGGCAGAACGTAGAATTGTTGAATGTTAAAGATTCAGTCCGTACCGCGCAGTAAACACACTCCGTCTCGGTTATAAAAACCGGTCAGTTCATGCTGTATGGGGAAATAATCGCTGTTTGTTCTGAGATCCACACAAAACACATAAATACACTGTGTGGGCAGAACGTAGAATTGTTGAATGTTAAAGATTCAGCCCGTACCGCGCAGTAAACACACTCCGTCTCGGTTATAAAAACCAATCAGTTAATGCTGTATAGGGAAATAATCGGTGTTTGTTCTGAGCTCCACACAAAACACATAAATACACTGTGTGGGCAGAACGTAGAATTGTTCAGTGTTAAAGCTGGCGGTACGTGAAGTTACCGCTAGGCTCTAAAACCAATCCTACCACCTTCCGACCCTTTCTCACGTCCCTTCCATCTTCATAACAATCTGTGTGCTAATTGTAACAGTCTGTACTGTCCTGCATTCTACGTAGCCCTGTATGTTGTTGTCGTTCTTACATTTCTAACATATCCTCAATTTGCGTTACAGTTCTTTTTAAAATATAGTGTTCTGTTTAGGCGATTTATCTCTAACAGCGGGTTAATACATCTCGTTTATATTTTACGGTCCCTTCGATTATATTGCAGTTTGTTAATACTAACCAAGAAGTGCACTCAAATTGTCACAAATTCAACATAATGTATTCAAAAAACACAGTACACTCCTACATGTTTCGGGCCTTACTGGTCCATCGTCAGGGGGCACATCAGTTGTTGCATAAAATAATAATGATTTGGTCTAACTGTACCTGTGGAAGAAGTGCTGGTGATTTTTCTTGTACTGAATTGTTACACAGTGGATAGGAGCACCGTGTGGGTGTTTCAGGCGTGTTCACAGCGGGTTAATGCGCCTTATTTGTTCGTATGCAACTGTATATTTATTTAAAAAGTTACAGAATCCTGAAACAATGCGTATTATCCACGAAAACCATTAATAAACCTTTGGTCTGTCGTCCGACCGTTGATTCGGTTACGCATGACAGTTTTATGAAAGATATATCATCATCATCATCATCATCATCATCATCATCATCATCATGCGCTGTGAAGTAATTGGCGTAGTGCCTGTTCTTTATCGCTCGAGATGAAGCTGGTCCTTCCATCTTTTCCTTGGTCGTCCTATGCTTCTCTTCCCTTTTGGCTTACATTTAAGTGCCTGTTTGGGTATCCTGTCTGTGTCCATTCTCTCTAAGTGCTGTAGCCACTCTCGTTGGTACTGTTTTATTTCCAGAACAATGTTCTGCACTCCAAGTTTCTCCCTCACTGGTATATATATATATATATGTATGCATGTGTGTGTACGTAGTATATAGTAGCGGGCCCACAAAAGTTAAAAAAATCTGGGGACCCCTCCAAATCCTAGGTTCCAGGATGGTGATACGAAGCGATTCGCATACTGAGGGTCCACAGTTCTGGACTGGCATGTGAACCCCACTGTTACGTGGCGCTTTCTGCTCGGTGCATGTGAAATGATACACATTTTTCTATGTAAGGAGGGAAACAGGGAACTGCAGTAATTCTGCTAACAGTTTTGGGCGCCACCGCACAATATATAGTCACCAGGGGTTTGTGTACGCCCAACTTTGAGACGAATTTAGCGTACTGTGCATTGAGAGAAGGTAGGCCTGGTGTCACGACGCCGTGCGTTCTCCGTCTAGATGTTAATGCGTAAATACACTTGTTGAGTTATTCATACTGTGCGTGTTCTTGTGATTAATATATCAACCAACTTAGCATTTAATAAAATACATTCACAGGCAAGTATGAGACCCCACATGTTTCGGCACCGGGCTACCATCATCAGGGAGTGATTTAGAAGAAAGGAGTAAGACGGCCAACAACTCAGCTAGGCATCGTGCCTCCCTTATTAAAATGATTAAAATATTACAGTTATAAGATACACAGAGGTTATAATCCTAAAATTAAAAAATTTTAAATTTTAACTTTTTTAAAGTGAGCTTTTCCAGGTAGAACCGTTCATTTTAAACAATTTTAAACAGATGGTTGAAACAGATGAGGAGAAAATTCGTGTGCTGTAAAACTTAAATCGAAGTGTGTTGGGAGACGAAATATGTGGTTCAATGGCGTGACGTCCCAGGCAGTTGTGCAGGGACACATACGTTAGCGTAAAATGTGCGGTTCAACTGAGACAACGAAAACCGCCAGTGGGTTTGGATCCCGGGACTCTGAGAACAGGCAGACAGTGTACAGGAATGTGCCCCGACTACAGGGTCACAAGTGGCTCTGATTCAGTGCATGTGCTGACCCCAGGTCATCAGACAGCTGCGGACAAAAAGGGCACATACATCAGTTGTCTCTCTCGAAGCGCTGAAAGAAAGATTGCTTGAAGTGACACGTTACATGGAGGTTAATTTAACTGTCTCCTGGGTGCATCGGTCTGGACAAGATGATAGTTGTTCAACTGGTTAAGAAATTCGCTACCTTTGATATGAACGCAAAGGTTCATCACCGTGTTCACAAGAGCCCACACTTGGATCCTAACCTCAGTGACAGTAATCCATTCCATGCTAAAATTTTATATCCTTTTTACTGTTATTCTTCCATTTGCGTCAGGGTCACTCGACATCTACTTTTGACCTACCCGTTTCCAATACCTGCCATGCGATTGTGGTTACCGTTTGTAAAAGGTAAGCCGGCTTGTTCTGCTTCTTCTAGATCATTCTCCCTTCTTTCGTAACGTTTCTTATTTTTACTGTCTTGTGTTTTCTTCTTTCTTCGTCATTCTTTTCCTCATACTTCAGGAGTTTGTTGCTAATCCATGCGTTCTGAATGAAGAACATAAGTTAGGCTGAGAGCAAAACACTGAGAAAAGAAAAATATAACGGAAAATTAAGTAAAAATAAAGGCGAAACTACGTGACGAGGAACTCCAAATTTATTCTCCGGACCTTGGCACTGTAAGAATGAATATGTGAGGATAAGCTAGCCATGCTGTGGGCCCACGCAAGGGAATGAATAACTGCATGCAGTGTTTTGGGTGTTTTGTAATGACTGTAGTTCGGCAGCCAGTTTGTCAGTGACTGACCCAATGACACAGAACAGTTACAGACTCAAAAATCTCCTACCAATTTTTGAACGATGAAGCTAATTTTATTGGGATACGTTTATTTGCAGGCACGCGGTGGCGCAGTTGGTTAAAGCACTGCGCTACAATCCGGAAGGTTGCGGGTTCGATTTCCGATGGTGTCATTGAAATTTTTCATTGACAGAATCATTTCGGCCGCACTATGGCCCTGGCTTCGACTCAGCCTCTAACAGAAACGAGTATCACGAATATTTCCTGGGGGGTAAAGGCGGCCGATGCGTGGGGCTGACAACCTTACCACCTTCATGTGCCGATTGTCTAGAAATCTGGGAGCCTCGACCTCCTGGAACCCTGTGGGCCTGTCCGGGCCTGTAATGGGACTGCTTTACCTTTACCTTTACATTTACTTTCTTCTCTCTTTGCTGAAACAAGTTTTCGTATCTTACTGTAAAATAAACAGGACGAATAGAGTCTTATCGAGTGATACATCGTCATTAAAGCAGCAGGCTAACCAATCGATTATTCTCCCCGATTAATCGATTAACCTTTTAAAGCCTAGCGGTAACTTTACATACCACCAGGTTTAACATTAGAAAATTCTACGTGGTGCCCACATTGCGTTTATGTGTTTTGTACGGATCTCAGAACAAACAGCAACTTTTGCCTTATAACACATTAAGAGACTGGTTTTATAACCGAGGTGGAGGGTGTTTACAGCGCGGTACGCACTGAGTCCTTATCTAAAACAGATACGCTTCGTCTTTAAAGGGTTAATTTGTTGTGTTTTGGTTATTTATGTAATCTTTTAATTGGTCCCTCTACTGTGCAATGGGCCATATCTATCTCGCAAGTGAGAAATTCATTTTATGCCTGACAGATGTGCGTTTCTTGTATTAACATGTGTGCCTATGTACCACTGCTTTGAACATTTATGCGACTGTAATCTGGTAACCCCAGAACGCTCCTTGTCAGTGGTAACTCTATCCATTTTTCCCGTCTCCACAAGTTATTGACAAGTTCCCTGAACTAGTGTCTTTACTTGCAACCATTTTAAAACCCACGTTTTCCAGCATTGATTTATTGATTCCACTTGTTTCTTGTGACAGTTTCGATGTTAAACAATTCCAAACAAAACTTAAGCCTAACGTCAAGTGAACCTGACGTGTAACTCCATACTCGCATATTTATGACTGTCACATGTAATGAGTATATCACAGCTCGGGCGTCTGGAATTATTTAATTTCGTTTTACATAGTTTTTCTTAATTAATGTAGCCTGATGTCGGAACAGTTCCTGGCAAAGGGCGTCTTTCAACGTCTTTCTTCTTGTGGGGTGATGGGTTTATGGACTTTATCCATCGTCCGAAGAGTAAAATATTAAAAATTAAAATGACGACGTTTCGGAAGGTGGCTCTGCTTCCGTCCTCAGGTGATTGGACGGGGAGAAGAGAATGACACCTTCTCTGTTGGGCCCCTTAGACAGAGCTAGCCGCCATCACTGGACCTAGCGCTGTCTAAGGGGCCCAACAGAGAAGGTGTTCTTCTCTTTTCCCCATCCATTCACCTGGGGACAGAAGCAGAGCCAGCTTCCGAAACGTCGTGATTTTAATTTGTAATATTTTACTCTTCGAACGATGGATAAAGTCCATAAAACCATCAGCACACAATATTATACACCATCGTCAGAACCTTTTAGAATATATATTTCTCGTTCATTACATAGACATTTCTGCTATTTGTCACTTCGTGTCCTCTGGAACTGAAAAAGCGTCGTTGTCAGCCTAAGGACATATCCAAGGTAAATGAGCTGGATAGGACTTGGCCCCTTGTAGCTCTGACAACAGTTTGTCTTGAGTCGTTCCCATGGAGCTACTCAGTCGGCAATATTTAAGCCTTTCCTCGTTGTTACATGCCAGTTATGTAACTCTGATTGTTCACCCATTTAACCTACGGGTCAAGCTGTGGGTCACCACCGCTATTTGTATCATCACATGTACAAATAATTACAGAACATACGTGAGCGTTGTGTGAACATGGTGATAGTTTGTGTCGTCACTTGCAACTGAGACGGCATATTGCTTCGTCGTCAGATACAGTGGCCGTTTAGGAGGATGTTTTGTAGAATCGACGAAGGAAAATCACATTTATTTACACGGTTCACAAATAGTGTGAAAAATTAGGAAATTTCAAACACCTGAAGCTTAGAAATCCTTCAAGTTGATATTTTCCTTTCCGTGTAATTATAGTTTGGTTTTTTAAATATCAACCAACAGATGCACTTATATTGTCGTAAATTCACAGTAATATAGTATATTATTATTATTATTATTATTATTATTTTGAATTTGTGACAATTTCGGTATATCTGTTGGTTGATATTAAAAGAATTCCTTAATCTCCGACCAGCCAAGTCCCAGGCAGGTCAGAGATGGAGCCCACAAGCCGCACAATGAGGAAGTGATATTGTGCTGACGTACCACGGAGAAGGAAATATGCAGCAGTAACAAAATTGTGATATGCAGGGGTTAACCGAAGAAACATGGAGATGAACCTGATCAGGTGTCCTTTTGTCCACCACGGTTAGTCTCCCGGATTGTCAGGTTTCCTCTACACCGCAAGTGTTTACAACTATACAGATGAGTCAGAGAAAGAATCGACACAGATGTTCTGAAGCAGTGCAGTCGCTGACAAATTACTGCGGAGGTCTGGTTCAATCTCGGGCCAGTCCAGGTGGGATTTGTGTTAGACAAATTGGCATTGGGACTGGGTTTTCTCGGTTACTTTGGTTTTTCCAGAATCTCTCTATACTGATCTTTATCTCAGAATTACTCATGTGGGATGAAAAAACGGGCGAAGTCTAGAAGCTTTAAAAAAAATGCCGTCTCCAGTGTGGGATGTGAGCATCGGACAAGAAAGTTCTTTCAAATATTTTATGTTTCTGAACGGTACCTGGCACACGGGATAAAGTAGTGCAGGATTAGAATCATGAGCGTAATTTTTATATTTTCATATTTTGATATTTGGAGACAGAACACGGCTTCGCCAAGCTGGTTTGAATTCAATTTAGAAGCGGCTCATCGACCGACGTGGATTTCGTGCAGGGAGGCACAAATCGCTAGTGCCAGTTTGCCCGGACAAACGTTTTGCACAGTGGCGTCTAATATTTGTGGTTCCTCGCTGAACGTGCTTCATATCACCCTTCTGAAGCGTAGAATCTTGAGGTGGCTTCTAGCTTTTCGGAAAATTTGTGTACGCCCGGTTTAGTGCAATTAAAACTTAGCCTAGTGCTTATCATGGCGAATTATAGCGAAATGTGCAAAATGTGTGGCATCTCTCCCACAATTACCCTATGTGTAATAACTTAAATCTGCGATTCCAAACCGCGACCGTCAATAATTTCTGTTATGCCCAGCAGTTGTTTTCGTGACCAATAAACAAGTCCTTTGTGGTACCTTCCTTCGACATAGAGAATAATTTTCTTCGTATATTCTAAGTCCATTGATCACTTTTTACGCAGGTGTTGTGTGTCTTCGCTACACTGCTGTACGTTCTCGTGTGTTACCACGTTTCTGTTCTGCGGCTCTTCCATTACCTTTGGAAGGAATTCGATTCCCGCATGTCGACATTCGGCAAGCTGCTATCGGTTCAGGTAAAAACATTTTCCTCGCTTTTTATTTCAGTTGTAAACTGATGACAATCTTATTTACAGGAATTGCCTCGCTTTAACAAGTTATGTGTTAAATTCTGTTGGCCAAATGGGTCGCCCATGTAACGTTTGATACATTTCTTTATGGAGGAAAGGGAAACCGCTGCCCCACTCAGGTGCAGGGATGGGCATTTACAATGAAAGTTACTCGGCGGTTTAGGGGTCGGAAGATAAAGGTTTAGTCACGTAATCACGGAACATGGTCATAATTTTTAAATGCGTCCACGTACAGGTGTAGCTTGGGAAAGGTCGGTTTGCGATACGCGTCGCAACTTACGACTCAGGTGAATCCGAAATTAAAGCCTGCTTGTTTTGACATGGCTGCCAAACTACAGAGGAATTGCAGTCGTATCAACACTGCCAATTTATGCATTCAAAAGCTCTTGTGTGTGTCGAGTGTTTTATATTATTAATAAACGCAAATATTTGAATTTAAAGTATGGAAAATTATATAGTTGAAGTTCGGGAGTGAAAGCCTCCTACTTCATGGACGAAGATTTTTTTTTGTCATTAGATTGGACCTTAAATGCACGGCTAGTTTGGCCTATCATAAAAATAAACTCTAAGACTGCAGAGTTTTTATTCCGTGAAGTAGTGCATTTAAGCACGAACATTTTGCTTGTAACGTTTTTTGCTATCATTTTTGTGTTTCGTGAAGAGCAGTTAATCAGAAGGAAAGTTTTGATTACATTCCTGATAATGATAAGTTTAAGAAACGAGTGCCATATTAAACGAAAGAATTATTTTGTTTATTTTAGTGAAGCAAAGAAATTGCCTAGTGTTTAGTCACTTAAGAGAAAATTTGGTACATAATTGGAAGTTTAGGAAAGGCGCGTCAATATTATGAATAATTGACTCTGGTTCTGCTAGCATTTTTTGCTCCGTTCCGCTTGTAAATATCGTTTAAAGTAACTTTCAAGTTTTCAGGTTTCTCACAGCTGTGAGGATGTAGTGTCGTATTTTTTGTGGCATTTCATGCGAGACAGCTGCTCTGTACGGTCATTCAAGTTCTCATCATCAGAAACCATTGCTAGAAACGTTGTCAGTAGCAACTTAACGAAGTGTGCGGCTAGATAAGTAAGGTTACCACCTGACCGTACTTGAAGGGAACTTACACAAATTTACCGGCTCTTATTACACAACTGTTATACAAAGCTCCTGCATATATTGAGTGCGGTGTGTTATTTTGTGTGATGTGTCTTATTGTAGCACCGCTGCCACCGGGTACAAACCCATTTGCAGTCAAAATAATAATAATAATAATAATAATAATAATAATAATAATAATAACTCATTCATATTGTACACTCGGGACACCTAAACAACGGTTTACACGCTCCAGTTTAAGTAAAGAAAACGCGCCTACACCACAGATGTTTGGATGCGGAGCATCAGTTTTAACGCTTTTGATACCTATAATATTTTGAGATCAATTTAAGCACAGTTTTAATATTATAACTAAGTATTTATATGTTAAATACTTATACAGTGGCAGTTATTACTGTATTCTTGTTACATTGTATTAGGTGCGTGTGTATAGTCTGCGAACTGTCTATAAAAATTTGCCGTATACGCTGCACACGTCCACCAAGCTTGTAGCTCCCTGACGATGGCCGGGATACATGGTCGAAACATGCAAGAACTTTGTATAATGAATATAAAACATTGTGACAGTAGTTGGTGGTAAATTTGTTTTATATTAAACTGTTGGACGTGAGTTGTACAGCATCACATATTGAAGACAACTTATTCCTCAAGGTGTCTGCACGCAGAGGATTTTATAAATCCTGTACAATTTTAATACGTTTCTAACACAGTTTTCACATATTGTCCAACACTGTACGATGACGTTCCAATGACACTGTATGTTGCCATTTACAATTTGACAAAGCTGTGTGCTAAAATTCTGTATGTCTTTTAGTGCACATTGTTGGTCCGTAAGGGTGAATATTGCTAATAGCCTAAACAAGGCGGCGTGGTTCTGCATTCATAGACAAGGGCAATTTGTTGCTAATAAACATATTTACGTACATCAATTGCACACAATATGTGCAGTACTAAAGTCTACGACTGGTTTTCTCAGGTGGCGTTTTCCATGAAGCTAACCAAACCAGAAAATTGAGTTAGTTTCAAATTTTGTGAAAATTTTTGCGTATTACGCTTAGTGACGGTTATTTGACATTTGTAAATGGCCCTACTATATTCGTCTGTATACAAACCAGAATGTTTCGGAAGTATATTTTATTCCATCTTCAGGTGGAGTGGATGTTGAAAGATTGCTACTCTGTTGGACCCGTAGGTGGAAATACCCTGACCTGACCGTGTCCATCTCTAGCCCATGAGGACAGCTGTACCTGTGGGCCAAGATGATTAAGGAATTTTTCTTATCGTCCCCACCTGAAGAGGGAAACACAGACCGTATCCTAAAGGCTGTGGATTTTGTAAACAGAAACAAAGACAATTGACGAACGTCAAGAGCATGACTTCAGTCTAAGTGCCGAAACAAAATATTCCCCACTTTTCACCTAACGCATGCTACACATCCTGCCCTCCGCGGCTGTTATAGATTTTATCACAGTAATGAACCCAACTCTAAGCGCAGTCTGGGTGTGTAAATTCTAAACATATTCATTCATTCATTCATTCATTCATTCATTCATTCATCCATCCATTCATTCATCCATTCATTCATCCATTCATTCATTCATTCATTCATCCATTCATTCATTCATTCATCCATTCATTCATTCATTCATTCATTCATTCATTCATTCTTCTTCGTCTTCTTCTTCTTCTTCTTCTCCTCCTCCTCCTCCTCCTTCTCCTCCTCCTCCTCCTCCTCCTTCTGCGTAGCTGGCACTACAGTCCAACGCGGACCTTGTCCCCATTAATGGACTTCTCCCAGTAAACTCCGTTTTTTGACATCTCTTTCCAGTTTTTACCTTTGCATCTATTAACATCTGTTTGTACACAATTCCGCCATCTGTTTTTTGGTCGTCCCAGCGTATTCATTATGCGACCTGACACACTGTGACGTCACTTCACCTGTCTTGTCTCCAACAGGCCTGTGATAGGCCTGTTGGAGACACGTGCTTCTCACGAACTCTTCGACTTTTAGAGCAGTAACAAACCGAGTGCAGTCGAGTCGAATCGAGTTTCAGTGGCTGTGATGTCGTGGAGACATATCCATCTGTTTTACGTGACAGTGTTGTATATCGGTCGCACTGCCTCAGTCGAGTCCAGTGCTGAAGCATCTGACTGAGTCCGACTCGATTCGACTTTACTGGACTCGACTAGGTTACCGTACCAGTATCCGTACTCTGGTCTTCATTTAGAACAGGAAACAAGAATTGCACACCGAATATTGCTGTCTTGTGACATGTGACGCTGTGTAGTGAGATAAGTAGGTTTGTCAGCGTTTCGGAAGGACATTCTGCGTCTCTCTCCATGGTAGAAATGTGGGAGCAACTTCTCTGTCTACCATATTACAGGGTGTCATATACTAGAAGACACCTTAATCTTCTCAATTACCAATGTGGGAACCTCAGATCGCGTTATGTGTTGTTACAATCACGTGGCGTAGGAACAAATGAGACCTTTATTTGGAGGCCTGTAAGGTAGCAGTCGGGAGTGCAGCGCTGCGGAATGCATTATGTAGTTCGCTGATCTGAATACAGTTTTTCATTTTGCTGCATATTAACCTTTTAAAGCCTAGCGGTGACTTTACCTACGACCAGGTTTAACATCAAAAAATTCTACGTGGTGCCCACATTGCGTTTATGTGTTTTGTACGGATCTCAGAACAAACAGCAACTTTTGCCTTATAAAACATTAAGAGACTGGTTTTTATAACCGAAGTGGAGAATGTTTACAGCGCGGTACGCACTGAGTCCTTATATAAAATAGATACGCTTCGTCTTTAAAGGGTTAAATCCACCACCCACAAGAAGAACCCATTTTTTAATCGTCACTTCTGACTTCCCAAATGAACGTCTGCCATATCGACTCTTCGTGCTGTTTTCTCTTGAAAAGACTTTCCGTGTTGTTCGCACAAAATGGCTTCCATCTTTGGGGTTTCACTGTGAACAAACAGCAGTGAACTCTGTATGGCGAGCTCTGACTCTGGCGAGATGAGACTGTGATGAGGGATTGGTGTTGCAGAGGCACTGCACTGAATACTGAAATATCAAATTTCAAGTGAAGGGTGTCTATACTTGTACTCTGTGTCTGGATGGAGCAGGTCTCAAAACTCAGCCCGTACACCAAGTGCCACGTGTGAGGTGTGTCACAGCAGGCCTGCACCTCAGTCCCTCCGCGTAAATTCCTTGACAGCAACTCAAATTCGGTCTTGCCCGCTTCCTCCCTTATTTTTCCATTCTGTTATTCAATAATCATTTAAAAGATTTTTCTCTTCTCCCGAAACGTCCGGACCAGCTGTGGGAACCCCCCCCCCCCCCCAGCTTCATGTGCAGTGGCTACTGGGATTCTTTCCCTGGTGTAAAGCAGCCGGAGCGTCAAGTTGACCACTCATCTCCAGTTAGTGTAGAGGTTAAGAATGAATGGATCTATACCTCTACTGCTCCATACGCATTCTTGGCGTAAAAAAGGATCATTTTGTCTTTTAATCTTTTTAACACTCTTCCTTGACGTATCCATATTTTTTTATTATGTTTCAATTTATGAGGATTGTGGCCGCGGTGGCGCAGTTGGTTGAGGCACTGTGCTACAAGCCGGAAGGTCGCGGGTTCGATTCCCGATGGTGTCAGTGGAATTTTTCATTGGCATAATCCTGTCGGTCGCACTATGGCCCTGGGGTCGACTCAGCCTCTAACACAAATGAGTACCAGGAATATTTCCTGCGGGGTAAAGGCGGCCGGTGCGTAGGGCTGACAACCTTACCACCTTCATGTGCCGATTGTCTAGAAATCTGGGAGCCTCAACCTCCTGGAACCCTGTGGGCCTGTCCAGGCCTGTAATGGGACTGCTTTACCTTTTACCTTTTTTTTTATGAGGATTGTGTCTTTCTCTTTCTTCCTCTCGCTCACGTTTTCTGTAGTGAGATTTCGGTTCTAGATTGCCTAGAAGCGACCATCACATCACAAACGCTCTAGACACTGAGACGTTGACCTGACCGTGCGCCTGCTGCTTTCTGTCACAGCTCAGAGTGAAGCAGAACACCTGTGTGGACTCACGACATGAACTGAATCGGTGGAAACAAATCGATACATGAGCAGTTGTCGAGTTTGGAGTCTTGTTTCTCAAATTGCATCAGGAGGCAACTGAAATGTGGCATCGCTTTAGGCGTCGCTAGTGCTTAACCAAGGATTGTACTGTTTTGGTGCTGTGTAAGTAATTGACCGACAGTCAGACCGACTGACCGACCGACAAAACCACCGACTGACTGACGAACCGACCAACCGACCGACCGACCGACCGACCGACCGACCGACCGACCGACCGACCGACTGACTGACTGACTGACTAGTACTCTAGCAGCATCTACAGGGTCGTTATTGAAAAACATTGATTTGTTAGCTAATGAAATATTTGCGTGCCTTTGTACTTTTGTAGAATTGATTATTTCGTCGCCATGTTGAAAAGTGTCCGGTCTGATGTCCGAAGCCAACGTGTGGGGGTAGTGAATTCGGGTTCCCGTCAGATCTGCTTCGCCTCAGGAGGGAAATAGAACCGATTTCAGGAACGTTGTGGTTTTTATATAAAAAAGTTAGGAAATACGAACCTACCCACAGCATCATATTTCTCCAGGTGTATTACACTTTTATTTAACTGTGCTGGAAACTGTGGGATTTATGGAAAAGCACATCGGACATAAAATTTTTTCTTAATTTCAGGTGGAAAGGAATTAAACGTGGCAGAATAATTATGTAAATAAACGCTAGAAAGTGGAGAAAGTTTAACTAACTAACTAACAACCAACCAACCAACCAACCAACCAACCAACGAACCAACTGACTGACTAACTGACTAACTGATTAACTGACTAACTGACCAACCAACTAACTAACTAACTAACTAACTAACTAACCAACCAACCAACTGACTGACTGATTGACTGAGTGACTGACTAATTCCATGGAGCAGAGTCCTTCGTGAGAAGCTGAGCTAATAAAGAAATCCTCCGCATTTTGCCCCCCCCTCCCTCCCCCCCAACTTGTTCCTGCCCTGAACCAGATCAACCCAGTCCACGCCCCTACCCTATTTCTTGAAGGACAATTTTAATATTATCCTTCCATCTACGCTTGTGCCTTCCAAGTGGTCTTTTTCCATCAGGTCTCGCCACCAAAATCCTGTAAGAATGTCTCTTGTCCCCCATACGTGCCACATGCCCCGCCCATCTCATTCATGTTGATTTGCTCACCCGAATAGTATTCAATGAGGAGTACAGATGGAAAAGGTGAAACAGGAGGAAAATGGATATACAGAGAGAATGACGGTGAGTTGCATAAGGCGAGTTTGTCTGTCCGTCCATGTCCGCAAATGGAAGGTTTATGGGTGCCGCAAGTGTCGCTGGGAGCCGGCCGGTGGCGCGGCCGGATATTAGGCTAGGCCTATAGGTTAACTGAGTGAACTGGAGATTTTTTGTCCAGCGAGTTGTTGTAATGGTCAAGCGATGGCAAAGGGCACAGCTTCCGCAAGCAGCTGCAGTGGCTGTCGCTTTATTGTCGGCGGCAGCCTCCACTGCAGAATCACGCGCTGCAGGACCTTGTATAATGCTGCTGAACTGTCATCTCTACAGTTCGGACTGAGTGACCGACCGACCGACCGACTGATACACGGGACAGCTCGACTAAGTTTCTGACATGCTGTACCGCTTTGATGAAGTCTATGTTTTGATTCTTAAATGTTAACTATTCTAAAACTCTCGCTCTTTTTCCCAGTTCCTCCAAGTAGGTGCTAAGGAAACGCGGTAAAATATGCTGAGACCATTTTCCAAAAGACCAGATTAACCTTTTAAAGCCTAGCGGTAACTTTACGTACCGCCAGGTTTAACATTAAAAAATTCTACGTGGTGCCCACATTGTGTTTGTGTGTTTTGTACGGATCTCAGAACAAACAGCAACTTTTGCCTTATAAAACATTAAGAGACTGGTTTTTATAACCGATGTGGGGAGTGTTTACAGCGCGGTACGCACTGAGTCCTTATATAAAACAGATACGTTTCGCCTCTAACCTTTTAAAGCCTAGCGGTAACTTTACATGCCACCAGGTTCAACATTAAAAAATTCTACGTGGTGCCCACATTGCGTTTATGTGTTTTGTACGGATCTCAGAACAAACAGCAACTTTTGCCTTATAAAACATTAAGAGACTGGTTTTTATAACCGAAGTGGAGAGTGTTTACAGCGCGGTACGCACCGAGTCCTTATATAAAACAGACACGTTTCGTCCTTAAAGGGTTAATTATTCGGAACCTGTCTGTAAGAGACGTTATGACGTTGCGTCAGGTGAAGCGCCGTTTAAATAAAACATTCACATTACTACAGTACTGTTTCATCCTCCGAAGGAAAGTGCAAATTCTTACAGCTATATCTGTTTGTCGTTATGTCATGAGAACAAGATGTCAAATTAGTTGCCCAGGAGATGCCGTGACGTGTGAAGCATGGCTGCCAACTTGCTTGACTGTGTCGTGTTTTGCTGTGAGAACTACCAGGTGGCTCATTGATCGCTCCGCCTCGGGAAGAGCGCATTTAATTTCCCACTTCCTGCGCAATTGAAATTATTTACGTGGACTAATAGCAGATTGGCGTAGACATACATTCGTGACGCCATCTCGGGGCCCTGCAGAGTTGAAGGTAATGTGTCGGTATATATGCTGAAATATTTAAGCTTTGTAATTGAAGTTTTGCATGGACGGCGCATAGTCGTTCTTTCATGCTTCGAAGATAATATGAACATCTTAAAATATTTACGAAATCAAGAATTTCAGACTTTGGTAGGTTTCGATTTCCCACGGTGCTGTGTAGAAGTATAAACATTACGCAGGGCTTCACAATTTCTGGGGGTCAAAGGTTGCAATAGGGCCTAGTAATACGGAAGTAATTAATTTTATGTCAAATAACACACCGTAAGGAATTACAGACCTACTGTAATTTGGATATTACATTATTTGTGAGATCTCGCAAAAGTTTACATTTTTACCTCGAGTTTTAAGTTTTTTTTTTTTGTGTATAAAACAAACACCTGATTATGATCGGCTTGATCGAAACATGTAGTGCTTGAGGGAATAATAATAATAAATACAGGGTGTGTCAGATGCAGTACAGGGTGTTATTCGTGTAATTCTGTATACACAAGGAGATGAATGGCGTCCAATTAATTATTTTTATTTTATGTCTGATTTTGTTTTTCTTTTTAAATCCGTGCTCAACAGTCATTACCCAACACAGCTACGTGTCTTCATTAGCAAAGAATTTGAGCAGAAAAATGTTTTGTGTGGTGATGGTTTTATGGACTTTATGCATCGTCCGAAGAGTAAAATATTAAAAATTAAAAATTAAAATCACGACGTTTCGGAAGCTTGCTCTGCTTCCGTCCTCAGGTAAATGGAGAGGGATGGGAGAAGAACACCTATTCAGTTGGGCCCCTTAGACAGAGTGATGGAGGCTAGCTCTGTCTAAGGGGCCCAACTAAGTAGGTGTTTTTCTCTTTTCCCCTTCCATTCACCTGAGGATAGAAGCAGAGCCAGCTTCCGAAACGTCGTGATTTTAATTTTTAATATTTTACTCTTCGGAAGATGGATAAAGCCCACAAAACCATCACCACACAATATTATACACCATCGTCAAAACCTTTTATAATTTAGAAAAATCTTTATCTGATATTTGCTAATCAAATCTGTAGGTAATTTCTTAGTTTTTGACAGGTGAAGAACCTCACGGAGCTGGCGGACAGGCCTGCTGTGTACGCGAGGTGTCAACAGGATGGTATTTGTTTTGTTCCGCCAGTCCGTTGTCACTAGCGCTGTAATTCACACTGGCTCCCAGCCTTCTGCTTGAAAATGTCACCGGTCAAAACCAAGACGTGACATGTTCTTCCCGTGAAATCCTGCTGCATATTTCGTTCGTAATGCCGTTAGGTGACGCGAAGTTTGGCTTGTAGTCTGATTAGAAGGTGCTGACGGATCCGCAAGGATAATTTACTAGCCCGAAGAGAAAGGAGTGAATAAGAAATGAGTGGGGAAAGGAATTAATAACAAAAAAGGTGAATAAGAAATCTTAGCAGCAGAAAGCAATTAGCAAGCTTCGTTTAATTATGCAAATGGAGTTGGCAGTGTCTTGAAACAAGAAGAGTAAATCGGACGGGACAGTTACAGACGCACTTCAATTGAAATGCTGGGGCCGGGAATTTTGATGCGACGTCGGGTAAACATAACCTCGGGTTAATGCGGAGCAGCTGGATTCACATTGGCTGACAATGAATTCGATTTCAATTGGCTAATATGTCTCGAAGTGATTAAAGTGTGTGGCGCAAGAAGGATGCAGCTCTCTGTGGGCGAGTGTTTGGCAGGCGAGTCTACGTTTGATAAAACCCGCAAATTTATATTAAGACAAAGTTCTTGTGTAGTGTAAATATCTGGATTCAAATCATTTTTTATTTTCATATATATTTTATTGTTTAAGGAATTAAAACTTCACAGAAAACCTCTTTGTATTTTAGGAGATACAACATTTTTGCACGAAACTCTTCAATTGCTGCGACATCAGTTGATTTGGCATCCTCGAGTCAACATTACAGGAAGTTCAAAAAGTTTCCTACACGTGCAAGTTAACTGTCTGAAGGACCACAGACGTAGTCCAAAAGCTAACTACCATGTGACCCACTGGGGCACAACGTAAATCAGAGTCTGATTTTACAGATAGCCGTGTTGCGATAGTGTCAGATGGTTGTGTAGTCTGCTGTCCGCACGAAAGAAGCTAAACCACTTCCTATCTTCAGGTTCGTCCCAACAAATATCACTTACATTTTATACCGTAAATAACTTGACGCCGATCCCAGTGGCCGCGCGGTCTAAGGCGTCGGTCTGCGGCCGAGCGCTTGCTGGGATCGTGGGTTCGAATCCCACCGGGGACATGGATGTTTGTCTGTTGTAAGTGTTTGTGTTGTCAGGTATAGGTCTCTGCGACGGGCCGATCCCTCGTCCAGAGGAGTCCTACCGACTGTGGTGTGTGTCTGAGTGTGGTCAAGTGAAAATAAACAGCCTCGACACCAGCTGTGAACAGGCAGGTGGAAGAGGGAAGGAATGCGAAGCGAAACGAAATAACTCGACACAGAGCAAATAATATTGCGTCAACACCGCCGGTAACGCGAACTTTGTCCACTGCAGTTTCTATAAATAATAGAAGTGTTTTCCATCCCAGTAACTTAATATCTATACGTCAATTAACCCTTTAAAGACGAAGAGTATCTGTTTTATATAAGGACTCAGTGCGTACCGCGCTGTAAACACTCTCCACTTCGGTTATAAAAACCAGTCTTTTAATGTTTTATAAGACAAAAGTTGCTGTTTGTTCTGAGATCCTTACAAAACATATAAACGCAATGTGGGCACCACGTAGAATTTTTTAATGTTAAACCTGATTGTACGTAAAGTTACCGCTAGGTTTTAAAAGGTTAATTTTAACTACTGATGTGTTTTTATCATAGTGTTATTCCCTACGGGCAACACATACTTTCAACAGTGTAACTGCGCAGAGGAGGTCTGCATCTCAGTCCACCCTTCATTTTATGGTAACGTGATTCATACGTGATGGTGGCCAGTCACTGCGCGCACCTTCACGTGTAGAAACTACGGTATCTCTTGCCGGTTTTCTTTCCTTCTTGGACTCTTGACCCTTGGACCCTTCAAGATGAGGCAGATACGTTGTCCCGAAACATCGGTAAACAATTACTACACGACGCCGGGTAATATTCTAGAAGAGCACAAATCTTCTTTTCATTATGTTTGCTACTGTTTGGTGCGTGCGTGTGTGCGTGTGCGTGTTGCCAGACGTAGCGTATAGCTGTAATTTTAATATATTTAGGGGAAATGAAATAGCGTATGTATTTCATTCCTGAAGGCAGGGATGGCAAACTGCTGGTGACGGCTTTAGTCTGAATCAGCGGGCTGGCAGTAACAAAGGGTACAGCCGTCGTCCCTGCGTCATTGCCGCCCTGTTGTCCGCTGCGCGATACATGCAGATAACTGGATATCTTACGATCCATCCATCCACGCACCCACCTTCCCACACGCAACTACCTACCCACTCACCCCCACCCACCTACCAACATACCTTCCCACCCACCTACCTACCTACCTACCTACATACCTACCCATCCACCTACCTACCTACCAACCACCCACCCCCTACCTACCTACCTACTACCTACCACCCCCACCTACCTACCTACCTACCTACCTACCTACCTACCTACCACCTACCTACCTACCTACCTACCTACCTACCCACCTACCTACCTACCTACCATCCACCCACCTACCTACCTACCATCCACCCACCTACCTACCTACCTACCCACCCACCTACCTACCTACCTACCTACCTACCTACCTACCTACCTACCCGTCTCCCTGTCCGTCCATTTATCCTCACACGTGGCTACCAGCATATGTGCATAATCAATTATTCTCATTACTTTTTTACCTTCTTTTTTCTCTTTTATTACTTGCTTCGCTTTATTGTTTTCATGCTTCTTCAGATTATTTATATGCCTTTTCACATTATGTCTATGCTTCTACGCTTTATTTCATCCCTTTTATGCCTCCTCAGTATGGTATGTATGTTGTTTCCCTTTTTTAATAACTTCTGTACATTCTCGCTGTATTTCCCTCGTTCTTTGCTTCTTCGCTTACTTGTCTCCGCTCCCGTAGCAGAAGGCGAGATTGTGGCGGCTTGCTGACGGGGCAGCGCCTTACCCTAGCTGTGACTTGGTTCGCTGTAGCACGTGCCACCCACCCGCAATTTGACGACGTTCACTTGTCTTTCTTCATTCACAAACATCTGCCCTTGTTTTTGTGTCTCATTGTAGTAGCTAGCGTCTTCCATTGAGAAATGTTTTCTCTGTGTACTACGAACAATTGAAGCAGGCTTTCTGAATGGAGTAATGAGACCCAAACTGGAGTTGTTGTGTTAACAGCTGTCGCAAAAACAATCATTAGGGACAGCTCCTGGTTGCGCCAGTGGGTAGCGTGTAACTTACAGCAGAGAACTGTCCGGCTGATCAGGCCTCATGGACGGATCGCCGACAGTAATTGAGCCTGAAGCCTGCTGTCAGACCCAGTTGAGATTAGGTATATTTCAGTGCAGGGCCCGTTTTGTCGTTTCCTCGGACACGGTATCTGCCTGGGCATGTCCCGGCGGATGCAGTGATGTGAGGGGTTTTTATCCGGTGAAGCTGCCGTGGTCAGGGACGTGATAAAAGGGACAATCTATAGGCCACATACTCTTGCATTTATGCCTACGTCACCCAAATCTGGTTTCCTGCCCGTCTTAATGGGAAAGGCATCCAAAAAGCGTTCACTGTGCGTTTACTATAACCCTTTAAAGACGAAGCGTATCTGTTTTATATAAGGACTCAGCCCATACCGCGCTGTAAACACTCTCCACTTCGGTTATAAAAACCAGTCTCTTAATGTTTTATAAGGCAAAGGTTGCTGTTTGTTCTGAGATCCGTACAAAACACATAAACGCAATGTGGGCACCACGTAGAATTTTTTTAATGTTAAACCTGGTGGTACGTAAAGTTACCGCTAGGCTTTAAAAGGTTAAAGACAAAGCGTATCTGTTTTATATAAGGACTCAGTGCGTACCGCGCTGTAAACACTCTCGACTTCGGTTATAAAAACCAGTCTCTTAATGTTTTTTAAGGCAAAAGTTGCTGTTTGTTCTGAGATCCGTACAAAACACATAAACGCAATGTGGGCACCACGTAGAATTTTTTAATGTTAAAGCTGGTGGTACGTAAAGTTACCGCTAGGCTTTAAAAGGTTAAATACTGGTCAATCAGCAAGCGTCGCCAGTACTGCTTATGCAGTCTTCAAAGTGTCTAGTTTGTCAGTATATTAATAGGATATGCGGTTATTTAAAAAATTGTGGAAGTGGTTGAATTTCTTAGCAGTTTTTCATTCGTTTTACTGCCTAATAAAATGGAGGTGGAAGTATAGATAGCTGTATTGTGCCTGTCGTTTTGTATGGGTGTGAAACTTGGTCTGTCACATTTAAGGATGATCGTAGGCTGGGGTGTTCGAGAATAGGGTGCTGAGGAAGATAATTGGACATAGAGGGCGAGAGTGAGAAGAGAAAGGAGAAAACTACATAATGAGGAGCTTTATGATTTGTTCTGCCGTCCAGGTATTATTAGGGTGATCAAACCAAAGAGGAAGAGATGTGCGGGGTGCATGCGGCAAGTACGGGGAAGAACAGAATGCATATAGGATTTTGGTGAAGAAACTTGAAGGAAAGAAGCTACTTGGAACGTCTAGACGTAGATGGGACGGTGATATTTAACCTTTTAAAGCCTAGCTGTAACTTTACGTGCCACCAGGTTTAACATTAAAAAATTCTACGTGGTGCCCACATTGCGTTTATGTGTTTTGTACGGATCTCAGAACAAACAGCAACTTTTGCCTTATAAAACATTAAGAGATTGGTTTTTATAACCGAAGTGGAGAGTGTTTACAGCGCGGTACGCACTGAGTCCTTATATAAAACAGATACGCTTCGTCTTTAAAGGGTTAATTCACATATAGCGACAGTGAATGGGTAGAACAGCTGATGATGTATCGTATTCATTTATGGCCGTTGATTTGAGTAACATATCTTGGGTGGAAATCTGTCAGTCTGTTGTTGTGAGTGAGTGAGTGAGTGAGTGAGTGAGTGAGTGAGAGTGAGTGAATGACCTCAGACGGCGCGACCATTTGGGTCGGCTTAACCTGTTAAAGTCTTGCGGTAACTTTACATACGACCAGGTTTAACATTAAAAAATTCTACGTGGTGCCCACATTGCGTTTATGTGTTTTGTACGGATCTCAGAACAAACAGCAACTTTTGCCTTATAAAACATTAAGAGATTGGTTTTTATAACCGAAGTGGAGAGTGTTTACAGCGCGGTACGCACTGAGTCCTTATATAAAACAGATACGCTTTGTCTTTAACCTTTTAAAGCCTAGCGGTAACTTTACGTACCACCAGGTTTAACATTAAAAAATTCTACGTGGTGCCCACATTGCGTTTATGTATTTTGTACGGATCTCAGAACAAACAGCAACTTTTGCCTTATAAAACGTTAAGAGACTGGTTTTTATAACCGAAGTGGAGAGTGTTTACAGGGCGGTACGCACTGAGTCCTTATATAAAACAGATACGCTTCGTCTTTAAAGCTGACCTAAATACAGTGTATAACGTAGCTGCTGTTTCCTTCCGCTCCTCTCTTGAACGCGATGTGGAAGAAATATTTACGTCCGTACAAACACGAGGAATGAGCTGACGCTGGCTACTTGACCAGTAGATCTGCTGTTTGGTTTTGTTTTGTAAAGCGACTTGTAACTCGATACTCTAAAGCTAGTTACGTAGACATATATACAGGTTTGTGAAGAAGGGATGTCTTGATGTTGGAAGGTTTTAAGGTCGCTGCTTCTGGATTAACTCACTCATCCCGTCAGACTAATCAATCTTGTCAGTCTGCAGACGTTTTCAAAGAATGATCCAGCATTACAACAACCAGAGCCAACACGCGGCTTGTCACTGCGTTTCAGATCTTAACATCGTTTTGAGAGCCCCCAGTCTGTTGCCGCGGTTCTTGCGGGAAACCTTCGGAAGTTACAGGGTATTTCGGGGTGCCGTAATGTGTAGACACATCTAAACTGGTGGACTCTGAAGGTGGTGTCACGTACTGGGGCCTCGTCAGACGTTAATGTCACTTCCACATCATCTGCTAGTCCAGAATTTCTCTGCATTTTATGGGACACAAGGTTTCTTTTGCGGTGAAGGGCCCTGCAGCAGACGCTACGGACGCACCTCATCCTTGAGGCTTATTGTGTAGCCCTGTGATGAAGATGGTTATTTTTTTCGTTTTTCCGTGTGATGGAGCACCGGTGGAATGAAATTGACAGGGTAAAACGGAAGTACTCGGGCGAGAAACCTGTCCCATGCCACTTTGTCCACCGCAAGTTCCACGCGGACGGACATGGGATAGAAGCCGGGCCACCGCGGTGACAGGCCGGCGACTAACTGTCTAAGCCATGGAACGGTCACAAAGTTTCTTTACCCTGTTTACAACAACCCGCCACTTGTCCGTATTCTAAGCCAGATTAATCGAGTCCATGCCCCACCTTCCCCCCATTTCCTTAACATTCATTTTAACATTATCCTTCCATCTACCCTTAGGTTTTCCACGTACCTTTTTTTCCATAAGGTTTTCCCACCAAAACCCTCTATGTACTTCTGTTCTCCCCTACACGTGTCACTTGTTCTATCTTCCTCGATTTGATGACTTTAGTAGCATTCGTTGAGAAGTACTAATCGTGAAGCTCTTCAGCGTGTAATTTTCTCCAGTTTCCAATTCCTTGCGCCCTATTACGCCAACACATCTTCAGCACACCGTCAGCCTCTGATCTGTTAATGTCACACCCATAACAAACAAGAGGAAAGAAATGCACGGATTATGTCCTTGGATAACAGCCTGGAAGACAAAAGATTCTGGGCAGAATTGTTACAGGTATTCCTTGAATTTAATCGTCTCTTGATTTCCTCCCTGTGTACTTCTGATTTATTAGCGTCTTTCCCAAATATTTGCGATTTTCCACATATTAAAAGATTTATTAGCTTTGTTCATGTTTTGATTTTTTCTTACTTTTTATATGAACGCAATGATGAACAACTAAGAAGGCATCTAAAACTTTGGAGTAATGCCCTTCCGCATTACCCTGAAGATGACAGCACTACTATCCTTCGAAACGTCGATAACTACACAACCAGACTGAGCGTCACATTCCATTAGAACTAATCGATGAGGAGTAAAAATTCTGAAGTTTCTCCATGTGTAATTTTCTCCAGTTTCCTATTCCTTGCGCCGTGTCATGCAACGTATCTTGTTCTCGAACACTGTCAGCGTCTTTTCTGTTCACCATACAAAAACCTGCTTGCACACTGTAGAGGACATAGGCACTTGTTGCGCTGATATCTGCTTGTATATTTTGATGAATGAATTGAGGTTAGTCTCGGTAAGTGAGAAGCAAGAAAAAACCAAGCAATTGTCTTTAATAAAAATCTCTCTGGAAGTACGCGAGCGGCAGGCTGTCGGCCAGCGAGTTTTGTGACGCTGCAGCCGACGGCGGCAGGTCTTCATGGAGTGCCCATGGCTGTTGTCCGGTTTTAAACAAAAGTCGAGTAAGTTGTCCGTGTGCACGCCGTGAGTTCATGTGGCGGGGGGGGGGGGCCCGGCGGCGGGGAGTGGATAGGCGTAAACGTTTTTAAACTTGGCACCACATAGAGGTCACTGGTGAACCTCACACCCCAGTCTTTTTACCCCCACGGATCATATTGAATGGGACGCTGTGTGGGCCGCACGGCTGGTTCGGACCCTTTCGAGAAAACCGAAGTCTATGTCCCTACCAAGAATCGAACAGCAGTTGTTAGGGCCTCCAGCCCTTAGCCTACTCACTATACCGCCTGAGCTATATCGGCTGCCCCAAGAGTGAAAAGTGAAGTCACCAAGCCGTTTTTTTTATCCCTGGTTGTGTTACCGAAAAATGGGAGTAAACCAAGATGGCGTAAACCGAAGTGATATTCGTATAAGAAATAATGGAATACGTAGGAATTAGAGTAATAAAGCGCATCCAGCCAAATGACGTTAAACTGAAAATGAGGGAGGGTAAATTAAGAAGTCGTATATATTGAAAAGGAGATTTAAAGCAAAAACACGCAAATGAAATGGGAGTAAACCAAGAAGGCATGAATCAAAAATGATATTTGTATAAGAAATAATGGGATACGTAGGAATTAGAGTAATAAAGTGCATCCAGCCAAATGGCGTTAAACTGAAAATGAGGGAGGGTAAATTAAGAAGTCGTGTATACTGACAAGGAGCTTTAAAGCAAAAAGAGGTAAATGAAAGGTGTGTATGCTGAGAAGCTTGTGACACGACAAAATGTAAACTTTTATTATAATTCTTACGCCGGCCTTTGATTTGTTACATTACAGACGGACAGAAAAAACAAAGTTAAAGTACACAGTTTCACCCCTCTTGTTTGAAATTTCTCTTCACGAATGTGTCCAAAATTGTGTTAATCCCTGTCTCACCCCTGTCATGCTGGATTGTATTCACAGGGATGTATACTTTATTGGTTTCTGTAGTCTTGCTTTGTTGTAACTTGGATTATACATTGACAAGTAGGTCCAAACTTTGGATTGAAATATATTAAGGGCTCCCGTAAGGTTACAATTCTCAGTTAGGCTCTAGCTTTATGTTGTCGATAGTTGTGGGCGAAATGTCGCGTCCGCACCGCTGCCGAGGTTGCGGTCGATATACTGAAGCCAGTGTACGTTTGCCCTGTACTCATCACCAAATATTATTTGCGTAATCACATCGAGAGTAATGAGATGGGCGGGGCATGTAGCACGTATGGGACAAAGAGAGGTTCATACAGGATTTTGGTGGGGAGACCTGATGGAAGGCGACCACTTGGGACACCCAGGCGTAGATGGGATGATAATATTAAAATGGATCTTCAACAGGTGCGATGGGGCATGGACTGGATTGAGCTGGCTCAGGATAGGGACAGGTGGTGGGCTCTTGTGAATACGGTAATGAACTTCCGGGTTCTATAAAATGCGGGGAATGTCTTGACTAGCTGAGAAACTGTTAGCTTCTCCAGAAGGCGTCTGCTCCATTGAGTTAGTTATTTAATGAATTAGTTAGTTGGTTAGTTAGTTAGCTGGCTGGCTGGTTGGTTGGTTGGTTGGTTAGTTAGTTAGTTAGTTAGTTAGCTAGCTAACTAGCAAGCTAGTTGGTTGGTTGGTTAGTTAGTTAGTTAGTTAGTTAGTTAGTTAGTTAGTTAGCTAACTAGCAAGCTAGTTGGTTGGTTAGTTAGTTAGTTAGTTAGCTGGTTGGTTGGTTAGCTGGTTGGTTGGTTGGTTGGTTGGTTGGTTGGTTGGTTGGTTGGTTGGTTGGTTGGTTGGTTGCTTGGTTGGTATGTTGGTTGGTTGGTTGGTTGGTTGGTTGGTTGGTTAGTTAGCTGGTTGGTTAGTTAGCTGGTTGGTTGGTTGGATGGTTGGTTGGTTGGTTGGCTGGCTGGCTGGCTGGTTGGTTGGTTGGCTGGCTGGCTGGCTGGTTGGTTGGTTGGTTGGTTGGTTGGTTGGTTGGTTGGTTGTTTAGTTAGTTAGTTAGTTAGTTAGTTAGTTAGTTAGTGTATGTTTGCGCTTACTCATTTTTGAGTGACAGTGTTGAAGGCCAAAAATTGTTCCTTTCATGAATCCAGCACACAGAAAAATCTTAAAATGTAGGGTTATGAAGAGGCAGAAAATGATATAAAGAAATTTTATTCACGCAGTTGAGAGTCATGGGAACGCTGAAAAATGAGAGAAGAGTTGCAACTTGAGGTCCGCAGTGATGGCACTGACGAAGTGTTTGGGGAAGTGGACACATCGCAGTTGTTATGCAGCAGCTGTCCAGCACCGAATTAGCATAAGTACAGTCCGTCCCGAAACGTGAGAGTTTCTGTTCCTTATGTCACTGTTGTTACTGTACGTGCCGTGCCCACGTGCGCACCCACGGGGAGGGCGTGACTAATTGGCTGTGGCCCCGCACCAAATCGAAATTTTAAAACACAAATTTTGTAGACACAACGATGTGAAACATTTTACGCTAACCTTCGGCCGAAATCAGCCACTAAAATCGGCCGATGACTAGTACATTAGAATTTTGAAAAATATAATAAAAAACGTAGGATGTCTTAGACGAAATTGAAAAATCAAATGGTTAGACCTTGTGATTTAAATTAGGTGACTGAGTCATGGGACGTGTACTTATATTTGTATTTTATAAATACAGGTTATGTGTTATGTTGTACTTACAGCATGCTTTTATAACATAATTTGTAAAATGAAATTAACTATATATAGCCTCAGGGTCAGCCCCCACACCCCCCCACCCCCACCCCCTCCACAGTGGAAAAATTCTGGGCTCGCACTGGACCATGCGTTCTGTATTTTGTCTGTTAATGAAGGACAGGTTTTGAAATAAGAAACTTACGTTTCGGACTAAATAATTTGGTAATGTTTTCGGTTTATCAAGCAGGCTGCAGCGAGTTTAAACAGCGCTTCTGTGACGTAAGATCGAGCATTATGATTTAGCACAATTCCTCGCGACTCTGGTGAGATTTTGTGACGCTCTTTCGCAGAGTGTACACCGAGGTTCAAACCAAGTACAGCAGCATTAAGCAGATCAGTGCGTTTTTGCAGTCAGAGCGGTGGAGGTACCAGCGTTCGTCTGCGTACGTAGCAGCTGCAATCACGTGACTGAAGTAGGCTGGCCGTAAGGTTTGTAATACTAGCGCTGAACGTTCTCGTGCAAAATGACGGGGACTTGATGGATGTAATCCTGCTATACCTTCCGAATATGCCAACGTCTTCTAGTCTATAAGGTACCGTTGTGCTAGTCTGCTTTGTTATCTCTCTTGAGCCTTCACATTTATTATAGTGAGTTCAAATTTTCCGATATTTCGTCGTTTTTATTATCATAGTATGTTACTGTTCATATTAATAATTCCAGACCAAACACTAATCACCAACAAATGCACAAAGAGAGCTTTATCATCAATCGTAACACACTCCTACATGTTTGGACCGTGCTGGCTCATCTTCAGGGAGAACTTTTTGTTATCGTTACACTAAGGTTGCACTTTACAGTTGAGTGAGAATGTGCTGTTGACTGTGTACGGCTTTGTTTTCGGAGGCGTGGACTCTCCGCGATCGGGGCCTGCAGTTTCTCCCTGAAGATGACCCAGGAGGGTCGAAACATATACGAGTGTGTTACGATTGATGATAAAGCTCTCTTTGTGCAAAGTGTTTTGTATGATATAGTGCATGGACATGGACCACATTAAATTCCAGACCAGTTGCTTACTTGCAGTCGACCCTGTACACATGCTGTGTCCAACCTTCTCCACATCCCTTGATGCATCGCTTTGTGACACGCGACACCATATGTCATGCTGACGATAAATGTTAACTGTTTGTGCATAATTATGATTGTCTAAACCGCTTGCATTAGATTGTATCTTAATTGACAGAGGACAGTGTCATCTGGGAGTTACAGGACTGCGGGCGTTCATAAATTTTTGCCTTTTCCACACCCACTGACCGGAGGGATACGTTCTGCGCAAGTGGGCGTACTATTGTGCATGTTCCGGTTGCAAGATAACGTGTATTGTAATTTATTTAATCTCTTTAAATACAGAGAAAAGTGAACGTGCTTTTATTTCCAGTGCTTCTCGATTTCCGAATAAGCGCTGCTTTTTGGGAGGTTCGCAAACTTCGCCCGCTTGTCCTTCTGGTAGGAGCAAAATGTAGGTCAAGATGAGTTTGGAGCATTGGTGGAATGATACTGACACGGGAGAACCAAAGCACTCGGGGAGAAACCTGTCCCAGTGCTACTTTGTCTGCCACAAATCGCGCTGGATTGTCCTGTGGTCGAACCCGGGCCTTCGTGGTAAGAGGCCGACTACTAACTGCCTCAGGCGTGGCACGGCCAGAAGATCAAATTTTACCTGCGACAGATATAAATGTTCAGTCCGCACCCCGCAGTAAACACACTGCGTCTCGGTTATAAAAACCAGTAATTTAATGCTGTATAGGGAAATAATCGGTGTTTGTTCTGAGATCCACACAAAACACATAAATACACTGTGTGGGCAGAACGTAGAATTGTTGAATGTTAAAGATTCAGTCCGTACCGCGCAGTAAACACACTTCGTCTCGGTTATAAAAACCAATCAGTTAATGCTGTATAGGGAAATAATCGGTGTTTGTTCTGAGGTCCACACAAAACACATAAATACACTGTGTGGGCAGAAAGTATATATAAAGACCCAGCCCGTACCGCGCAGTAAATTCACTCCGTCTCGGTTATAAAAACCAGCCAGTTAATGCGATATAGGGAAATAATCGGTGTTTGTTCTGAGATCCACACAAAACACATAAATACACTGTGTGGGCAGAACGTAGAATTGTTGGATGTTAAGGATTCAGTGCGTACCGCGCAGTAAACACACTCCGTCTCGGTTATAAAAACCAGCCAGTTAATGCTGTATAGGGAAATAATCGCTGTTTGTTCTGAGATCCACACAGAACACATAAATACACTGTGTGGGCAGAACGTATATATAAAGACCCAGTCCGTACCGCGCAGTAAACACACTCCGTCTCGGTTATAAAAACCAGTCAGTTAATGCTGTATAGGGAAATAATCGCTGTTTGTTCTGAGATCCACACAAAACACATAAATACACTGTGTGGGCAGAAAGTAGAATTTGTGAATGTTAAACCTGGCGGTACATAAAGTAACCACTGGGCTTTAAAAGAATTAAAGAAATATGATGGGAGGCGTAGTAGTGGATTGATATGCCAAAGGAGAGGGCTAGTGGCGTGCTGTTGTGAACGCGGTTATGAACCTACCAATTGCCATTAAATGAGCGGTATTTTTTTACTACCTGAGGAACTGTCAGTCTTTAAAGAAGGATTCCACTCCCTGGAATTAGTTAACAAAAACAGCTGCGCCGATGAATAACAAAATGCCGCGTTATGTAATGCTGTCATTTATGCATTACGTAACGTCTGCTGGGTTCAGAAAATACTGTCGGCACGTTGTACTGTCGGCACCTACTGTCGGCACGTTGTACACCATTAATAGACCGCGCGATCGGCTTACTTGCTATGATGATTGGAAATTCCAGTGATTTTACTCTGTAACCCCACACGAATGCTGGCTTTCTCTGTGCACCCTCAAACAGGCCAAGAAATCATCCTTCCAAATCCTTACCCTTTGAAAGTCTTATTGGTTCTTTCAAATAACAGCCACCGTTTCTCTGCACAGCCTTCTCTAGCAGGTAATTCGAAGGGAAGTACAGTTTATTCACCGTTGCAGTTCAGGTATGCTGCCTGAGGATTTTCTTTGTCTTCCTCAGACACTGCAGTCAACTGACATAATCCCTGAAAGTACGTCATGAGCAGTTCCTTTCTAATTCCTTTTTAACAACAAGAAAATAAGTGGATGGTAAGTTATATACTTCGAACCATTGACCGCGTGGTTAAATAAATAAATAAATAAATAAGTTAAATATATAAATATTTATATGCCTCGCATTGGTACATTGTTTTATGATGAAGTAGTTGAGGAAGTTACTGGACAGTAATTACAGTAACTTACTGCTTGTACTGGAACATTTACGTTAAAACTTTTGTAACAAATTAATCAAATAATGGACGATTTTAAGCTTGGAATGTACCATCTCGGAACATCATAATAACTCAATAATTCAAGCTGTTATAAACTTTGTAAAAAGTATAAAAGACAAGAAAACTGTACAAAACACATGTCACTGAATGCTATATCCAAGGCATGCTTATTTTGACGGGCTGATAAGAAAGTGTAAGTTTGTACAGAGTAAACCAAAACGCTGAACTTTCCATTTCTATTTTGAATCTGGCGCCTGCATGCGCAAAGGTAACTGTATATCAATATAGAAACTAGAGTAAGGAATGGACCAGGGGGAATTGGTTTTATAGGCGCGCTCGAAAAATTGCGAAAAATGAATATCACCCGCGTCATGCCTGTGTGTATGTCTGTCTGTCCGTATGGAGCAACTCGCCTGCCACTAGAGGGATTTTTATTAAATTGGTATTGGAGTGTTTTTCGAAAATGAGTCATGAAAATTCAAGTTACATTAAAATCTGACTAGAATAAGGGTTACGTCACGTGAAGGCCTGTGTACTTTTGTGATTGTATCTCGCTGAAATCTTCTTAGAATGAGAAATATTTTAAATAGATATTGTACAGAAAACCAGCACACACACTTTATGTTCAGTGAATTTTTTGTTGTGTGGTGATGGGTTTATGGATTTTATCCACCGTCCGAAGAGTAAAATATTAAAAATATTAAACCAATTAAAATCACGACGTTTCGGAAGCTGGCTCTGGTTTCTTCTTGAGATGAATTGAGGGGGAGAAGAGAAGAACACCTACTCTGATGGGCCCCTTAGACAGCGCTAGGTCCATTGATGGAGGCTGTCTGAGGGGCCCAACAGAATAGGTGTTCTTCTCCCCCTCCATTCACCTGAGGACGGAAGCAGAGCCAGCTTCCGAAACGTCGTGATTTTAATTTTTTAATATTTTACTCTTCGGACGGTGGATAAAGTCCATAAACCCATCACCACACAGTATTACACACCGTCGGCAAAAACTTCTAGAATTTTTTTTCTTCCGAAATTGTGCCGTTTTTGAGATAATGTGGAAAAATATGGTAGAGGGAGAGAGAGGCCACAGATGACAATATAATACGGCGCATGCGCTTTGCATGCTGGATAACTGAGGCTGCAAACACACACTCATAATTGTAATACATACTGGTTCTCCACTGAAAATACGGTTACGCGAACGCGCCTCATTGTTACTTTTATACGTACTCTGCCTGTGTTGTTTCGTCCCGACGCAGGGGCAGAGACTGTCGCTGTGGCTGCGAGCGCCAGCCATCTTCCCTTATTGGACACCTTGACCTTTGAAAATGAGGTCATTGCATTGTCTCAGAACTTCCGGAGACGATCGTCCATTGACGCGGCGTCATATCCAAAAGACAGTTAACCGTTTAAAGCCTAGCGGTACCTTTACGTACCACCAGGTTTAACATTAAAAAATTCTACATGGTGCCCACATTGCGTTTATGTGTTTTGTACGGATCTCAGAACAAACAGCAACTTTTGCCTTATAAAACATTAAGAGACTGGTTTTTATAAACGAAGTGGAGAATGTTTACAGCGCGGTACGCACTGAGTCCTTATATAAAACAGATACGCTTCGTCTTTAAAGGGTTAAAGATATCGTGAATTTCCCTGCGGTTTTTCACGGCTTCTAAAATAATTTCGGGACAGTGCGTCATGACGCCACTGACACTCCCATCCATGTGTTTTCAACTTTAGATTTACCGTGCAACCTTGTTTGTTACGGGTCTCTTTACCACCGTATTTAAACGCCTAACGGAAGAAAATAATAAGTTTGCATTGACGGACGCATATAGCAAAATACAGCAATTAGGAGCAACATGGCGCTAAAATATTAAATATCTAATAACTATCATATGATTTGATGATTTGTCATCTGGACTACTATTGTAACTTTATTCCCTTTGTGCGCAATGAAGGTGTATGGGGAAGCGGGTGTATAGCTCCACGCGTTCTCAGTTTCAGCACAGAGTTGACGAAAATGATCAGCTTAACGTTCCGGCCGGTTTGCTGCACAGAAGAAAGCCCCCTTTTTCACATTCAATAGGAGGCTGTGCGGGTGTTGGAAATGGCCTGGACGTTCTGGAGAAGTCACCCCTGCCAGGATTCGAACCACTGCCTGGCCGACAGTTGCCTGTACAGAACATATTGGTGCATTGATTTGTTGAATCGTGTTTGTGTGCCCGGTGCATTGCACAGAGAGGCTGTGGGCCCGGTGACGTTGTGCGGTCATATATGAGTCTGTTTATTGGAACGTCTAAATCATAGCAGCGGAACTGCAAAACACTCTCATCGCTGGCTGCCTTGCATTCCGTCATGCGCATGGTAATGACATCTTATTTACAGCTCCAGTGTCGAGGATCTTGGAAAGAGTGGCTCTGTTGAAGCCAGGAACAAGCGGGCTGTCTGCAAACCCACACGTTTAGATCACAAAGAGGGAGATTAGGTTTAAAATTTCGTATCTTACCTGTTATTAAAACCTGTATGACGCCACAAGAAATTTCTTGTATCCACTTCCTTGCGTGTGGTTGTTGGCCGATCCCAGTGGCCGCGCGGTCTAAGGCGTGGGTCTGCGGCCGAGCGCTTGCTGGGATCGTGGGTTCGGATCCTACTGGTGTCATGGATATTTTTGTCTTGTACAGTGTTTGTGGGTTGTCAGGTAGAGGTCTCTGCGACGGGCCGATCCTTCGTCCAGAGGAGTCCTACCGACTGTGGTGTGTGTCTGAGTGTGATCAAGTGAAAATAAACAACCTCGACACCTACTGTGAGTAGGTAGAAGAGGGAAGGACTACGAAGCGAAACGTGTGGTTGTTGGCAGCTAAACCGGCCAGTGTGCTATTGGTAACACTGGTACATAGGACCACGGCTGACACCCTGCTCTTTTTGCCTCCGAAGGACCTGTTAAGCGTGCGCCTAACTGGGTTGAAGCATGTTATAATTTGGCTTAATTCTTCTTCTGTGTTCACGGATTAGGTAGGCCGATGCCTGTACCAGCCCCAAAACCGACATTTCAACGGCTTCAACTTCTTGTTCCTGTTTTTATAAATTCTGTAACTTTGAAATCCAATGCTGGCTTTGGCCACCTGTTTACATTATTGCATGCACAGTACCATGCAGGGCAACGTAGTCTGTGCAGTGACTAGGCTGGACGATCCGGGGTTCGATTCCCGGCCGAGGCGAGAGATTGTTTCTTTTCTCCAAGTCGTCCAGACCGGCTGTGGGGCCCACCCAGCTTCCTACTGAACGCGTTGCGGAACTCATTCCTGGGGCGTTGCATTCGCCACCCACCCACATTTAGCGCCGAGGTTAAAGGAAGAGTAGCTTTATACCTCTACTGCCCCCCTGGGCCTGCGTGGCTTGCTCTAGATTGACATCTACCTTTACCTTTACCAATTCCTTTACTTTAGCTTGTATTCTCGTCCCCTGTGTTATAATTTTTTTTCACTTGAGTTTCTGCAGAATTTCATCTCGCGTCTTCTTCAAACAAGTGACAAAAATTCTAATTTTTACCGCTTCTCTGCAATATTTTCCCAAATGTTAAGACATCATAAACAAAATGGTCGTCTGTTAACCCTTCATTGGCACTGGGCTTTGAATTGCGACCACTGATAGGGGCATAGTGTTTTTGAATGTGCTGTACTTTAAACGCATTAACGAACGTACGATGCACCGAGGCCAGCGGCGTATGAAGAATTACAGGTCCTTACAGTGCACCGAGGCCAATAGAGAAGTGTTACCGCTTACCATTCGGGACATAAGGTGTGTGGATACGCTGCTACACGATACGAAGCTATTCCATAACTCGTTAGTTGTGTCAGTGGTCGCACAGTTACACGTGACTGCTGTCGAACAAAAGGAGTTGACGCTCCCACAATCTCATCACCATAACAACGCGAATGTGACTGTGTTTAAAAACAAGCGAGGACTGTTGATACCACGGCAATAAATAAGTCTTACGTTGTAAACAAACTTGTTGTGTGGCGCGGAGACGAAGCTCGAAAAGAACGTGAAAAAGACGGGTAAATATCTTAATGTACCAGCAGTTGTATTGACGGTGACAGCTCGCTTTGTGCTTGAAGTACAAGCCATGAATGTATTAAATGAAGAGTACTCAGTCTATAGCCTGTCTGACGTCGTAAGGAGTTTGCGACTTGAGTTTCTGAAGTTTATCATTCTCTGTGGCTGTTAAAGGAGAGTAGAAACAGCGTTCCTTTCAGTTCGTAGTTCGTCTAGACTACAGCGCGTATATAATTGATTTTCATTTTCATTAAATGCATATGCAATCTTTTTCTGCGTACACCATCGTTTTGTAAATTTAACACACTGAGAATTCAGATTTATGGACAGGGATGGCTCAGTCAGTAGAGTGACAGGACGAAAGACTGGTTTTTGGTTATCTTCAGGGGCAGAGATTTTTCTGTCAGAAATATCCAGGTTTCCTTTGCTTGCAGTTACAGGATGGCGCCATCTAGAGTCGAATTTAAAATTACGCTGACCTGGGCCACTGTCGCTAGATGTCTGCAGGGCTCGGTGCTGGGGAACCGAGGCGACATTGCATACCTGCTGAAAGTTAAGGTAAAAGTGCAGTTTACCTTAGAACAGGCAATGAAGGGCGAGAGGGGAGTAGACGTATAGCTGTAGGCTCTTACCAAAGTTCCAGAGTAACTTGCTGCCTCCTTCTTCAGGGTCTAACTGTTGTGGCGAAGGTTGGGTTCGAATTCTGGGCCTTTTAACAGCCTAGAAGATGTGCAATAATCAGTAGATCACTCACAAAAACAAGACAACCATTACTACTACTACTACTACTACTACTACTACTGCTGCTACTACTACTACTACTACTGCTACTACTGCTAATGATGATGATGATAATAATAATATTTAGGAGTGTCAGCATTATACGACACTTTCAGGCTCAGAGACATTGCCCTCAGTATTATTATTATTATTATTATTATTATTATTATTATTTTGACTGCAAATGGGTTTGTACCCGGTGGCAGCGGTACTGCAATAAGACACAACACACAAAATAACACACCGCACTCAAACAAAACACAGCACACAAAATTACAAAAACAATAATGGACACATACTGCACACAGTAAATACACTTACAATACAAATACAATTACAATACAAATGCATATACAATACAAATACAATTACAATACAAATACATATACAATACAAATACAATTACAATACATATACAATACAAATACAATTACAATACAAATACAATGACAATACAATTTCAGTACAAATACAATTACAATACAAATACAATTACAATACAATTACAGTACAAATACAATTACAACACAAATACAGTACAAATACAATTACAGTACAAATAAAATTACAACACAAATACAGTACAGTGACCAGGTTAGGGTGCGCAGGGTCAAGGAAACAGTTTCAGTTCCGAGAAGGGATTAGAATTTTTCTATTTACCGAAACGTCCGGACTGGGTCTGGGATTCACCCGTTCTCGGGGCATACCGATGCTTTTTCCTGGGAGTAAAGTAGCCTGAGCTTGAAGCTAAATATTCACCTTCCTGTAGTATGAATACTAGAAGTACCGTAATCTATACTTTGCTTAGGCCGCAGGCGTTCCTGGCGCGGGGCTTAAATAAGGACCGTAAGAACGTAGTGGCAGCCACTGAAAGAGATGCGTACTTTGGAGAAACATTTCTTTTTCCAATCCGCAGGCAGTTGGCAATCCTGTCAGGAATATTCTAAGTCAGCGGTTCTCAAACTTTTACGTGTGTGACCCTAAAGTAGCAAACGATACATGACCCGCGACCCTACCGTGGGAACGGCAACAGTCAGCGATATTTACTGTAAATGAACTGATGCTAATGGCTTTTCTTGAACACTACGTAACATTGCCACTTACTAAAAAAGGTTAAATTTTTAATGTTGCTTGTCAAATCAAATATTTCTTGGGACAATATTAAATATACAAAACATGCAAGAAACAAGTTTTTATTTAAATAACCCATACATGTGCTGGTTAGACAAATCATTTGCTTGTAAATAAAAACGCGTGAAATACTGAACATGTGGAACGTTACGTAAAATGAACAGAACAATAATATCAAAAATTTTGTGACTGAAAAATTTAATAGTCTGCACGTGTTATTTATTTTAAATACAGCTTGTTACATTAATAACACTGAGGTTAATGCGAAAATTAAAATGGAATAAATGGTATGAAACCCTCTCGCGACCCTACGTAACCCCCCCCCCGGACCCTGATTTGGGTCGCGACCTGAGTTTGGGAACCACTTCGCTAAGTATTACTGGTATTTAAGAGCGGCCTGTCGCGACAGTAATGGTTTATTCAGAAGCTGTGAATCGTGAAGTGATTCGTCAGGCGGTGGTCCGTCACACAGTCGACTCCAGTGCGATTTGTTCACGGCCCATGAGACTGGAGCACCACTTGGATTATTTCCGCGTGATATACGGCTAACTGCAGACGTTCCGTGAACAAGCAGATTTGTCGGACCGCAAGTAATGTGACTGGGGGAGAGGGTTGCAGTTCCCACACGGTGTTAAGACAGTCTTATCGGTGAGGTAACCGGGTGACTCCTTTCTACGGTTCTTCTGACTCTACATTTAGAAAAATCTACAGGGCAGTTGCTCTGAAATTTCCGTGATCAGTGCTTCCCCGTCACAACAGCATAGTGCGTCGTCAGGTTACGGTTGGAGAAGACAGCCTGTAGATATGTTGGGTAAAGGTAAAGCAGTCCCATTACTGGCCTGGACAGACCCTGAGGGTTCCAGAAGGTTGAGGCTCCCAGATTTCTAGACAATCGGCACGTGAAGGTGGTAAGGTTGTCAGCTCTACGCACCGGCCGCCTCTACCCCCCCCCCCCCCCCAGGAGATACTCCTGGTACTCATTTCTGTTAGAGGCTGGGTCGACCTCAGGGCCATAGTGCGACCGGAAGGGTTAAGGTAATCGGGAATCGAACCTGCGACCTTCCGGGTTGCAGCGCACTGCGCCGCTGCTTGCCCCCAGATATATTGGGTAGCTGTGAATGTATTGAATAAGCATTCGCGGACAGCCGACTAAGGGTGGTCCTTAAGCTTGGGGGTTGGACAAGGGGATAAGAGTTTCTGACGTTCAGAACTTAAAATGTTGCGAAACGCTTGATATGGCCTCGACTTTGACAGATCCTTTGGAAGGGCCTGAGGAAAGATCCTTTGGAAGGGCCTGAGGAAAGATCCTTTGAAAGGGTCTGAGGAAAGATCCGTTGGAAGGGTCTGAGGAAAGATCTTTGAAAGGGTCTGTAGAAATATCCTTTGGAAGGGTCTGAAGAAAGATCCTTTGGAAGGGTCTGAGGAAAGGACAGTGGACATATCTTAAAGAAACGGGACGGGAGGGCGTGGAGTGCGCTGGTCTGTGTCAAAGTAGGGACAAGTTGCGGGCTGTTGTGAACACGGTAATGAACTTTCGAGTTCCACAAGATGCGGAGAAGTTCTTGACTGAGAGGAACTGTAAACGTCCGAAGAACGTCTTGGCTCCATGGAATTCTCCACTTAGTACGGAAACATAAATGTGAATGACGTCATGAATACGTAGGCGGCAGCTGAGGTATTTCCCCCATGCATGCTTTGAGTGGTTAGTTTCACGCTGGAGCCTCCTTTACTCTGAAGGAAAGTCCCATGTGTCATCAGCATAAGAGGCTGATTAATACCTGGGGCTAATCTGGACAGGTTGGCGACAACAGCGGTCTCTGTCCCTACCGGACATCAAACTCCAGTCTTTCAGGCCGTAGCCACTCACTGTACTTGCTGAGCTACCCTGTCTCATGTAAAAGAAATACCAGATGCAGGGTAATTGAGTTGAATTTTATGATATGGCTAGATCGAGCGAACGTACTGACAGATAGTGAAAATGCCCTGAAGATGGAGGCGGTATATAATGCCGAAACGTCAGTACCTATATACTAGTACTGACACACAATAAATATTCCCTGAAGATGGAGGTAGTAAATAATCCCGAATCGTCAGTACCTATATACTAATAGTGACAGACAGTAAATATATCCTGAAGATAGAGGCGGTAAGTAATTCCGAAACGTCAGTACCTATACACGTATATACTAGTAGTGACAGACATTAAATATGCCTACACCCTGAAGGTGGAGGCAGTATTTAATCCCGAAACGTCAGTACCTATACACTAAACGTCACTACCGCTCGTCTGTCGCGCAGGTGGGACACGGTGTCTCAAAACATCGGCAGGTGCGTGTTTACGAATGCAAACTTTCACTTTTGTACATCGAAGAGGGAGGATTTATTTTCCTCCGAAACGTTGGTACGTATATACCGAAGTACAGGACGTCACATGCCGTAAGAAGGTGGTCTTGCTGTGCTGTCTGCTGTCTGTCCGTCCGCGTGGCGTCTTAAAGTCCACAATTGCAGTTCCAATGAATGAGGCGCGGGTGTTCGTGTGACGCACGTAGAGTGTTGATATAATGATGAGACAGGAATTGACCTGCGACCCCACAGGCCAACTGGACAGCAAGGTCAGCTGTTGTTATACAGTCAATTGCATCCCACATTTTGACCCGCTGGTTGATCCCTACAGCCGCCCACAGATTTACAAACCTGGATGCAGCCGAATGGCACACTGGCTGCCTACGCAGGGCCAAGCATCCAACAGGCCAGCAGGCTGACGTGACTGTAACACTCAGCTACGCAGTAACGGTGCTCGTTGATCATACGGGCCGGGGGAGCCCGGGGGGTGGGGGTGGGCGGGCGGGGGGCCCGGGCGTCAACATCTCTCCATTTTTGAGAAGAAAGAAAAACGGAAAAATAGAGATGAAAAATATGCTAAATAGGTCTTGCAATATCAAAACTTATAAGTGGGCCCACTGTAAAGCTTTCAGGCCCAGTGGTTACTTTATGTACCGCCAGGTTTAACATTCAACAATCCTACGTTCTGCCCACACAGTGTGTTTATGTGTTTTGTGTGGATCTCAGAACAAACAGCGATTATTTCCCTATACAGCATTAACTGATTGGTTTTTATAACCGAGACGGAGTGTGTTTACTGCGCGGTACGGACTGAATCTTTAAATATACGTTCTGCCCACACAGTGTATTTATGTGTTTTGTGTGGATCTCAGAACAAACAGCGATTATTTCCCTATACAGCATTAACTGATCGGTTTTTATAACCGAGACGGAGTGTGTTTACTGCGCGGTACGTTCTCGGTCTTTATATATAATTCAGGTTATCCGTTATTTTTTTCATCCTGAATGCGAAAGCGTTTAAATTTGAGAAACACTAGTATACACTTTTTCCAGGGGGAAGAAAAGGATTTTGTGAAATAATGAAAAAGTCTGGTGCGCCATTTTCCCCTTAACTGGTAAGCGAACCACAAGAGTAATCTCGCAGACACTCTGGCCAGGCCTCTCGGACGGACTCCTAAGTGCCCGTCGCCGACACTTCTTGAACCACTGATCGGCGGTAGATGTTTCTTCGGCAACTGAAGGAAGCATCCCAACGCCGTTTTCGCTGCCATCTGCTAGACCTTGTCTTAAGTAACTAGGGTTTTCATTTTGTTTCACTGGAAACAAAAGACAAATCCACAAACAAAAAACTCCAGTACCGGTCTGTAGGAGGGTTTATGTCTTATACTGCATTTTATATGTGTGTCTTATTGTAACATGTCAGCGTCGCTAGCGTGTGATTTCACAACAGTGGATCATTCACTTCCAAATGAAGTTTCCACGTCAACATTCGGCTGCTTCGTGTATCGCTAGGCTGGCTTAGACTTACCGAGTCAATTAACATTTCTGACAGACAGTTGCTGTACTGACGTCACAACTGATTCACGAGTGATTTAATACGGGTAAACTTTTGTAATGTTAAGAGAGTCTCTGGTGTACAATCTGGCGTATCGGGCGGAACGGGACGAAAGATGGCGCTTAGTTAAATAAATGTTACACCTTTTTGTATCTGCTGTGAAAAATCGCGGTTACAAAGACTTCATGTTTTTTCCGGCCCACATAATGTTTTTGCTTGTCTCTGTGCAAACTGTAACGGCGTGTGCGGAGAGGAAGTTTAGTGACTACACTCTATCTTAACCTCGGCACTAGGTGGAGGTGAGTGGTTAACTTGAAGTCCTGGCCGCTTTAACCCGGGGAAAGAACCGTTGGACCCATTGAATAGAAAGCTGTGTGGGCCCCAGAGACGGTCTGGACGATTTGGACAAGAAAAAGTTTGTTATTTTTTGTTCTTTCTGTCAGGATTAGAAACGCGTTTCCTCAGTTGTCCAACACGGCGCGTAATCACTATATCGACTGAGCTATCCCAGCTTCTGCTTAAGTTTCACTAAGCTAAAAGAACACCTACTTGATTATTCTAAGAACACTGGTCTAGAAACCGAATATGTTTATGGATCGATGCAAGCATAATAAATAAGGTCAGAATACAAAGACGGCCACAAAATTAGATTATTTGTAAATGGGAGAACAAGAATGAGAAGGTGGAGAAGGCGGAGGAAGGGGAGAAAAAGGAGGAGGAAGAAGGGGATGAGGAGGAAGAGGAGAAAGAGGAGGAGGAGGAAGAAGGGGAGGAGGAAGAAGAGGAGGAAAAGGAGGAGGAGGAAGAAGGGAGGAGGAGGAGGAGGAGAAAAAGGAGGAGGAGGAAGAAGGGGAGGAGGAGGAGAAAAAGGAGGAGGAAGAACGGGAGGAGGAAGAGGAGAAAAACGAGGAGGAAGAAGGGGAGGAGGAGGAGAAAAAGGAGGAAGAAGGGGAGGAGGAGAAAAAGGAGGAGGAAGAAGGGGAGGAGGAGGAGGAGGAGAAAAAAGAGGAGGAAGAAGGGGAGGAGGAGGAGAAAAAGGAGGAGGAAGAACGGGAGGAGGAAGAGGAGAAAAACGAGGAGGAAGAAGGGGAGGAGGAGGAGAAAAAGGAGGAGGAAGAAGGGGAGGAGGAGGAGGAGAAAAAGGAGGAGGAAGAAGGGGAGGAGGAGGAGGAGAAAAAGGAGGAGGAAGAAGGGGAGGAGGAGGAGGAGAAAAAGGAGGAGGAAGAAGGGGAGGAGGAGGAAAAGGAGGAAAAGGAGGAGGAAGACGGGAAGGAGGAAGAGGAGAAAAAGGAGGAGGAAGAAGGGGAGGAGGAGGAAGAGGAGAAAAAGGAGGAGGAAGAAGGGGAGGAGGAGGAAGAGGAGAAAATGATGAGGAGGAAGAAGGGGAGGAGGAAGAGGAGAAATAGGAGGAAGAAGGGGAGGAGGAGGAAGAGGAGGAAAAGGAGGAGGAAGGGGAGGAGGAGGAAGAAGAGAAAAAGGAGGAGGAAGACGGGAAGGAGGAGGAAGAAGGGGAGGAAGAGGAAGAGGAGAAAAAGGAGGAGGAAGAAGGGGAGGAGGAGGAGGAGGAAAGGAAGAAGAAGAAGAAGAACCAGGAATCCCGAGCACCCACAGTGAGAGACTTTACTAGCAGCACGGTAAGGGGACAGACAAGGAATATCCATCGGTCAGAAACTTCCAAGATACGGCCCGCTTGTCCTTCTGTTTTGAATCGGCATTGTGGACAGAGAGAGAGAGAGTAGAGCAGCTAGTGACTTTACGTGAAGACGTTAGGGGCTGTGTAGCGAGCAGGTGGCTTGTGGTACCTGCGAACTGTGCACGGACCGGCTTTGGCCTCCGCTGCACTTTATCCTTCGCGTTACACCCGGCGTTGTAAGCTGCAGGCCGCTGACTATTAACAGTTGATGTGACGTTGTTACACCATTCTGTTGTAGCATGTTGGCCTGTGTGTTTAACGTATCACGTAGCGGGGACCGGTACAGGCCTGCTGCCGGTCCGGGCGGTGTAGGCACGCTCTATGCACTAGAGCGACTGTGTCACGTGAGGGGGCGAATCGCTGTGACTCACCCAATTAAAGGAAGCAGCGTGTTAATTGGGCTGCTGTTCATTAGTATGTCCAACAGATGGCAGCAGTCGACATATGTTAGGTGGGTAGGGGTGTCAGTACGGTGCTTGTGCTACAAAAGACTATCATGTAGGGTTTCCCAAAATGTCTGCGTCTACGGAAATGGATGCATGGATAAACTGTGAAGCGATTAAAACTGGAAAGCACCGTAACAAGGCGCTTAGACAAATCAGGCGTCTGTGCAGGTAAGAGGGCGCTGAACACTGAGGCGGCACGCCGTGCAGTCTGGCGGAAATGTACCGACGTTTCGGAGTAACTTACTGCCTCCTTCTTCAGGGTAGAATAACACTATTGTGTGATATCTGTGCAGAGACATGACGCATGGAATAAATATCGGGTACCACAGCCGGGGATCTAGAAGTGATTTGCAAGACAGATGTTTGGAGACAGAGTTCTGTAGATATATAAAGCCTATTTTGTATTTTGTGTGTGACTACGCTATATTTTAATGCCACCCATAATTTAAACACTGTAAAACCCCTGATACTGTACTGTATACTGACTGCGGCTGTAAATAATTACCGTACACATTGCCATTCATTGATATATCGTACGCTGCGCGTGTCTGTGAAAGCGACTCCCTGATGATGGCTGCGTTCGTTAGCCGAAACATGTAGGAGTAAATAAAATTATAGTGCAGTAGTTGGTAATAATAATAATAATAATAATAATAATAATAATAACCTGTATGTAAGACAACTGCACCGAGTATGTGTAATATTAAACCTGTGTCACTTATTTACAAGGCCTCTCGGTTTCTGTGCAATATACATTCGGGCAATTTACATAAGACCCTTCCCAGTTCAGGCCTTGTTTCATTTCGTTTCGTAGTCTTTCCCTCTTGTACCTACTTGTTCACAGCAGGTGTAGAGGATTTTTATTTTCACTTGATCACACTCAGACACACACCACAGTCGGTAGGGGTCCTCTGGACGAGGGATCGGCCCGTCGCAGAGACCTCTACCTGACAACACAAGCACTCACAAGAGACAAACATCCATGTCCCCGGTGGGATTCGAACCCACGATCCAAGCAAGCGCTCGGCCGCAGACCTGTGCCAGGCCTTGTACAGCAGATTATTTTCGCCTGTCTTAGCTGTTGTTAGAACGACAGTTTAGTCACTGAGCCGTCGGAAGCCTGCCGCCGGCGCCTAGTTTAAACCTCTTGTATTTCCTGTGTTGAGCTTTGCGTTGTCTGATGTCGCGAGCGTTTTCATTCACATGATTTTTTATGACTTCTGCTTGCTGCCTGCGTAATTCTGTAATGAAATCATACACATACGAAATTTCGAAAAGTAACATGCAATTCGGGGGTTAGTATGCGCCTTAGAAAGTTACCAGTCATGCGAAGAACTATATATAGCAGGCGCAGCAATGTCAAAGGTTATGTCACCAAGATTCATCTGAATTATGTTTAAAGATCCAGTCCGTACCGCGCAGTAAACACACTCCGTCTCGGTTATAAAAACCAGTCAGTTAATGCTGTATAGGGAAATAATCGCTGCTTGTTCTGAGATCCACACAAAACACATAAATACAGTGTGTGGGCAGAAGGCAGAATTTTTTAATGTTAAAGATACATTTCGTACCGCGCAGTAAACACTCCGTCTCGGTTATAAAACCAGTCAGTTAATGCTGTATAGGGAAATAATCGCTGTTTGTTCTGAGATCCACACAAAACACATAAATCGTGCAGATCGTAGAATTGTTGAATGTTAAAGACCCAGTCCCTACCGCGCAGTAAACACTCCGTCTCGGTTATAAAAACCAATCAGTTAATGCTGTATAGGGAAATAATCGGTGTTTGTTCTGAGATCCACACAGAACACATAAATACACTGTGTGGGCAGAATGTAGAATTGTTGAATGTTAAAGACCCAGTCCGTACCGCGCAGTAAACACACTCCGTCTCGGTTATAAAAACCAGTCAGTTAATGCTGTGTAGGGAAATAATCGCTGTTTGTTCTGAGATCCACACAAAACACATAAACACACTGTGTGGGCAGAACGTATATTTAAAGATTCAGTCCGTACCGCGCAGTAAACACACTCCGTCTCGGTTATAAAAACCAGTCAGTTAATGCTGTATAGGGAAATAATCGGTGTTTGTTCTGAGATCCACACAAAACACATAAATACACAGTGTAGGCAGAACGTAGAATTGTTGAATGTTAAACCTGCCGGTACATAAACTAACCACCGGGCTTCATAGAATTAATTAAATGCGACCTACCAGCTACATTTCCCTTTGTTGCCCACACTGTTTGTTCTTGACCGTTTTCCTTCCGTTCCATTTTCTATTTTTCTAAAGTTGTCACTGCATCTTAACTGTAGCGAAGTGTTATGTTCTGAATTCTCTTAGGGCTTTGGAAGAACGTAGCGCGTAGTAAGGTGTTTTGTAGTATGGTCAAAGGAGCTCAAGGCGATGTATTGTCTTATATCATGTGACTTCGAATTCGCTCTTCTAAGACATTACTCTGCATCAAATGGTAGTTATGTTCCGTCATTTGGAGGCAACGTAATGCAGTTGTTTTCTAAGGCTAATAGGGCCATGAACCTATCATGATCCCATGGCGTGTGCAGTTATTTCATAAAAAAATATATATATACAGTCGAAGTCAGTTATAACGTCATGAAAGGGACTGAATATTGTGTGTCGTTATAAACGAGTGTTGTTATAACCGATGAGTGTAATGTTATGTTTAACAGTGAGGAAGTAGTTGGTACCACAGAATATCTGACGTTATAGGCGAGATGTCGCATAAAGCGACGTCGTTATATCCGGGTTCGACTGTATTTATTTTAAAATTTTCGTATAAAATGTCTTGTCTTTCTTCCCAACTAAGTTCCCCACAGGCTGACTACGTGTTCACTCTTGTTCCATCACGCGCCACATGTGGCCTGTCGTGCCATTCCACCCCTGTCGGTAACATATGTGTGATACGATCTGAATTGTTGCAATTAGCCGCTGTCGTGTTTTGTTGTTGTTGTGTAATTGGGCGCATTGTGACGCCCCTTGTGGCCCGTGTGACGCTAGACGTGGCAGCGATTTTATCGCGAGAACATCAACACAGGGGCACATCTGGCGCCCATGAAACAACAGAACACCTTTGCTTCGGTGTTACGTGTCCATTAATTTCATTATCAAGTGGGTGACTTGTCATTAACACCATCCAGTATTGCACAGTACTTCGTGGGGAAATGCACGGAGCAGCCCTACAGGATATACGCAATAAAACTTACGCAGTTGGAATCGCATGGCTGAAAGGCGGGTACACTGGGCCAGTCTTGCTGAAGGGCGCACTTACCGGCTTGCGCAAAGTGCGTGTAAAAACAGAAAGCGAAATTTCTCGTAAAGCATAAGCGTTAACTTGGCTAATAAGAGTGGGGGNAATAGCAGGCCTGTTTAGCGAAGTGTACACATTATGAATTTTCTCATTTAGCATTTCTTTTCGCCCTCCTGTTACTTCCTACCTCCTGCGAGTGGGCTCAAGAATTCCACACCTCTACATGCGTGCTACATGCGAACTGCCTAGGCTGCCGTTACTTCCCCCATCATAGCGTCTAACATTCTCCTGAGCACCCTGTCCTCCAACACTTTAAATCCATGTTCCTGTCTTAGGGCGATAAACCAAATGCTGCATGTCACATCTCCATGCGTGCTACATACACCATCCAGCCCATCCTCCCTGATTGTATCGCCCCAATAATATCACGTGAACAGTACAAATTTGGAAGTTCCTCATCCTGCCGTTTTCTGCAGCATACTGAAAACTGACTCAGTTGGAAAATGCACTCATCGCCTTCACGCGGGTGATGTGTCTGAGGTAACACACATGCAGTAATGAGCATAACCGTAAGTTCGCTACAACCAGTGGGAGGGCAAAACTGACCATGGGTATTTGGAACTTTATTTTATAAAGGAGTCAGATTTGAAAGAGGGGAAAATTGGTACCATGAAACGCAAGTATTTAATTTTCTTTTTTCTATTTTTTATTTTGCCAGTATTCAATTCAGTAAACAAAAAAACTATTCCTAGGTTGAAAACATATTTGCGCCGCAGGGGGGGGGGGGGGGGGGGGGGGGGGGGGGGGGGGGGG